>JAPFBE010000105.1:103050-149034 GCA_034336665.1 Luscinia megarhynchos
CCAGGTCTATGTCGCGTCGAGATCGTCGAGGCGTCGAAAAATCGAAAATGGGATCCATCGGCATCGGCGTCGGATCGGAAATCGGCGTCAGGCGTTCGAGATCAATCCGGCATCAGCGTCGAGCGTCAGATCAATCCGGCATCGAGAAGCATCCGGAAAATGGGATCCATCGAAAATCAGGCATCAGCGTCGAATCAATCGAAGCGTCGAAATAAAGGCGTCCGGATCAAATCGGCATCGAAAATCAGGCATCGGCGTCGGAAAATTCGGTCCATCGAAAGCATCAGCACATCGGCATCCAGATCAAATCACGGCATCAGCATCGAAAATGCGGTCCATCGAAAGCATCAGCGTCCAGGCGTCAAAGCATCGAAAATAGTCAAATCGCGTCGAGATCCGTCGAAAGCATCGCATGCGTCAGAATCCGTCGAGCATCGAAAAATCGAAAAATGCGGTCCATCAGCATCGGCATCCGGAGATCAATGTCGGCGTCAGGCTTTGTCGAGATCCGTCAGGCACTCAGCGTCAGCGTCCGGGCAGATCAATCAGCAAAGTCGGAGAAATTCGGTCCATCAGACATCGGCATCAGCATCCGAGATCAAATCACAGCATCGAAAATGAGTCCATCGAAAGCATCAGCATCGAAAGCGTCGAATCCATCGAAAGCATCGAAAGCATCGGCGTCCGGATCAATCTGGCATCGAGCATCGAAATACAAATCGAGGTCGAAATTAAAGCGTAAAGACATCCGAAAATCGAAATCGAAATCGAGCATCGTCGGCAGAAATCGAAACAAACGATCAATCAATCATCAACTCGAAACTCATCGACATCAGGCGTCAGGCAATCAGCTTGCGTCAGAATCAAATCGGCAGCGACAGCATCGAAATCGAAATAAGTCCGGATCGAGCATCGGCGTCCGGATCAGTCGAAAATCGTCAAGTCGGATCAAATCGAGCATCGGCATCGAAAGCGTCGAAGGCATCGAAAGTCAGCGTCGAAGCATCAGAAGCATCAAACGTCATAGCATCGAGCGTCAAAGCATCGACATCAAAGCATCGAAAGCAGCGTCGAAGCATCAGACATCGGCGGATCCGTCAGGCGTCAAAGCGTCAAGCATCAGGATCAATCGATCTCCGGCGTCGAAGCGCGTCGAAATCGAAATAAAGATAAAGCGTCGAAAGTCAGGCGTCGAAATAAAGCATCTCAATCGACATCAGCTCCATCGAGATCGAAAATCGGCATCAGCGTCGAAAGGCATCAAATCCTTCGATTCGAAGTCGCCAAAGCATCCGTCTCGGCGTCATAAAGGCATCATAAACGTCGTCGCAGCGTACAGCGCCAAAGCGTCATAAACGCGTCTCCTTCATCCGTCTCGCATCCATAAAGCGTCGCGTCATAAAGTCATCACAGCATCGTCGAAAGCGTCATACAGCGTCGCCGGCATCATCGCATCGCCGTGCAAAGTCGTCAGCGTCATAAAGCATCGTCAACGTCATAAAGCGTCATAAAGCATCATAAAGCGTCATAAACGTCGTCAGTCATAGTCATAAACGTCGCGTCATAAAGCATCATAAAGCGTCGCAAAGCGTCGTCGGCATCGCCGCGTCCATAAAATCCTCATAAACGTCGTCGAAAGCTCATAAAGGCGTCATAAACGTCATAAACGTCATAAAGCGTCGTAAAGCGTCATATTGCGTCATAAAGGCGTCGTAAGCGTAAACGTCGTCGGCGTCATACGTCGTCATAAAATCGCGCGTCATCATCGTCGTCGAGCGTCATAAAATCAAACGTCATCGAAAGGCATCAATAAGCGTCGGCGGCATTATCGACGTCGGCGTCGTACATCGATCATAGAAGCGTCATGAAAGTCGATCGAAAACCAGATTGGATCGAGGATTCATCGGATTCATCGGGATCCCTGATCATTCATTCGAATTCAAATTATTCATCGGTTATCAGATTAAACCAAAGTGACTGGGTCGTCAGATGTCAAAGGTTCATCAGGGCATCTCGGTCGGTTTCGTCATATTCAATGGGTTTTAATTATCCGGTTTTGTCGCCGGTGAAAGCTCAGCTAGTTGTCAGTTCGTTTCAGGAGGTTTCTGTCGGGTTTAAGGGTTTCGTGATATTTTAGAGCTCAGATTTCAGTGAATTTTATGGTATTTACAGGATCAGGGTCAGAATTGAACAGTCGTCGATTAAAGCCAGGTCGAGGTGATCCGCGAAGGTCAGACAAAGAGGTGGTCGAAGGAGACGGTGAAAATCAGAGATCAGAGGACAAAATCGTCGGAAAGTCCATCAGAAACGAGATGGAAACCAGAAAATGCGGGCACCATCGAGCCATGGAAGCCATCGGGAGGCAAAAATGGGGGAGGAAAAAATGGGGGAAACCAAAAAACAATGAGCCTAAAAATGGTGGGAAAAACCAGAAAATGGGGAAACCAAAAGAAATGGGTGGGGATGGGGATGGAGAGGAATCCCCAAAATGGGGAGGGGCTGGACGGTGAGGGGGGCCCCAAAAATCTGGGGACCCCCAAAAATGGGGGAAAACCAGAGAAAAATGAGAGGGAAACCAAAAAAAATGGGGGAACCAAAAAAATAGGGGAAACCAAAGAAATGGGGGTGGGGATGGGGATGGGGGTGAGGAGGAACCCCCAAAAAATGGGGAGGGATGAGGATGGGGAGGGGCCCCCAAAAAAATTCAGGGGGACCCCAAAAAAAATGGGGGGAAACCAGAAAAATGGGGGGAGGCCAAAGAAATGGGGGAAGCAAAAGAAATGGGGAGGAGCCCAAAAAAGTTGGGGTAGGGATGAGGAGGAACCCAAAAATTAGGGGGACCCCAAAAAAAGTGGGAGGAAGCCAAAAAATCTTGGGGGAGCCCAAAGAAATGGGGATGGGGATGGGGAGGAACCCCAAAAAATGGGGAGGGGAAGGGGATGGAGAGGGGCCCCAAAAATTCTGGGTCGAGTTTTGGGGCTGGTTTGGGGTTTTGGGGATTTTTGGGGCTGATTTTGGGGCTGGTTTTGGGTTTTTGGGGTCAGTTTTGGATTTTTTGGGGTCCCCCCCAGGCAACGCCCCCGCCCAGCACCTGATCCGGGTGGAGGGGAACCCCCAGGCCCGGTACCAGGACGACGAGACCACCAAGAGACACAGCGTGGCCGTGCCCTACGAGCCCCCTGAGGTGACCCCAAAACCCAAAAACCCAAAAAATCCCAAAACCCCAAAACCCCTAAATCCCCAAAGAAATCCCAAAATCCCCCCAAAAATCCCAAATAACCATCCCCAAATATCCCCAGGCACAGCGTGGCCGCGGCCCTACGAGCCCCCTGAGGTGACCCCCAAAACCCCAAAAAACAAAAAAATCCTGAAAACCCCAAAAACCATCCTTGAGTCCCCAAATCCCCACAGAAATCCCAAAAAAACCGCCCCAAAATCCCAAATATCAGCCCAGAATCACAGCGTGGCATGGTTTGCTCACTGAGAGCCCCCTGAGGGTGACCCTCAAAACCCCAAAAACCCAAAAAAATCCCAAAAACCCCAAAAAAACCCCAAAAACCCAAAAAATTCCAAATCCTCACGGAAATCCCCCAAAACCCACCAAAAATCCCAAAAAACCCACCCCAAAATCCCAAATATCAGCCCAGAATCAAAGTAGAACTGCGTGCTCCCTAATGAAAGCCTCCTGAGGTGACCCCAAAACCCCAAAAGATCCCAAAAATCCCCAAAAAATCCCAAAAATCCCCAAAAAATTCCCAAAAAACTCCAGAACCCCAAAACCCCCCAAATTCCCACAAAAATCCCAAAAACACCACCCCGAAATGCCAAATATCAGCCCAGAATCAAAGTAGAACCGTGCCCTACGAGTCCCCTGAGGTGACCCCAAAAAATCCCAAAAAAATCCCAAAAAATCCTAAAAACCCCCAGAACCCCAAAAACCCCCAAATTCCCACAGAAATCCCCGAAAAAACCGCCCCAAAATCCCAAATGTCAGCCCAGAATCACAGCGTGGCCGTGCCCTACGAGCCCCCTGAGGTGACCCCAAAACCCCAAAAACCCAAAAAAATCCCAAAAACCCAAAAAAACCCCAAAAACCCAAAAAACCCCAAATCCCCACAGAAATCCCAAAAAAACCACCCCAAAATCCCAAAAACCACCCCAAATATTCCTCCAGACACAGTGGCGTTAGCCCTACTGCCCTCCCCTGAGGGTGACCCCCAAAACCCAAAAAAAAATCCCAAAAAAACCCCCAAAAAAACCCCAAAAACTCAAAAAAACCCCAAATCCTCACAGAAATCCCAAAAACCCCACCAAAAATCACAAATAACCATCCCAAAATCCCAAATATCAGCCCAGAATCACGGTAGGGCTGTGTCCTATAATCCCCCTGAGGTGACCCCAAAACCCAAAAAAAATCCCAAAAATCCCAAAAAATTCCCCAAAAACTCCAGAACCCCCAAAACCCCCAAATTCCCACAAAAATCCCAAAACCACCACCCCAAAAATCCCAAATATCAGCCCAGAATCAAAGTAGAACCGCGTGCCCTCTGAGCCTCCTGAGGGGACCCCAAACCCCAAAAAACCCCAAAAATCCAAAACCCAAAAACCCCCAAATCCCCACAGAAATCCCCCAAAAACCACCCCTAAAAATCCCGAAAAAAACCACCCCAAATATCCCCCAGACACAGCGTGGCCGTGCCCTCTACGAGCCCCTGAGGTGACCCCTAAAACCCAAAAAATCCCCTAAAAAACCCCAAAAATCCCAAAACCCAGAAAAAACCCAAATCCCCACAGAAATCCTTAGCCACCAAAAATCCCAAAAAACCCACCCCAAAATCCCAAATATCAGCCCAGAATCAAAGTAGAACCGTGCCCTACGAGCCCCCTGAGGTGACCCCAAAACCCCAAAAAAATCCCAAAAAACCCCCAAAAAATCCCAAAAAACTCCAGAACCCCAAAAACCCCCAAATTCCCACAGAAATCCCAAAACCACCACCCCAAAATCCCAAATATCCCCCCCAGGTGATTTTTGGGGTTATCTTGGGGTATTTTTTTGGGAGTTGGGGGGAATTTTTGGGGTGGTTTTTGGGGGGTTTTTAGGGTGATTTTTGGGGGGTTTTTGGATTTTTTTGGGGGGTTTTTGGGCTGGTTTTTGGAATGTTTTTGGGATTTTTGGGGGGGTTTTTGAGGTGGTTTTTGGGATTTTTGGAGTGGTTTAAAATGTGATTTTTAGGGTGTTTTTGGGATTTTTGGGGAGTTTTTATGGGTGGTTTTTGGGATTTTGGGAGTAGTTTTGAATGTGATTTTTAGGGTGATTTTGGGGTGGTTTTTCATATGTTTTTGGGATTTTTGAGGGTGTTTTTTTGGGATTTTTGGGAGGGTTTTTGGGGTGGATTTTGGGATTTTTGGGATGATTTTACGATGTGATTTTCAGGGTGATTTTGAGGTGGTTTTGGGATGTTTTAGGGTGATTTTAGGTGTAATTTCTCGGGTGTTTTTGGGGTGGTTTTTGGGATTTTTGGAGGGTTTTAGGGTGATTTTTGGGGTGTTTTTGGATTGGTTTTAAATGTGATTTTTAGGGTGTTTCTGGGGTGATTTTGGGATATTTTTGGGATTTTTAGGGTGTTTTTAGGGTGTTTTTTGGAGTTTTTTTCGGATTTTTTAATGTGATTTTTAGGGTGTTTTTGGGGTGATTTTGGGATTTTTTTGGGGATTTTTGAGGGGTTTTTGGGATTTTTTGGGGGGGTTTTTGAGGTGGTTTTTGGGATTCTTGGGGTGGTTTTAAATGTGATTTTTATGGTGTTTTTGGGGTGGTTTTGGGATGTTTTTGGGATGTTTTGGGGTGGTTTTGGATGTGATTTTTTAGGGTGTTTTTGGGGAAATTTTTGGGATTTTTTGGGGGGGTTTTCAGGTGGTTTTTGGGATGTTTTTGGGTGGTTTTAAGTGTGATTTTTAGGGTGTTTTTGGGATTTTTGGGGTGGTTTTGAATGTGATTTTTAGGGTGATTTTGGGGTGGTTTTTGATATGTTTTTGGGATCTTTTAGGGTGTTTTTTTGGGATTTTTTGGATGGTTTTTGGGGTTGTTTTTGGGATTTTTGGGATGATTTTAGATGTGATTTTTAGGGTGTTTTTGGGGCGATTTTGGGGTGATTTTGGGATATTTTTGGGGGGTTCTAACAGTGTCTCCCCCCTCCCAGGTGGGCTCAGAGTGCACCACGGTCCTGTACAACTTCATGTGCAACAGCTCCTGCATGGGGGGCATGAACCGCCGGCCCATCCTCACCATCCTCACCCTGGAGGGGCCAGGGTGAGCCCCAAAACCCCAAAAAAACCCCCAAAAAACCCCCAAAAAACCCCAAAACCCTCACCCCAAAAAATGGGATCCCAAACAGCAAAAAAATCAGGATTTTTCTCCCCAAAAATCTGGTTTTTCTGCCCAAAAATGAGGATTTTCTGGCCCCAAAAATGAGGATTTTCTGACCAAAAATCTGATTTTTCTGACCAAAAATGAGAATTTTCTGGCCCCAAAAATAAGAATTTTTCTGATCAAAAATTTTTCCGGACTTAAAAACGTGAGATCCTCTGAAAACGTGGGATTGTTCACCCCAAAATTTGAGTTTCCTCACTCCAAAAATCTGACAGCTGTCACCCCAAAAATTGGGATTCCAAATCTGCCCAAAAATTGGGGTTTTCCTCCCCAAAAATTGGGGGTTTTTTGCCTAAAATTATGATTACTGTGACCCTAAAAATGCAGGTTCCTGTTCCCCGTGAATTTGGGGTCTCTCTGGATGAATTTTGGGGTGGCCCTGGATGGATTTTGGGGGTCCCTGGATGATTTTGGGGTCCATTTTCAGGGGTCAAACCCTGGGTTCTTGCTGTTTCGAAGTTGAGGTTTCCCTGTGGGTTTGGGGTTTTGGGGGGGTCTCTGAATGAATCCAGGTTGGATTTTTGGGGTGTCTCCGGATTTGGATTATCTCTGGATGAATTTTGGAGTGTCCCTGGATGGATTTTGGGGGTCCCTGGATGATTTTGGGGTCCCTTTTCAGGGGCAAAACCCAGGGTTCTTGCTGTTTCGAGGTTGAGGTTTCCCCCTGGGTTTGGAGTTTTGGGGGTCCCTGGGTGTGTCAGGGATAAAGTTTTGGGGTGTCCCTGAATTTGGACTATCTCTGGATGAATTTTGGGGTGTCCCTGGATGGATTTTGGGATCCCCTGGATGATTTTGGCGTCCCTTTTCAGGGGTCAAACCCAGGGTTCTTGCTGTTTCGAAGTTGAGGTTTCCCTGTGTGTTTGGGGTTTTGGGGGTCCCTGGGTGGATCAGGATTGGGATTTTGAGGTGTCCCTGAATTTGAGCTATTTCTGGATTAATTTTGGGGTGTCTCTGGATGGATTTTGGGATCCCCTGGATGATTTTGGGGTCTCTTTTCAGGGGCCAAACCCTGGGCCGTCGCTGTTTTGAGGTCCGGTCTGCGCCTGCCCCGGGAGCGGGATCGGCGCCTGGAGGAGGAGAACCAGCGCAAAGGGGGCGGGGCCAAGGGCGGGAGCCAAGAGAGGTGAGGGCGGGGCCTGGGGTGGGGAAGGGCTGGTGGGTGTGGCCTAAATTTGGGTGGGGTGGGGTCAAATAACAAGGGGTGGGGCTTAAATGGGTGTGGTCGTGTGGGTGTGGCTTAAGGGGGTGTGGTCACATATGGTAATGAGCAGCTGAGCTCATGGGGAAAAAAGTAAAATGTGAAAAAGAGCAAAAATCTGCAAAAGAGAGGGAAAAAAATTACCAAGAAATTAGGAAAAAATTAGCAAAAAAAAAACCATTAAAAAAAATCACCAGAAAATGGCAAAATATCAGCCAAAAGTAGGAAAAGAATTTCCAAAAGACATGGGAAGAAATTACCCAAAAACAGGAAAAAAAAATCACCTAAAAACAGGGAAAAAAGTTACCAAAAAGGAGTGAAAAAGTCACCAAGAAACAAGAAAGAAATCACCAAAAACAGCAAAAAAAAAAAGACCAAAAAACAGGAAAAAAATAACCTTAAAGCCAGGAAAAAAATCACCAAAAATCAGGACAAAAATCACTGAGAAACAGCAAAAAATCACCAAGAACAGCAAAAAACTGCCCAAAAACAGGGGAAAAAGATCACCAAGAAAAAATAAAAAATCGCCAAAAAACAGGAAAAAAGTTACCTAAAACCAGGAAAACACCAAAAAGGAGCAAAAAATACACCAAAAATAGGGGAAAAAATCCCCAGAAAAAGCAAAAAAATCACCCAAAAACAGGAATAAATTCACCCAAAAATAGGAAAAAAATAACGTAAAAACAGGAAAAAAAGTCACCTAAAATCAGGACAGAAATCACTAAAAAACAGGAGAAAAAAAGCAGCAAAAATAGGGGGAAAAATCACCAAAAAACCAGGAAAAAAAATCTCCTAAAAACAGGAAAAAAATTACCTAAAACCAGGAAAAAAATCACCAAAAAGAAGCAAAAAGTGCACCAAAAATAGGGGGAAAATCACCAGAAAACAGAAAAAAATCACCCAAAACCAGGGAAAAAATAACCAAAAAACACGAAAGAAATTACCTAAAAACAGGAAAAAAAAGCAGCAAAAATACACCAAAAAATGGGGGGAAAATCACCAGAAAACAGGAAAAAAAATCACAGAAAAACAGGAAAAAAACCCACCAAAAATCAGGACAAAAATCGCCAGAAAACTAGAAAAAAATCACCAAAAAGTGCACCAAAAATAGGGGAAAATATCACCAGAAAACAGCAAAAAAATCACAAAAAACCAGGAAAAAAATACCCAGAAGCAGAAAAAAATTACCCAAAAATGGCACAAAATGTCAAAACCAGCCAAAAAGAGCTAAAAAGAGCAAAAAAAAAGTAAAAATACAGCAGAATAAACTCTCAAAAGTCAAAATATGTTTACAATCAGCAAAAAACAACAAAAAACCAGCAAAACCTACAAAAAACCCACAAAAAATGTGTACCCACCAAAAATTGTAAAGAATCACCAAAAAGGAGAAAAAAAAGCAGAATAAACTCACCAAAGAATCACCAAAACCACAAAAAAAAATTAGAAATTTCAGTAAGGAGCAGTGAAAACGAGTAAAAATCAGCAAAAAAAAGGGGAAAAAAAAGAAGAAAAGCATCAAAAAAATCAGAAAAAACACCCAAAAAAATTCACCAAATGTCGGCAAACAAAAAAAAGGGAAAAAAAGCAGAAAAGCTTCAAAAACACCAAAAATCCGGAAAAAAACCCCCAAAAAATTCCCCCAAAAAATCAGCAAAAAAAAAGGGAAAAAAAAGCAGAAAAACATCAAAAACACCAAAAAATCAGAAAAAAAACACCCAAAAAAATTCACCAAAAAAAGAAAAAAAAGAAAAACATAAAAAAACACAAAGAAAATCAGAAAAAACCAGAAAAAAAATCACCAAAATTCAGCAAAAAAAGGGGAAAAAAGCAGAAAAGCTTCAAAAAAACACCAAAAAAATCAGAAAAAAACACCCAAAAATAAAAAAAAAAAAAAAAAGAGAAAAAAGCAGAAAAACATAAAAACCACCAAAAAATCAGAAAAAGAAGCAAAAAAAATCCCCAAAAAATTACCAGTGATCTTGGGGGGTCTCTGGGGATTCTTTTGGGTCCCTGAGCCTCCCCCTGCCCCTCCCCCAGCGCTGCCCCCCCCGGCTGAAGCCCCTGAGAGCTCCAAGAAAAGAGTCCTGGAGCCTGAGAGTGAAATCTTCTTCCTGCAGGTCTGGATTTGGGGGGTCTGGGGGAAATTTGGGGTCCCCTGGGAAAATTTGGGGTTCCCAGAGGGAAATTTGGGGTCCCCAGGGGAAATTTGGGGTTCCCAGGGGAAATTTGGGGTCCCCAAGGGAAATTTGGGGTTCCCAGGGGGAAATTTGGGGGTACCCAGGGGAAATTTGGGGGTCTGGGGGAAATTTGGGGTCCCCAGGGGAAATTTGGGGTTCCCAGGGGGAAATTTGGGGTCTCCAGGGGAAATTTGGGGTTCCCAGGGGAAATTTGGGGTCTCCAGGGGAAATCTGGGGTCCCCAGGGGGAAATTTGGGGGTCTGGGGGAAATTTGGGGTCCCCAGGGGGAAATCTGGGGGTCCCCAGGGGGAAATTTAGGGGGTCTGGGGGAAATTTGGGGTCCCCAGGGAAAAATTTGAGGTTGCCAGAGGAAATTTGGGGGTCCCCAAGGGAAATTTGGGGGTTCCCAGAGGGAAATTTGGGGTCCCCAGGGGAAATTTAGGGGGTCTGGGGGGAAATTTGGGGTCCCCAGGGGAAATTTGGGGGTCTGGGGGAAAATTTGGGGTCCCCAGGGGAAATTTGGGGTTCCCAGGGGAAATTTAGTCCCAAATGGATTTTGGGGGTTCCAGGCTGGAAATTTGGGGTCCCAAATGGATTTTTAGAAGTTCCAGGGTGACAATTTTGGGGGTCCCAGGGTGACAATTTTGGGGGTCCCTGGAGGACAATTTTGGGTCCCTGAGGGATTTTGGGGGTCCCAGGGTGACATTTTGGAGTCCCAGGCTAAACATTTGGGGGTCCCAAAGGGATTTTAGGGGTCCCAAGGTGACAATTTTGGGGTCCCAGGTGACAATTTTATGTCCCTGTGGGATTTTGGGGGTTCCAAGGTGACAGTTTGGGGTCCCGGGAGGATTTTTGGGGTCCCAGCGTGACAATTTGGGGGATCCCAAAAGTGATTTCAGGGCTCCCAGGGTGAAATTTTGGGGTCCCAGGGTGAAATTTTGGGGTCCCAAATGATTTTTGGGGGTCCCAGTGTGACAATTTGGGATCCCAAAGTGATTTCAGGGCTCCCAGGGTGAAATTTTGGGGGTCCCAGGGTGAAATTTTGGGGTCCCAAATGATTTTTGGGGGTTCCAGGATGACAATTTGGGGGTCTCAGGAGGAATTTTAAACTCCTAAAATGAAAAATTTTCTTGTCGATTGTGGGCTGGGCTGTCCCTAACGGGTGCATATCTCCCCTGCCACCCCAGTTTTTTTTTGGGGGGGTCCCTGGGGGGTCCAGCTTTTGGGGCCTCCCTGAGCCCGATTTTGGGGGCTGGGGCGGGGGCAGGTGCTAGTCGGCAGCGCTATGAGATGCTGAAGATGATCAACGAGGCCCTGGAGGCCAAAGAGGAGGGAAAGGCGGCCCCCCAAAAGTGAGTGGGGCGGGGGGAGGGGCGGGGGGGAACCTGGGGGGGGGGTCTGGGGTCGGTTTTGAGGAGTTTGGGATCAGTTTGGGGGTAATTTTAAGGAGATTTTAGGGGGATTTGGGGGCCGTCTGGAGGAGTCTGGTGTCACTTTGGGGGATTTGGGGTTATTTGGGGGCGCCTGGAGGGTCTGGGGGCTTTGAGGGAATTTGGGGGGTTTGGGAGAGGTTTGGGGTCACTCTGGGGGGTTCAGGGTCACTTTGGGAGATTTGGGGGTCACTCTGGGGGGCCTGGGGTCACTTTGGGGTCACTCTGGGGGGGTCTGGGAGGGGTTATGGGGAGATTTAGGGTCACTTTGGGGGGTTGGGGGTCACTTTGGGGGTTTGGGGTCAATTTGGGGAGCCTGAAAGGAATTTGGGGTCGCTCTGGGGGGCCTGGAGGCTCTTTGGGGGGCTTAGGGGTAATTTTGGGGAGATTTGGGGAATTGGGCCCATTTGGGGGGTTTGGAGGGTTTTGGGATTACTTTGGGGGGCTTTGGGGTCACTTTGAGGGGAATTTGGGGGGTTTGGGGGTGACTTTAGGGGGGCTTGGGGGTAATGTTGGGGCGCTTTGGGGGTAATTTTGAGGGAAATTTGGGGAGGATTTGGGGGTTTGGGAGAGGTTTGGGGTCACTTTGGAAGATTTGGAGTCACTTGGGGGATTTGGGGTCACTGGGGGTTTGGGGTCAATTTGGGGAGCCTGAAAGGGATTTAGGGGTCACATTTGGGGGCGGATTTGGGGTCACTTGGGGGTTTTGGGGGTCACTCTGGGGGTCACTTTGGGGGTTTTGGGGGTCACTGGGGTCACTTTTGGGGAAATTTTGGGGTCACTTGAGCTGTCTGGGTGGGTTTGGGGACCCTTTTGGGGGTTTTTGCCAGAATTTGGCGACTCCATGAATTTGGGGGTGACCCCTGGGGTCCCTTTTGGGGTTTTTTAGCGGGAATTTGGGAACCCCCAAGATTTTTGGGGATCTCTAACTCCCCCTCCCCCCTCAGGACCAAGGGGCGGCGCCCATGGGGAGGGGCCGTGCCCCGTGGGGAAAAAAGCTGCTGGTCAAGGTGGAGTCGGGGGACTCGGACTGACCCCGCCCCCTTTTGGGAAGCCACGCCCCTTTCCCAGGAAGCCACGCCCCCAAAATCCTCCCCCTCCCCCTTTACTCCGGCATAGTCCCGCCCCTTTGTGCTTAGCCACGCCCCTCATCTGCCAGACACAGCTTTAGCCACGCCCCTTTGTAGCCACGCCCACATCCAGGCCACACCCCCGTTTACCGTATATAGACATGTCCTAAAACCACGCCCCGTCCTGCATGACGTCATCCCGGCCACGCCCTGCGCTTGGCCACACCCCCCGCGGGTTTTTAAGGGTTTTTTATACAATAAAGGAATTTTTTATATCGCCCCTCCCCCCACACGCGAGCGGGTTTAATTTTGGGGGTTCCCAGTTTGGGGTCCCAGTTTGGGATTTTTCCAGTTTGGAGAGTTACCAGTTTTGGGGAATTCCCAGTTTGGGAAGTTCTCAGTTTAGGGAGTTCCCAGTTTGGGGAGTTCCCAGTTTTGGGGAGTTCCCAGTTTGGGGAGTTTCCAGTTTTGGGGAGTTCCCAGTTTGGAGAATTCCCAGTTTGGGGCGTTCCCAGTTTGGGAAGTTCCTAGTTTAGGGAGTTCCCAGTTTGGGAAGTTCCTAGTTTGGGGTAACTGGGAATGAATGGGGAGTCCCAGTTTGGGTAACTGGGAAGGAACTAGGGGTTCCCAGTTTGGGTAACTGGGAGGGAATGGGGGAGTCCCAGTTTGGGTAACTGGGAGGGAATGGGGGAGTCCCAGTTTGGGTAACTGGGAAGGAACTAGGGGTTCCCAGTTTGGGTAACTGGGAGGGAATGGGGGAGTCCCAGTTTGGGTAACTGGGAGGGAACTGGGGGTTCCCAGTTTGGGTAACTGGGAGGGAACTGGGTGTTCCCAGTTCGGGTAACTGGGAGGAAACTGGGGGTTCCCAGTTTGGGTAACTGGGAGGGAACTGGGGGTTCCCAGTTTGGGTAACTGGGAGGGAACTGGGTGTTCCCAGTTTGGGTAACTGGGAGGGAATGGGGGTTCCCAGTTTGGGTAACTGGGAGGGGGCAATTATGGGATGTCCCACTTTGACATAACGAGGGGGGCAGGAGTTAAATCTGACCTACCCCAGTTTGGGCTACTGGGATCCCAGTTTGGGCTAACTGGGAGCACAGCCGGAGGCTGGAACTGGTCCCAGTTGATGTTCCCGACTGGGGGGAGGGGTTAAGGGAGGGGCGTGGCCTCCATGGCTTCCAAACCCCTCTCCCCCAATTCCCGACTCCTGCCAAGGCTCAGCCTGGAAAATTCCTCCGTCCCCTTCACTTGACCTTGGAACACGCCCCTGAGAACGGGGAGGGGCTGGGAATTTTGGGGAGGGGGGCTGGGATAAATTTGGGAGGGGTCCAGGAATTCGGGGAATTCTCTAAAATGGGGGATCCCCAAAAATTTCCCCAAAAAACGACCCCGGGTGTTCCAAAAGGGGGATGGGATGGGAGGGGGGAGGAACCATCTGGTCGGGATTAGGGGGGATCAGGTGGGATTTACCCCCCTCCCCCGAGGAGCGATGTGAGTCAGGCGGGGGAGGGGGAGGGTGTGGCCGAGGGGTAATTAACGGGGTAATTAAAGGAGGGTGATTTGGTGGGAGTAATTAATGGGGGGGGGAATTTTGGGTGGGTTTATTCCAAAAAGGGAATTTCGGGGGTGGGGGGAGGAAAGAGGTAATTCCAGAGGGGAGATTTGGAATGTGGGGGTTTAATTAAAGGTTAATTAATGGGGTGGTGTTAATTTGGGGTGTTGATTAAGAGGGGGTTAATTAATTGGAAGGTATTCATTTCGGAGGGTTTATTAATTGGGATGTATTAATTTGGGGCTTGATTAAAAAGGGGTCAATTAATAGGGAGGTGTTAATTTGGGGGGGTTGATTAAGAGGAGGTTAATTAATTGGAAGGTATTAATTTTGAGGGGTTGATTAATTGGAAGGTATTAATTTGGGACTTGATTAAGAGAGGATAATTAATATGGAATTGTTAATTTTGAGGTTGATTAAGAAGGGGTTAATGGGGAACAATTTGGGGCGTCTTAATTAAAGAGCTGTTAATTGGAGGAATTGAAAGTTATTAAGTGAGGGGGTATTAGGGATTATTAATTTAAAATATTGTTCTTTTAATTAGAATGGTTTTTCCTAGGGGATATGAATTGGGTTCTCAGTGACAATTAATTATTAGAGGGCTCAATAGTAGTTATTATTTGGGAGTTTATTAATAATCATTAATTAAAGGCGATTAATTAAGTATTTAGGGGTTAATAATGAACCACGATTTAGGGTCTGCATTAAGGGCTTTAAGTTGAGAAATTAATTAAGGAGTTAATTAAGAGTTATTAATTATAGTCAGGTAATTAGATTGGTCATCACTAGGGATTATTAATTAGGAACATTATTAATTAAGGAATGTTTGGGGCTATTAATAGGGAGTGTTAATTGAGGGTTCCTGAGGGGACTATTAATTAATAGCTGTTAATTGGAGATCTCTATTAGCAGCTATTAATTAGTGACTGGGAAGAAGTGAAACATTTATTAAGGATTATTAAATAGGGGGGTTATTAATTGCGGGGTCTTAATGGGGGGTGTTAATTGGGAGCTGTTAATTGAGGGTGTCTTAATTCGGGGGTTCATTAGGGAAGGAGTGTTAATTAAAGGGTTAATTGGGGAAGGGAATTTTGGGGAAAATTGGGGCAAATTTGGTCGCCCTGCCCCGATGACGTCATGGTCGCGGCCCCGCCCCCCGCGGTGAATGGGGGTCCCCCTGCCAAGGGGGGGAGGGGCGCTGGCTGCGCTAACGAGCTCGTCAGGCTCATTAAGAGCCCAACCCCCCCCGTGGCCTAATTAACCGCCCTGGGGAGCCAAAAAAACCCAAAAATGGGGAAAATGGTAAAAATCAGCCCAAAAAAAGTGAAAAAAATGGGCTAAAAAAGGCAAAAAGTGGCAAAAAAGAAGGAAAAAAAAGAAAGAAAAATGGCCCAAAAAGGTAAAAGAACAGCAAAAAAAAAAAGAAAAAAAATTGGCCCAAAAAAGGTAAAAAACAGCAAAAAAACTGAAAAAAAATTGGCCTAAAGATGGTAAAAAATGGCCAAAAAAATGAAACACATGTCCCAAAAAAGGTAAACAATGGCAAAGAAACTGAAAAAGATGTTGGCCAAAAAAATGTAAAAAACAGCAAAAAAACTGAAAGAAGAAGGCCCAAAAAAGGTAAAAAATGGCAAAAAAACTTCTAAAAAATGACCCAGAAATAGTAAAAAGTGGCAAAAAAGAGGCAAAAAAAGAGCAAAAAACAAGAAAAAAAGCAAAAAAATCACCAGGAAAATGTCACCAAAAGACAGCAAAAGAAATAAAACTCAGAAAATATCACCCAAAAAATGGAAAAAACCAGAAAAAATAGAATAATCAGCAAAAAGCATGAAAAGCAGCAAAAAATCAGGAAAATCAGCAAAAACGGCAAAAGGAACTTTTAAAATAACCAAAATCTGCAAAAAACATCAAAAAACACCCAAAAATCTCCAAAATCCAGGAAAAAAAACCCCGAAAAACCACCACAAAAAGCAGAAAAACCTCAAAAATCATAAAACTCGAAAAAATCACCAAACCCACTAATAAACACCAAAAAAAGAAAAGAAAAACAACACCAAAAGCGCCCAAAAATAAAAAAAAATCCTCTGTAACGAATCTCGGTGGCCATCTTGGATCTCATTTGCATAACG
The DNA here is from genome assembly GCA_034336665.1 of Luscinia megarhynchos. Classification (NCBI taxonomy): domain Eukaryota; kingdom Metazoa; phylum Chordata; class Aves; order Passeriformes; family Muscicapidae; genus Luscinia; species Luscinia megarhynchos. Next base: position 119,031 of record JAPFBE010000105.1, read on the forward strand.
ACCGCCATCTTGGCTCGCTCAGCCAATGGCGGCTCTTCCCTTTCGCTGTGTTGGCGGCCATCTTGGATCTCATCTCCACAGGCGGCGGCCATCTTGGTGTTCTGGCGGCCATCTTGATGTGCTGGCGGCCATCTCTGTGTTCTGGCAGCCATCTTGGTTGTCTGGCGGCCATCTTGGTGTGCCGGTGGCCATCTTGGTTGTCTGGCGGCCATCTTGGTGTGATAGCAGCCATCTTGGTGTTCTGGCGGCCATCTTGGTGTGCCGGTGGCCATCTTGGTGTTCTGGCGGCCATCTTGGTGTGATAGCAGCCATCTTGGTGTTCTGGCGGCCATCTTGGTGTGATAGCAGCCATCTTGGTGTGCTGGCGGCCATCTTGATCCCACCCGCCGCCATGATGCCTCTAGAACCAGCAGCGGCCATTTTGATCCCTGACCCTGCTCTGCACCGTCCCCGCTGTGGCTGCCATCTTGTTCTTTATGGCCACACCAACAGCGGCCATCTTGGCCGGCGGCCATCTTGGCTTCTTCCGAGATCACCTTCAAAGCCCCCAAAAACCTCGAACCCACCCAATTTCCCCAAAATCCACCAAATTTCCTCAAAAATCACCAAATTTCCCCAAAACTCACTGAATTTCCCCAAAACTCACGAAATTTCCCCAAAACCCATCAAAGTCTCTCAAAATTCACCGAATTTCCCCAAAACTCATCAATTTTCCCCAAAACTCACAAATTTTTCCCCAAAACTCACTAAATCTCCCCAAAACCCATCAAAGTCGCTCAAAATTCACTAAATTTCCCCAAAACTCATCAATTTTCCCCAAAACTCACAAATTTTTCCCCAAACTTATCAAATCTCCCCAAAACTCAACAAATTTTCCCTGAAACTCATCGAATTCCTCCAAAACTCAGAAAATTTTCCCCAAAACGCACAAAATTTTCCCAAAACTCACCAAATCTCCCCAAAACCCATCAAAGTCCCTCAAAATTTCCTGAATTCCCCCAAAACTCACAAAATTTTCCCCAAAATGCACAAAATTTTCCCAAACTCATCAAATCTCCCCAAAACTCAACAAATTTTCCCTGAAACTCATCAAATCTCCCCAAAACTCACAAAATTTCCCTAAAATTCACCAAATCACCCCAAAACCCATCAAAATCCCTCAAAATTCACCGAATTCCCCCAAAACTCATCAATTTTCCCCAAAACTCACAAAATTTTCCCGGAAACTCATCAAATTCCCCCAAAACTCACCGAAATTCCCCAAAACTCATCAAAACTCACAAAATTTCCCCAAAACTCACCAAATTCCCCCAATCCTCCCCAAACCCAACCCCAAAAACGCCCCCTCACCCCGCGATCACCAAAACCAATTCGGGGGGCTCACGATGGGGGACGAGGCCGGGCCCTACTGCAGCGTTTAATCGATTTCTCATATAAAAAAATATCTATGTACATTTATTATCCCGGGGTTAGCGGGGGTGGGCGGGCGGGGCGCTAGAGCCGGGGCGGGGCCGAGCTCCGAGCGGGGTCAGTCAGCTGTTGATGCGCAGGCGAGCAGCCGCGGCTGAACTTGTCGCTTCGTCGTCGGTGCGCAGGCCGGGCGGCGTTGAGGCGGCACTCGACGTGGTGGTCGACGTTGGCCGTGGCGTTAGGGGAAGTGCACGGCCACCACGGGCTGCGTGTAGTTCACCCGCGGGGAGAGGGGATTTTGGGGGATTTGGGGGGTTTTGGGGGAAATTCAGAGTTTTTGGGAAGATTCAGGGGTTTTTGGGGGAATTAATGGGATTTTCGGGGATTTTGGGGGCATTCACAGGGGTTTTGGGGGCTGCATTCATCGGGGGTTTTGTCGCGAATTAATGGGATTTTGGGGGGATTCGTGGGGGTTTTGGGGGGATTCACAGGGGTTTGGCGGGGGTTCGTGGGGTTTTGGGGGGGATTTGTGGGATTTTGGGGGATTTGTGGGGTTTTGGGGGTATTCACGAGGGGTTTTGGGGGATTCCACGGGGGTTTTGGGGGATTCACGGGGGTTTTGGGAGGGTTCATGGGGTTTTGGGGGAATTCGTGGGGGTTTTGGGGGGATTCTGGGGGTTTTGGGGGGATTTGTGGGGGTTTTGGGGGGGTTCGTGGGGTTTTGGGGGGGTTCATGGGGGTTTTGTGCGAATTAATGGGATTTTGGGGGGATTCGTGGGGGGTTTTGGGGGGATTTGTGGGATTTTGGGGGATTTGTGGGGGTTTTGGGGGATTCACGGGGGTTTTGGGGGTATTCACGGGGGTTTTGGGGGATTCGTGGGGGTTTTGGGGGGATTCACAGGGGTTTGGCGGGGGTTCGGTGGGGTTTTGGGGGATTTGTGGGATTTTGGGGGATTTGTGGGGTTTTGGGGGGATTCACGGGGGTTTTGGGGGGTATTCACGGGGGTTTTGGGGGGATTCGTGGGGGGTTTTGGGGGGATTCACAGGGGTTTGGCGGGGGTTCTGTGGGGTTTTGGGGGGATTTGTGGGGGTTTTGGGGGGATTCACGGGGGTTTTGGGGGAGATTCACGGAGTTTTGGGGGGATTCACGGGGGTTTTGGGGGGGATTCACGGGGGGTTTTGGGAGGGTTCATGGGGTTTTGGGGGAATTCGTGGGGGTTTTGGGGGGGATTCACGGGGTTTTGGGGGGATTTGTGGGGTTTTGGGAGGATTCGTGGGGTTTTGGGGGGGATTCGTGGGGTTTTGGGGGGATTAATGGGATTTTCGGGGGATTTTGGGGGGGGGGTTCATGGGAGTTTTGTGCTAATTAATGGGATTTTGGGGGGGATTCGTGGGGTTTTGGGGGGTTCGTGGGGTTTTGGGGGATTCGCAGGGGATTTTGGGGGGGTTCACAGGGGTTTTGGGGGGAAATAATGGGATTTTGGGGGGATTTTGGGGGGTTCAGGGAGGGTTTTGGGGGGATTCGTGGGGTTTTGGGGGGATTCACGGGGGTTTTGGGGGGATTCCGTGGGGTTTTGGGGGGATTCACGGGGGTTTTGGGGGGGATTCGTGGGGTTTTGGAGGGATTAATGGGATTTTCGGGGGATTTTGGGGGGATTCATGGGGTTTTGGGGGATTCGTGGGGGGATTCATGGGGGGTTTTGTGCGAATTAATGGGATTTTGGGGGATTCGTGGGGGGTTTTGGGGGGATTTGTGGGATTTTGGGGGGATTTGTGGGGGTTTTTGGGGGGATTCACGGGATTTGGGGGAAATTCAGAGTTTTTGGGGGGATTCAGAGGGTTTTTGGGGGATTTAATGGGATTTTCGGGGGATTTTGGGGGGTTCATGGGGGTTTTGGGGGAATTCGTGGGATTTTGGGGGGAGTTCAGGGGGGTTTTGGGGAGGTTTGTGGGATTTTGGGGGTTCACGGGGGTTTTGGGGGGGTTCAGTGGGGTTTTGGGGGGAAATTCAGAGTTTTTGGGGGGGATTCACAGGGGTTTGGGGGGTTCGTGGGGTTTTGGGGGGAGTTCAGGGGGTTTTGGGGGGGTTTGTGGGGTTTTGGGGGATTCACGAGGGTTTTGGGGGAAATTCAGAGTTTTTGGGGGGATTCAGGGGTTTTGGGGGAATTAATGGGATTTTCGGGGATTTTGGGGGGCATTCACGGGGGTTTTGGGGGGATTTGTGGGGTTTTGGGGGAGTTCAGGGGGTTTTGGGGGATTCGTGGGGTTTTGGGTGGGTTCATGGGGGTTTTGGGGGGAAATTCAGAGTTTTTGGGGGGGGGGATTCACGGGGGTTTGGGGGGATTTGTGGTTTTTGGGGGAAAAATTTTTTTGGGGTGTTGGGTTTTGGGGTCCCAGGATTTTTTTTGGGTCCCCAGTTTTTGGGGTCCCGGGATTTTTGAGACCCGGAATTTTTTAGGGTCCCAGGAGTTTTTGGGGTGCCGGTTTTGGGGTGCCAGGATTTTTTTGGGTGCCGGGATTTTTTTGGGGTGCCGGTTTTGGGGTCCCGGGGGTTTTGGGGTGCCGGGATTTTTTGGGGTGCCAGGATTTATTTGGGGTGCTGTTTTTGGGGTCCCGTGATTTTTGGGGTGCCCAGGATTTTTTGGGGTCCCGGGGTTTTTCGGGTCCCGGGATTTTTGGGGTCCCGAGGCCTTTTGGGGTGCCAGTTTTGGAGTGCTGGTTTTTGAGGTCCCGGGATTTTTTGGGGTGCCGGGATTTTTTGGGGGTGCCGGGATTTTTTGGGGTGCCGGTTTTTGGGGTGCCAGGATTTTTTGGGGTGCCGGTTTTTGGGGTGCTGGGGGGTTTTGGGGTGCCGGGATTTTTTTGGGGTGCCGGTTTTTGGGGTGCCGGGATTTTTTGGGGTGCCAGGATTTTTTGGGGTGCCGGTTTTGGGTTCCCAGGGATTTTTTGGGTGCCGGGATTTTTTTGGGGTGCCGGGATTTTTTGGGGTGCCGGGATTTTTTGGGGTGCCGGGATTTTTTGGGGTGCCGGTTTTGGGGTCCCAGGGATTTTTTTGGGTGCCGGGATTTTTTTGGGGTGCCGGGATTTTTTTGGGGTGCCGGTTTTTGGGGTGCCGGGATTTTTTTGGGGTGCCGGGATTTTTTTTGGGGTGCCGGTTTTTGGGGTCCCAGGGATTTTTTGGGGTGCCGGGATTTTTTTGAGGTCCCGGATTTTTGGGGTGCCGGTTTTTGGGGTGCCGGGACTTTTTTGGGGTGCCGGGATTTTTTTGGGGTGCCGGTTTTTGGGGTCCCAGGGGTTTTGGGGTGCCGGGATTTTTGGGGTGCGGGCTCACGTGCACTCTCTTGCCGTAGTAGGGGAAGTACATGAGGTCGATGGAGCCGTTGGGGGGGAAGAGCTGCAGGGGCCCGAGCAGCGCCGCGTCCTCCTCGCGCTGGGGGCCAAAAATGTCCCAAAATGTCCCAAAATGTCCCCAAAATGTCCCCAAAATGTCCCCGGGGGATGGACACCCCCCTGACCCCCTCCCAAAGTTCTTCCCCCCAAACCCCATTAAATACCTCCCCAAATGTAAATAAATTAAAATTAAATTTGAAATTGAAATTGAAATTTAAAATTGAAATTAAAATTGAAATTAAAATTAAAATTAAAATTGAAATTAAAACCAAAATTAAAACTAAAATTAAAATTACAATTAAAATCAAAATTATAATAAAAATCAAAAATTCAAATTATAATTAAAATAAAAACAGAAATCAAAATAAAAATATACATTAGAATTGAAATTAAAATAAAAATTAAAATTATAATTAAATAAAACCAGAAAATAAAATTAAAATTAAAATTAAAATTAAAATTAAAATTAAAATCAAAATCAAAACCAAAATCAAAATTAAAATTGAAATTAAAATAAAAATAAAAATAAAAATTAAAATTAAAATTAAAATAAACATTACAATCAAAATTAAAATCAACATTAAAATTAAAATTAAAATCAAATTTAAAATTGAAATTAAAAGTAAAATTAAAAGTAAAATTAAATTTCATTCCCTTCAGAACCCCCCTCAATAAAAATGCACCTCAAATCTCCCTGGCTCCCCCCAGAATATTTCCACGGACCCCAAAATATTCCCAGAACCCCCCAAATATTCCAGGGACCCCCTCCCAGTCTGTCCCAGTTTATCCCAGTTCATCCCAGTTTGTCCCAGTGCCCCCCCAGTTTGTCCCAGTGTCCCCCAGTTTGTCCCAGTGCCCCCCACCCAGTCCGTCCCAGTCCATCCCAGTTCATCCCAGTTTGTCCCAGTCCATCCCAGTTTGTTCCAGTTCATCCCAGTCCATCCCAGTGTCCCCAGTTCATCCCAGTTTGTCCCAGTGCCCCCCCCGTCCATCCCAGTCCATTCCAGTTCATCCCAGTTTGTCCCAGTCCATCCCAGTTTGTCCCAGTTCATCCCAGTCCATCCCAGTGTCCTCCAGTTTGTCCTAGTGCCCCCCCAGTGCCCTCTCAGTTCGTCTCCAGCTTGTCCCAGTTTGTCCCAGTTCGTCCCAGTGCCCCCCCCCCAGTCCATCCCAGTGTCCCCAGTTGGTCCCAGTGCCCTCCCAGTGTCCCCCAGTCCATCCCAGTCCATCCCAGTTTGTCCCAGTTGGTCCCAGTGCCCTTACGGTGGTGGCCGAGTGTCCCTGAGCCCCATGGGCAGCTAGAGAGAGACGGTGAGAGGGATACGGGGACAGAGGGACAGAGGGACAGAGGGACAGAGGGGACACATTGGGGACATTGGGGACATTGGGGACATTGAAGACAATAGAACATCAAGGACATTGGGGACATTTGGGGACATTTAAAACATTGGGGACATTTGGGGACATTTGGGGACACATTGAGGGGACATCAGAGAACATTGGGGACATTGAGGGACATTGGGGACGTTGGGAGGATTTGGGACATTGGGGACATTTGGGACATTTGGGGACATTGAAGACAATAGAACCCTCAAGGACATTGGGGACATTTAAAACCCTGGGGACATTGGGGACATTTAAAACATTGGGACATTTGGGGACATTGGGGACATTTGGGACATTGGGGACATTGGGGACACTGGGGACATTTGGGGACACTTAAAACACTGGGGACTTTTGGGACATTGAGGTCATTGTGGACATCGAGGACATTTGGGGACATTTGGGGACATTTGGGGACACTGGGGACACTGAGGGGACACAGGAGCTCTGGGGACACCCGTCAGGATTTGGGGCTGAAATCAGCAAATTTTGGGGTGGGGGAGGGGGAAAAAAAAAATTTGGGGAGACCCGATGGGACTCGGGGCTGATTTTTGGGGCTCCCGGCGGGATTTTGGGGTGAAATCCACGAAATTTGGGATCCCTTGAAGGATTTTGGGGTGAAATCAGTGAATTCTGGGATTTCTAGAGGAATTTTGGGGTGGAATTCTGTGATTTTTAGGATTCCTAGAGAGATTTTGGGGTGAAAGAAGCAGATTTCGGGATTTCGGGATTTTGGGGGTTTGGGATTTGGGGATTTTTGGGATTTTGGGGATTTTTGGGATTTTTGGGATTTTGGGATTTCTGGGATTTTTGGGATTTTTGGGATTTTGGGATTTTTGGGATTTTTGGGATTTGGGGATTTTTGGGATTTTCGGGATTTTTGGGATTTTTGGGATTTTTTGGATTTTGGGATTTTTGGGATTTTTGGGATTTGGGATTTTGGGATTTTTGGGATTTTTGATTTTGGGATTTTTGGGATTTTGGGATTTTGGGATTTTTGGGATTTTTAGGATTTTGGGGATTTTTTGGGATTTTGGGGATTTTTGGGATTTTGGGATGCTCCAGAGGGACCCAACCCCTCCCCCCTTACCGGGTCACCCTTGGTCCGAGGCCGCTGGGCAGAGACGAGAGACAGTGAGGGGACATTGGGGACATTGGGGACATTGGGGACATTGGGGGACACTGGGGGACATTGGGGGACATTGGGGACATTGGGGGACATTGGGCACATTGGGGACATTGGGGACACTGGGGACATCATTGGGGACATTGGGGACACTGGGGACATTGGGGGACATTGGGCACATTGGGGACATTGGGGACATTGGGGACATTGAGGACACTGGGGACATCATTGGGGACATTGGGGACACTGGGGGACATTGGGGGACATTGGGGACACTGGGGACATTGGGGGACATTTGGGGACACTGGGGACACCGGGGGGACACGGTGACGTCACCTTGGCGGCGCAGACGATGTTGATGCTCTTGTTCTTCCCCGGGAAGAAGTTGATCACCTGCGGGACCAGTATGAACCAGTATAAACCAGTATGAACCAGTATGAACCAGTATGGACAAATATAAACCAGTATGGAGCGGTATGGAACAGTTTAAACCAGTACGGACCAGGACAGACCACTATGAACCAGTATGAACCGGTATAAACAGTACGAACCAGTGTGGTGCAGGGAGCTGCACTGAGCAGTGACCTCCCAGTCTCTCCCAGTCCATCCCAGTCCATCCCAGTCCATCCCAATCCCATCCCAGTCCATCCCAGTTAACCAGTACTGACCCTCTTAACCTTGACGAGCACGCAGGGGCTGCCCTGTCCCAGTCCATCCCAGTCCATCCCAGTCCCTCCCAGTCCATCCCAGTCCATCCCAGTCCATCCCAATGCTCCCAGTCCATCCCAGTCCATCCCAGTGCTCCCAGTACTGACCCTGTTCACCTTCACTCAGCACGCAGGGCTGTCCCACCCCTGCATCCACAGTCACTCTAAGGCCCCCAGCCCGCAGCAGGGTCTCTAGCTAGCTAGGCCCTAGCTCCCAGTCCCTCCCAGTCCATCCCAGTCCATCCCAGTGCTCCCAGTACACCCAGTACTGACCCTGTTCACTTTCACCAGCACGCAGGGCTGTCCCACCCCGTATCCGTAGTCACTCTGCGCCCCCAGCTCACAAGAGGGCCCCTCAGCAGCAGCCCTCCCCAGTGCTCCCAGTCCATCCCAGTGCTCCCAGTCCATCCCAGTCCATCCCAGTACACCCAGTACTGACCCTGTTCACTTTCACCAGCACACACGGCTGTCCCACCCCGTATCCGTAGTCACTCTATGCTCCCCAGCCCAAGTATGAGGGCCCCAGCAGTGAAGCTCCCAGTGCTCCCAGTGCTCCCAGTGCTCCTAGTCCATCCCAGTCCCTCCCAGTACTCCCAGTACTAACCCTGTTCACTTTAACCAGCACCTTACGGCTGTCCCACCCTCGTATCCATAGTCACTTGCTCTCAGCCCCGCCAAGTAGGGCCCCCAGCAGCGCAGCTCCCAGTGCTCCCAGTCCATCCCAGTGCTCCCAGTGCTCCCAGTCCATCCCAGTGCTCCCAGTCCATCCCAGTACACCCAGTACTAACCCTGTTAACCTTCACCAGCACGCACGGCTGCCCCGCCCTGTATCCGTAGTCCCCTGCGGCCCTCTCAGCCTCAGCAGAGGCCCCCAGCAGCAGCTCCCCAGTGCTCCCAGTCCATCCCAGTGCTCCCAGTCCATCCCAGTACACCCAGTACTAACCCTGTTAACCTTCACCAGCACGCACGGCTGCCCCGCCCTGTATCCAGATGTCCCCGTGCCCCTCAGCCCCCAGCCAGCAGGGCTCCCCAGCAGCGAAGCTCCCAGTGCTCCCAGTCCATCCCAGTCCCTCCCAGTCCCTTCCAGTCCATCCCAGTCCCTCCCAGTGCTCCCAGTACACCCAGTACTGACCCTGTTCACTTTAACCAGCACGCACGGCTGTCCCGCCCCGTATCCATAGTCACTCTAAGCTCCCCAGCCCCAGCAGGGCCCCAGCAGCTAGCTCCCCAGTCCATCCCAGTCCCTCCCAGTCCATCCCAGTCCATCCCAGTACACCCAGTACTGACCCTGTTAACCTTCACCAGCACACACGGCTGTCCCACCCCTCGTATCCACAGTCACTCTGCGCCCCCAGCCCGAGCAGGGCCCCAGCCGTAGCCTCCCAGTCCATCCCAGTGCTCCCAGTGCTCCCAGTGCTCCCAGTGCTCCCAGTGCTCCCAGTCCATCCCAGTCCATCCCAGTCCCTCCCAGTGCTCCCAGTACTAACCCTGTTAACCTTCACCAGCACGCAGGGCTGTCCCGCCCCGTATCCGTAGTCCCCGTGCGCCCCTAGCCTCGCAGAGGGCTGTAGCACGGAGCGGTTGAAGCGACAGGCGCTTGGGGTAGTTGGGGGCGCTTGTCGTCGGCTGCTCGTTGTAGCGCAGGAGGGCGCGTGCTTGTGCTGCCTGCACGCTGTCGTTAATGCGCTGCGGGGGCCACCAGTGGGACTGGGGCGGCTGGAGCCCCACTAAGGAGGGTGGGGGTGTGCTGGTATGGGAGGATCATCCCAGTATGGGGGAGGGTCATCCCAGTATGGGTAAGGTCATCCCAGTATGGTTTAAGGTCATCCCAGTATGGGGTAGGGTCATCCCAGTGTGGGTTTGTTGTGTCCCAGTATGGGTTAGATCATCCCAGTATGGATTAGAGTCATCCCAGTATGGGGGAGGGTCATCCCAGTATGGGGTAAGGTCATCCCAGTATGGGGAGGGTCATCCCAGTATGGGTAAAGGTCATCCCAGTATGGGGAGGGTCATCCCAGTATGGATAAATTCCATACCCAGTATGGGTAAATTCCATTCCGGTATGGGGGAGGGTCATCCCAGTATGGGTTAGGTCATCCCAGTATGGGTAAGGTCATCCCAGTATGGGGGAGGGTCATCCCAGTATGGGGTAGGGTCATCCCAGTATGGGGAGGGTCATCCCAGTATGGGTTAGGTCATCCCAGTATGGGGGAGGGTCATCCCAGTATGGGGTAGGGTCATCCCAGTATGGGGGAGGGTCATCCCAGTATGGGGTAGGGTCATCCCAGTATGGGGTAGGGTCATCCCAGTATGGGGGAGGGTCATCCCAGTATGGGGTAGGGTCATCCCAGTATGGGGGAGGGTCATCCCAGTATGGGGTAGGGTCATCCCAGTGTGGGGTAGGGTCATCCCAGTATGGATTAGAGTCATCCCAGTATGGATTAGAGTCATCCCAGTATGGGGTAGGGTCATCCCAGTATGGGGTAGGGTCATCCCAATATGGGGGAGGGTCATCCCAGTATGAGGATAGGGTCATCCCAGTATGGGGTAGGGATTAGGTCATCCCAGTATGGGGTAGGGGTCATCCCAGTATGGGTTAGGTCATCCCAGTATGGGGAGGATCATCCCAGTATGGGTTAGTCAGTCCCAGTATGGGTTAGGGCCATCCCAGTATGGGGTGGGGTCATCCCAGTATGGGTTAGGTCATCCCAGTATGAGTTAGGGTCATCCCAGTATGGGGTAGGGTCATCCCAGTATGGGGTAGTCCTCCCAGTTCCATCCTGTAGTCCCTCCCCACTCCCCTCCCAGTCCTCATCCCAGTCAGTCCCTCCTCCCTCCCAGTCCCTCCCAGTCCCTCCCACTCCCTCCCAGTTCCTCCTCCCTCCTCCCACTCCCTCCCAGTCCCTCCCAGTCCCTCCCAGTCCCCCCAGTCCCTCCCAATCCCTCCCAGTTCCCCCAGTTCCCTCCCACTCCCCTCCCAGTCCCTCCCAGTCTGTCCCACTCCTCAGTCCCCAGTCCCCTAGTCCTCTTAGCTCCCCAGTTCCCCCGTGCCCGCGCACTCACGCTCCAGGAACTGGTGCAGCGCCCGCACGTGCTGCTGCCACGTGTGCCTCTGGCTGACGTTGAAGGCGACATCGAGACCCTCGGAGCAGGGACGGATCATCAGCCCTGGGGACGGGGACATCGCTGGGGCACTGGGGGACTGGGGGCACTGGGGGCACTGGGGGACTGGGGACTACTCGCTAGGGCACTGGGGGACTGGGGGACTGGGGACACATCGCTGGGGCACTGGGGACTGGGGGGCACTGGGGGCACTGGGGGCGCACTGGGGGACTGGGGGACTGGGGGCACTGGGGGAATGCTGGGGACACGTACTCACTGAGGGGACTGGGGGACTGGGGACGCACTGGGGGACTGAGGGGACTGGGGACTGGGGGACACTGGGGACACTGGGGGACAGGGGGACATCGCTGGGGGCACTGGGGACACTGGGGGACACTGGGGGACACTGGGGACACTGGGGGACTATGGCTGGGGGCACTGGGGACACTAGACACTGGGGACACTGGGGGACACTGGGGGGACTGGGGACACTGGGGATACTGGGGATACTGGGAGACACTGGGGAATCGCTGGGGACTGGGGGCACTGGGGACACTGGGGACACTGCTGGGGACTGGGGGCACTGGGGACACTGGGGACACTGGGGACACTGGGGACACTGGGGACACTGGGGACACTGGGGACATTGGGGCACTGGGGGACACTGGGGACACTGGGGACACTAGGGACACTGGGGACTACTGGGGGCACTACATTTGGGGGACTCTGGGGACACTGGGGACACTGGGGGACACTGGGGACACTGGGGGACACTGGGGGATATTTGGGGACATTGGGGGACACTGGGGGACTAGATACTGGGGAGACACTGGGACATTGGGGACATTTGGGGGATTTGGGGACACTGGGGGACTGAGGGGACTGGGGGATTGAGGGATTGGGGACATCATTGCGGACACTGGGGATACTGGGACACTGGGGACACTGGGGGACACTGGGGTGACACTGGGGACACTGGGGATACTGGGGGCACTGGGGACACTGGGGGGATTGGGGACATTTGGTGTCACAGTGGGGTGACAGTGAGGTGACACTGGGGGTGACACAAAGGTCACGAGGGGTGACAGGAGGGGTCATAGGAGGACACACAGTCCCAAATCCCCCCAAAATTTCCCCATACTCCCCAAACCTGGGGGTCTCACAGGGGCTCCCAAATTTCCCCAAACCCCTCCCCAACTGCACCCCAAATTTCCCTCCAAATCTTTCCTCCCACCCCAAATCCCCCAAAATTTTCCCATCCCAAATCCCCCTAAAGATTTCACACCCCAACCCGGGTTCTACCTTGGGGGCTCCCAAATCCCCCCAAAACTTTCACCCCTTCCACCCCAAATCTTTCCTCCCCACTACCCCCAAATTCCTCCCAAAATTTTCCCACCACCCCAAATCCTCCCAAACCCTTCACCCTCATCACCCCAAATTCCCCCAAATCTTTCCTCCCTCCCAAAATTTCCCCACCACCCCAAATCGCCCCAAAATCCCCCACCCTCACTCCCAAATTCCCCAAATCTTCCCTGCCCCAGTCACCCCAAATCCCTCCCACCAAACCCTAAATCACCCCAAAAATTTCCCTACCACCTCAAATCCCCAAAACCCTTCTCCCCACCAAATCCCCCAAGTCTCACCCCCAAATCCCCATCCCACCCCAAAGTCTCAAAAGTTTCCCCATCACCCCAACTCGACCCCACAAAATTTCCCCCATCCTAAAGATTTCTCCCACTATCACAAAATTTTCTCCCCCAACTCCCAGATCCTTTCCCCACAAATCCCCCAAATTCCTCCCCAAATCTTTCCTCCCCCACCAAATCCCCCCAAAATTTCCCACCATCACCCCAAATCAATTTTTCCCATCCCAACCTAAAATTTCCCCCATCCCAACCAAAATTTCCCCCATCCCAAATCCCCCAAAATTTCCACCAATCCCAAATCTCAGGGAATTTCCCCATCTCAAATCCCCCCAAAATTTCCCCACCATCACCCCCAAATCCCCCAAACCCTTCTCCCGACCACCCCAAATCTCCCCAAATTTTTCCCATCCCAAAGTCCCCCAAGATTTCTCTCCCCTGACTCCAACCCTGGGGGTCTCACTGGGGCAAATTTCCCCAAACCCCTCCCTAACTCCACCCCAGATCCCCCCAAAAGTTTCACATCCCAGATCCCCCAAAATTTCCCCACCACCCCAAATCCCCCAAAGATTTCTCCCATCACCCCAGATCCCCCAAACCCTTCTCCCGACCACTCCCAAATCTCCCCCAAATTTTTCCCATCCCAAATCCCCCCAAAATTTCTCCACTACCCCAAATCTCCCCAAAATTTCCCCATCTCAACCCCCAAAAGTTTCTCTCCACCCCAAATCTCAGACTTTCTGGGGTCTCACCGCGATCAGCTAGCCGGTCCTGGTGCTCTGGGCATGTGGGGGTCGACGGCTCTGCAGCATCACCCACATGGTGAGGGCGAAGAGCCCGGCCAGGAACCCCGTAAAACACCAGGTAGAACAGCAGGATCAGCCCTGGGGGGGAAATTTGGGGGGTCAGGAACCCCAAAAATGAAATCCCCGTCAGGAAAAACCCCCCTGGGGTGGGAAACCCCAAAAATCCCGCCCAAAATGGGTGAAAAATCCCCAAAATCCCACCCAAATATGGAGAAAAATCCCAAAAATCCCACCCAAAATAGGTGAAAAATAAAAAAAATCCACCCAAAATAGGTGAAACATCCCCGAAAAATCCCCAAAAAATCCACCCAAAATGGGTGAAAAATCCCCAATAAAAAATCCCCAAAAAATCCCACCCAAATAGTGGATGCTAAAAAGTCCCATCCCTTCCAAAATGGGGTGGGAAAAATCCCCGAAAAATCCCCAAAATTCCACCCAAATATGGAGAAAAATCCCAAAAATCCCACCCAAAATAGGTGAAAAATCCCCGAAAAATCCCCAAAAAAATCCACCCAAAATGGGTGAAAAATCCCAAAAAAATCCCACCCAAATATGGAGAAAAATCCCAAAAATCCCGCCCAAAATGGGTGAAAAATCCCCAAAATTGTTGAAAATTCCAGAGTAAAACACTTGGGTAGAACAGCAGGATCAGCCCTGGGGAAATTTAGTCAGGAACCCCAAAAATGAAATCCCCGTCAGGAAAAACCCCCCTGGGGTGGGAAATCCCAAAAATCCCGCCCAAAATGGGTGAAAAATCCCCGAAAAATCCCAAAAATCTCGCCCAAAATGGGTGAAAAAATCCCCAAAATTCCACCCAAATATGGAGAAAAATCCCAAAAATCTCGCCCAAAATGGGTGAAAAATCCCCAAAATTCCACCCAAATATGGAGAAAAATCCCCAAAAATTCCACCCAAAATAGGTGAAAAATCCCAAAAATTCCCACCCAAAATGGGTGAAAAAGAAAAAAAAATCCACCCAAAATAGGTGAAAAATCCCAAAAATCCCGCCCAAAACGGGGGAAAAAATCACAAAAAAATCCCACCCAAAACGGGGGAAAAATCAAAAAAATCCCGCCCAAAATAGGTGAAAAATCACAAAAATTTCCACCCAAAATGGGTGGAAAACCCCTAAAATCGGGGATTAATCCCCTAAAAAATCATTTTGGAATCCCAAAAATTTCCCCCAACCCTCCAAAATCGCCCCAACGACATCAAACACCCCAAAACCTTCCCAAAAATCCCCTCGAAAAACGCCCCAATGGCACCAAATTCCCCCAAAATATCCCCAAAAATCTGCCCTGGGCACCCCAAATATCCCAAAATATCCGAAATAATCAAAAACTGCCCCAAACAATCCCCCAAAAATCCAAAAATCGCCCCAAAATCCCTGAAAATCTTCCCCAAACTGTCTAAAACTGCTCTGATCCCTCAAAATTCCCAAAATTCCCCCAAAAATCTGCCCCGAACCCCCAAATTCTCGTTATTTTACCCCAAAAACCTCAACTATCCTCAAAATTGCCCCAAAAATTGCCCCAATCTCATCCATGCCCCTCAAAATTGCCTCGAACTTCCTCTAAATTCTCACTACTTTACCCCAAAAACGTCAAATATCCCCCCAAAAATGCCCCCATGCAAAATTTCCCCACTCAAAATTGCCCCGAACCCCCAAATTCTCATTATTTTACCCCAAAAACAAAGCGTCAAAATTATCACTGCCTTGAACTTCCCAAATTCTCTTTAATTTACCCCCAAGCGTCAAAATCCCCAAAAATCGCCCCAAATGTCCTCCAAAAACCCAAAAATTGCTTCCAAAACCCCCAAATCTGCCCTGAACTCCCCAAATTCTAGTTAATTTACCCCATAAACCCCTCAAATATCCCCAAATTGCCCAAAAATTGCCCCCAATCTCATTTCAGTCCTCCCAAAATTGCCCCTGAACTTCCCAAATTCTCGCTATTTTACCCCAAAAACGTCAAAATCCCCAAAAATCGCCCCAAATGTCCTCCAAAACCCAAAATTGGCTCGCACCAAATCTGCCCTGAACTCCCCAAATTCTCGTTAATTTTACCCCATAAACCTCAAATATCCTAAAATTGCCCCAATTCGAAAAGTCAGCCCTGAGCAAATTTCTCCTGGGCTCCCAAATCCCCCCAAAAACCCCAAAATCACTTCCTAAAAATCACGGCAGGACCCCCCAGAACAACCCCGGGTCCCTCCCCCAGCCAGGACCCCCAAACTTGAGCACGAGGCCCCCTAAATCCCTCCCCCAGACGTTTAAATCCCCACCCGAGCCATCTGTCCCTGCGGGGGGGGGGAGGGTTTGGGGGGAATTTGGGGGTTCCCCGGCAGCCCCTCCCCAATTTGGGGGTGTCCCCGTTGATGGGGGGTTCAATCTAGTCAGACCCCCTCCCCCCCCCGATTTTTGTGGTGTTTGGGGGGGGTCCCGTGGTTCCCATCCCCCTCCCCCGGCCGTGACCTACTTTTTGGAGCCGGAGCGCGACAGATGGGGGGGGCGGGGTGGCTTTGTGCCCCCCCAATTTGTCCTCTTGAACCCCCCAAATTCCCCTCCCCCCACCGCCGCCTCTTAAAGGGGGGGATGGGGGAAAAAAATTGGGGTTTCACCCCCTTTAAAAAAAAAGAGTGGGGGTCTCAAAGCGGCGCCCCCACCCAAAATTCCACGCGAGTTAATTCCGCCCCCCACCCCTAAAATGCGGCTTGAAAAGGGGGGGGGACCCCCAAATTCCCTTTCAACTGGTGGGGACCCCCAAATTCCCATTCAGTTTAGGGGGGGTCCCCCAAAAATTAAGCTCTTATTGGGGGGGGAGCGTCTTTGAGCAGCCCCCCAAATTAAATGCGGAAAAGAGGGAGCCCCCAAAATCCCAAAATCACCCCCGATATTTTGGGGGGCCAATGCACCCCTCCCACCTCACCCCCGATATTTTTGGGGGGTCAATGCACCCCCTCCCACCTCACCCCGATTTATTTTTTTTGGGGTGGGGGGTCCTGAGGCACCCCCCACCCCATCGCACCCATTTTGAGTGGGGGGTCCTGGGGAAATCCCCAAATTAAGGGGTCCCCCAAATTCCCTCCATCCCAATTAAAGGGGGAAAATTCCCAGAGCTGTCCCACCCCCCAAATAAATTGGGGTGGGGGGGTGACCCCATGACCCCCCACCCCCCAAAAACCCCAAACTCACCCCAGCTGGAGCCGGTCCTGCCCAGGAAGCGCCGCGTGCGGGGGTCCCACAGGAACGCGCGCCACTCGGCCACCACCTGCCCGCAGCTGCGCTTCTCCTTGTCCCGCGCCATCCCGGGGGGGGTCTCGGCGCCCCCTCCCCGCCCCCCGCGCGCTGTCCCTCGCTGTCCCCCCCCGCCCCCCGCCGCGCTCGGTGCGCCGCTGCTCTGGCTCCGCCGGGACTCGAACCCGCGACTCCCCCGCGCCGCCCGCGCCGCCGCGCTTTATGGGCTCGGCGGCCACGCCCACCTGCGCCGGCCACGCCCACCTCCCTCCTGACAGCCCCGCCCCCTGCTCCGGCCACGCCCTCATCGCATCCTCACAGCTCCGCCCCCTGCTCCGGCCACGCCCACCTCTCCTCCTCACAGCCCCGCCCCCTGCTGGCCCCCGGGAGTTGCACCGGGCTGAAACCACGCCCCTTTATGCTAATGAAGGTCATTAAATTCCCTCATTAGCACAAGGGGGCGTGGCTTGTGGACTGTTTGAGACTCTTCCACAGCCCCGCCCCTTTCTGCTCTCCGCGCTGAACCACGCCCGTTTTTATGCTAATAAAGGTCATTAAATTCCCTCGTTAGCACAAGGGGGCGTGGCTTGTGGCCGCTCTTATTACCATAAGGGGCGGGGCGTAATTAAGAACCACGCCCATCGAGCATCTTCGCAGCCCCGCCCCCATTCTGATCCCCCGGGAGTTGTACCGCGCTGAGACCACGCCCCTTTTTATGCTAATGAAGGTCACTAAAATCCCTCGTTAGCACAAGGGGCGTGGCTTGTGGAGTGTTTGATGCTCTCATTTGCATAAGGGGCGGGGCGTAACGAGCCTCGAGCCTCTTCACAGCCCCGCCCCTTCTGCTGAAACCACGCCCCCTTTTATGCTAATGAGAGTCATTAGAATCCCTCATTGGCACAAGGGGCGTGGCTTGTGGCAGCTCTTATTTGCATTTAAAGTTTCATTAGCATAAGAGTTGGTTAAAGAGTCGCTAATTAGCATAAGGGGTGGGGCGTAAATAGTTAAAGGCCACGCCCACCGAGCCTCTTCACAGCCCCGCCCCTTTTATGCTAATGAGGGATGCTAGAGCCATAATAGCCACGTCCTTTATGGTAATTAACTTTTAATTAATTACGCCCCACCCTTTATGCTAATAAAGACAGATTTTAATTAATTATGCGTCACCCCTTATGCTAATAGTGATGGGCTTTAATTAATTATACGCCCATCCCTTGTGCTAATAATGATAATTTTAATTAATTACGCCCCCATCCCTTGTGCTAATAATGATGGGCTTTAATTAATTATACCCCCATCCCTTGTGCTAATAATGATAATTTTAATTAATTACACCCCCTCCCTTGTGCTAATAATGATGGATTTTAATTAATTTCACCCCATCCCTTGTGCTAATAATTACAGGTTTTAATTAATTACACCCCCATCCCTTGTGCTAATAATGATAATTTTAATTAATTACACCCTGATCCCTTATGCTAATATGGACTGGTTTTAATTAATTACACCCCATCCCTTGTGCTAATAATTACAGGTTTTAATTAATTACACCCCCATGCCTTGTGCTAATAATTACAGGTTTTAATTAATTACACCCCATCCCTTGTGCTAATAATGATAATTTTAATTAATTACGCCCCGCCCCTTGTGCTAATAATGATAATTTTAATTAATTACACCCCATCCCTTGTGCTAATAATGATAATTTTAATTAATTACGCCCCGCCCTTATGCTAATTAATCAATCTTCAGCCGACTCTCATGCTAATTGCATTTTCCCAAGGCCCCAAGCCCCGCCCCTTATGCAAACGAGGGCTCCAAATGCAGCCAGGCCCCGCCCCCGCACGTGGCCACGCCCCTTTATGCTAATGAGGGGGCGGGGCCTCCCGGCGGTTCCCGCGCCTCCCATTGAGAGATTCGGGGATTCGGGGGGGCTCTTAAAGGGCCGCGGGCCACATGGGGAGGGGGATACTGGGGGACGGGGGAACTGGGAGCACCGGGGGTTACTGGGAGCACTGGGAATGGGACTGGGAGCACTGGGAATGCGAACTGGGAGCACTGGGAATGGGACTGCGGGAGCACTGGGATCTTACTGGGAGCACTGGGAATGGGAACTGGGAGCAGTGGGGAACTGGGAGCACTGGGAATGTGGGAACTGGGAGCACTGGGGGGTTACTGGGAGCACTGGGAATGGCGACTGGGAGCACTGGGAATGGGAACTGGGATCTTACTGGGAGCACTGGGATCTTACTGGGAGCACTGGGAGCACTGGGAATGGGAACTGGGATCTTACTGGGATCTTACTGGGGAATATTGGGGGGTTACTGGGATCTTACTGGGAGCACTGGGAGGGAACTGGGATCTTACTGGGAGCACTGGGAATGGGAACTGGGATCTTACTGGGATCTTACTGGGAGCACTGGGATCTTACTGGGAGCACTGGGAATGGGAACTGGGATCTTACTGGGAGCACTGGGATCTTACTGGGATCTTACTGGGAGCACTGGGAATGGGAACTGGGATCTTACTGGGAGCACTGGGATCTTACTGGGAGCACTGGGAGCACTGGGAATGGGAACTGGGATCTTACTGATCTTACTGGGAATATTGGGGGTTACTGGGATCTTACTGGGAGCACTGGGAGCCGCGGCTCGCTGCCCAAGGCGGAGGGGGCGGGGCTCGTTACTCGTGGGCGGGGCCTGCGCGGGGTCACTCGAGGTCAGAAATCCCGCCGACCCCTCCCCACCGATCCCAGTCCGCTCCCCAGTCCCAAACTGGGGAACAAAGTAACAAAATGAGGGGGGTCCCCAAATTTGGGGAGCTCGGGAATCCCCAAATTTTTGGGGGCGCCCAAAATTTCAATAATTTGGGAGGGGGCGCTTTGGAGGAGAATTTTGGGGAGGGAGCTCAGATTTTTTGGGGGGGGGTGTGTCAAGAATTAGAGGGGTCCCCAAAATTCCGGGGGGTCCCCAAAAATTCCGGGGGTGGGGTCCGGGATATCGGCAGGAGTCGGGGGCGGCACAAATTTTTGGGCAGGGCTCAAATTTGGGTCCCAAAAATGGGGGGTCCTAAAAAGTCTGGGGGCCCCAAAAAAATCCGGGGGTCCCAAAAAATTCGGGGGCTGTCCCAAAAATCCAAGTGGGGGCCCAAAAATTGGGGGGTCCCAAAGGATCCGGGGGTCCTAAAAGGATTTGGGGGGTCCCAAAAGGATGGGGGGCTCAGAAGGATCAGTCCTAAAAAATCCGGGGAGTCCCAAAAATCCGGAGGGTCCCAAAAGGACCAGGGGAGTCCCAAAAAATCTCGGGGGCCCCAAAAGGGATCCGGGGGCTCAAAAAATTGGGGGGCCCAAAAGTTCCAGGGGGGTCCTAAAAATGATCCGGAGGGGGTCCCCAAAAAACCCCGAAGAGGGATCCTAAAAGATCCAGGGGGTCCCAAAGGAGCTGGGGCCCCAAAAAATCCGTCCCAAAAATCCGGGGGCCCCAAAGGGATCTGGGGGCCCTGCCCGGCCGCGTGCCCGGCCGCGCGCTCGTGGCTCCGCGGTAACGGCGCGTCCCGGCGGGAGCGGCTGCCAAAAACCCCCCGGAGCCGCGGGGGGCCCGGATATCCCTGGGGGTCCCGGATTCCCGGGGGGTCCCCGGATCTTTGGGGGTCCCGAATTCCCGGGAGAGATTCAGAATTCCCGGGGGTTCTCCGATCCATGGGAGGGGTCCCGAATCTCTGGGCGGGTCCCGAATATTCCGGGGCTCCTCTGAATTCTGGGGTTCCCCAATCAGTGGGAGGGGTCCTGAATTCCCGGGGTGGTCCTGAAAACCCCTGGGGTCCTGAATATCCCGGGCGGGGTCCCGAACTCT
This sequence comes from Luscinia megarhynchos, assembly GCA_034336665.1. Taxonomy (NCBI): domain Eukaryota; kingdom Metazoa; phylum Chordata; class Aves; order Passeriformes; family Muscicapidae; genus Luscinia; species Luscinia megarhynchos. The sequence continues at coordinate 139,687 of JAPFBE010000105.1, forward strand.
TGGGGGGTCCCGGAATCCATGGGAGGGGGTCCTGAATATCCCGGGGATTCCCCTGATTCATAGGAGGGGTCCTGAATTCCCGGGGGTCCTGAATTCCCGGGGGGTCCCTGGATCTTTGGGGGTCCCTGAATTCCCGGAGAGATTCAGAATTCTCGGGGTTCTCCCGATCCATGGGAAGGGTCCCGAATTCGGGGGTCCCGGATAACCCCGGAGGGGTCCAGAATGTCCTGGGGGGTCCCGAACTCTTGGGGGTCCCGAATCCATGGAGGGGGTCCCGAATATCCCGGAGGGGTCCCTAATTCCCGGGAGGGGGTCCCTGAATTTCCGGGATCCATCGGGAGACCCCCTGGCATCAATCGATCCCCCGGGATCACCCTGGGGCTCCGGACACTCTGAGACCCCCCAGGATCAATGAGGGGGGTCCTCCGGGAATTCAGGACCCCCAACCTAATTGGAGGAGGGGTCCAGGATCCTTTGGATCCCCCCCGAATTAAGGGGAGGGGGTCTCCATGGTCAATTGGGGGGGGAGGGCTCTGGCTATGGGGGGGTCCTGGGGGTTAATGGGGGGTCCCTGAGGTTAATGGGGAGGGTCTCTGCTAATGGGGGGTCCTGGGGCTAATGGGGGGTCCTGAGGTTAATGGGGGTCCCAGGGTTAATGGGGGGTCCTGGGAATTAAGGGGAGGGGTCTCAAGTTAATGGGGGGTCTCTGGGGGTTAATGGGGGGTCCCCGGGTTATGGGGGGGTCCTGCTAATGGGGGTCCCAAGGTTAATGGGGGTCCCCGGGGATTATATGGGGGGTCCCAAGGTTAATGGGGAGGGTCCCCGGGTTATGGGGGGTCTCGGTGTTTAAGGGGGTCCCAGGCACCTGAACCCCCCCGGGGCTAACGCAGGGTGGGGGGGCGGGTCCAGGATAATTTTGGGGGCACCCCAGATTCCCCGGTTTCCCCGGGGGGTCCTGGTGTGCGCTCCCAGGGGCGGCTGTGGGGGCTTTGGGGTGGGGTCGCGCGGTGGGGGTCGGGGCGGCCGCCCCCGGGGATTTGGTTAATCCCCGGGCGGGCTAATCCGGCCCCGGGGCACCGGGACCCGCCGCGGGGTCGGGGCAGCTGCGCAGGTGAGAGCGGGGGGTCCCCGGGGGGCGGGGGTCGCGGGGGAGGGTCCTGAGGGGTGGGGCACACGGGTGGGGGTCATGGGTTCGGGGTTTTTGGGTGCTCTGAGGTTTCTGGTGGGGCGGGGTCGCACTGGGGGGTCGGGGGTCTCTAAGGAGTGAAGGAGGGGGGTCAGGGTGGGGGTCCCCAAAATTGGGGGTCCTGGGTACCTGAGTCCCATTGGAGTCAATTGGGTCGGGGGTCTCGGATATTTGGGGGTCAGAGGTCGGGGGTCACAGGGGGTCCTGGGGGTCCGGGACATTCGAGTCCCATGGGGTCAGTGAGGGGGGGGCCATGGGCGGTGGTCGTGGGACCGGGGTCTCCCTGGGTCATGGGGGGTCCTGGGGTCACCGGGGGGAGAGGGGGGAGACCCTGGGGGGCTGGGCACCCGCGGCTGGTGGATTTAGGGAGGGGTCCCCAAGAACGAAGGGGGGTCGGTGGATTTAGGGGAGGGGTCCCCAAGAACGAGGGGTGGATTTAGGGAGGGGTCCCCCAAGAACGAAGGGGGGGTCGGTGGATTTAGGGAGGGGTCCCCAAAGGGTAGGGGGTCGGCGGATTTAGGGAGGGGTCCCAAGAAGGAGGGGGAGGAGTCCATGGATTTAGGGGAGGGGTCCCCGCAGAGGGGTCGGCGGAATTAGGGGAGGGGTCCCCAAGGAGGAGAGGGAGGGGTCGGCCCCTCCCCCCCGTCGGATCCACCCCATGGGGGGTGCGGGGTGGGTGGTCTCTCCCAGAATCCCTTTGCGTGCCATTTATTTATTTTTATTTGGGGTGACCCCGTTCCCGCCCCGCCCCGCGGCCCCGGGGCATGTCGGGATACCCCGAATTTCGGGGGGGGGTCTCGTGCGAGGGAAAGCGGCTTAGGCACGCGCTGAGCCGCTTATGCTAATTATAGCATAATTATAGCGCGGGCCCTTTAAGAGACCCCACCCCCCCGGGGTTAATCCAAGGAGCGGGCGGGGGCGTGGCCACCCCAGGACCCGCCCCCAAAAATGTCACAGCAGGGACCCCCAGGACCCCCCTAAATATCACTGCAGGGACCCCCAGGACCCCCAAATATCACTGCAGGGACCCCCAGGACCCCCCAAATGTCACATAAGGGACCCTCAAAACCTCAGACCCCCCAAATGTCACATTAGGGACCCCCAGGACCCCCCCAAATGTCACATGAGGGACCCCCAAATACCCCAGACCCCCCAAATGTCACAGCAGGGGACCCCCAAAACCCTCAGACCTCCCAAGTGTCACATGAGGGACCCCCAGGACCCCCAAATGTCACATGAGGGACCCCCAGACCCCCCAGAGTCCCCTAGATCCCCCCCAAGCCGCCACGGCAGGGGACCCCCCCAAAGCCCCCGCCCCATGTGTCAGATGAGGAACCCCCAAACCCCCAGGCCCAAAATCCCTCACAGGACCCCCCAGCGCCCCCCACAGCCCCCCAGTGTCCCACCCGTGTCCCCCCTGCCGCGAGGCACCCCGGCAGCCATGGACATCGGGCGGCCTGGAGACCGTGGTGGCCAACTCGGCCTACGTGTCGGCCCGCGGCGGCCCGGGCGGCGGCCGCGACCGGCGCTCCAAGGCGCGGCTCCGCCTGCCCCACATCTCGCAGTGCGAGGCCCTGCGGGCCCAGCTGGGCGGCGCCGCCCGCGACGGGGGCCCCGCGGCCCAGAACGGGGCCCCGCCAGGCCGCGCCCAAGATGGCGGCCAGGACACGTCGTTCCGCTGGCAGTGCGTGGAGCAGCCCATCGGCAAGCTGCTCTTCCGGCGCTTCCTGGAGGGGGCGCCGCAGTTCGCGGCGGCCGGGGCGCTGTGGGCGGAGATCGAGGCCTACGAGCAGTGCGAGGACGCCGACAGGGAGGGCTCGGCCAAGCGGCTGCGCAGCCGGTTCTTCACGCCGGGAGGGGCCGAGCACTGCGGCTTCCTCAGCGCGGCGGCCACGGCCCCGCCCGCAGGTGAGGGGGGACGGGGTGGGCGCCAACATGGCGGCTGTGGTGACAACATGGCGGACATGACACCAATATGGCGGCTGTGGCGTGGCATGGCGCCAATATGGCGGACATGGCGTCAACATGGCGGACATGACACCAATATGGCGGCTGTGGGGTAACATGGCTGACACGGCTCTAATATGGCGGCTGTGGAACTGACATGGCTCCAATATGGCGGCTGTGACACTGACATGGCTGACATAGCTCCAATATGGCGGCTGTGGGGTGACATTATGCCAATGTGGCGGCTGTGACACCAACATGGCGGACATGACACCAATATGGCGGCTGTGGCACTGACATGGCTGACACGGCTCCAATATGGCGGACATGGCACCAATATGGCAGCTGTGACACCAACATGGCGGACATGACACCAATATGGTGGCTGTGGGGTGACATGGCAGACATGTCTCCAATATGGCGGCTATGAGGTGACACGGCTCCAATATGGCGGCTTTGGCACTGACACGGCTCCAGTATGGCGGCTGTGACACTGACATGGCTGACACAGCTCCAATATGGAGGCTTTGAGGTGACATGGCTGACACAGTTCCAATATGGCAGCTGTGACACTAACACGGCTCCAATATGGCGGCTGTGACGCTGACACGGCTGACATGGCTCCAATATGGCGGCTGTGGCGCTGACGCGGCTGACATGGCTCCATTGTGGCGGACATAGTTCCAGTATGGCAGCTGAGGCACTGACATGGCGGACATGACACCAATATGGCTGACACGTAACCAATATGGGGGATTTAGTACCAATATGGCGGACGTGACACCTACATGGCGAACATGGCGCCCTAACAGCGGCCATGATGCTATTGGTCACCATGACGCCCCAATGGCAGCCATGACACCCCAGTGGCAGCCATGACGCCCCAATGGCAGCCATGACACCCTAACGGCAGCCATGATAATGTTGGCAGCCATGACACCCCAGTGGCAGCCATGACACCCCAGTGGCAACCATGATAATATTGGCAGCCATGACACTACAACGGCAGCCATGACACACCCGTGGCAGCCATGACACCCCAAAGGCAGCCATGACACCCTAACGGCAGCCATGATAGTATCGGCAGCCATGACACTACAATGGCAGTCATGACACTAGCGGCAGCCATGACACCCTAACGGCAGCCATGATAATATCGGCAGCCATGACACCCCAGTGGCAGCCATGAAACCCCAACGGCAGCCATGATAACATTGGCAGCCATGACACTACAACGGCAGCCATGACACCCCAACGGCAGCCATGATAATGTTGGCAGCCATGACACTACAATGGCAGTCATGACATCCCAGTGGCAGCCATGATAATGTTGGCAGCCATGACACTACAATGGCAGCCATAACACCCCAACGGCAGCCATGACACCCCAATGGCAACCATGATAATATCGGCAGCCATGACACCCCAGTGGCAGCCATGACACCCCAACGGCAGCCATGATAATGTTGGCAGCCATGACACCACAACGGCAGCCATGACACCCCAGTGGCAGCCATGACACCGCAATGGCGCCATGATAACATTGGCAGCCATGACACCCCAGTGGTGGCCATGACACCCCAGTGGCAACCATGATAATATCGGCAGCCATGACACCCCTAACGGCAGCCATGATAATGTTGGCAGCCATGACACCCCAGTGGTGGCCATGACACCCCTAACGGCAGCCATGATAACATTGGCAGCCATGACGCTTCAGTGGCGGCCATGACACCCTAACAGCAGCCATGATAATGTCGGCAGCCATGACACCCCAGTGGCAGCCATGACACCCCTAACGGCAGCCATGATAACATTGGCAGCCATGACACCCCAGTTGCGGCCATGACACCCTAACGGCAGCCATGATAATGTTGGCAGCCATGACACCCCAGTGGCGGCCATGACACCCTAACAGCAGCCATGATAATATCGGCAGGCATGACACCCCAGTGCCAGCCATGACACCCCAGTGGCGGCCATGATAGTGTTGGCGGCCATGACACCCCAGTGGCGGCCATGACACCCCAATGGCGGCCATGATAATGTTGGCGGCCATGACACCCCAATGGCGGCCATGACACCCCAATGGCGGCCATGATAATGTTGGCGGCCATGACACCCCACCATCTCTTGCCATCCCCTGGCCGCCCGTGCCCCGCTCACGCTCCGCTCTCCGCAGGCTCCCCCCTGCCGGGCGACGCCTGCCAGCGCTGCGGCCTGAAAGCTGCTGGCGACCTGGAGGCGGGCGGCCTGAAGTGCCGATACAGCGCCTCGCCGAAGTTGCAGCCGTGCAGTTCAAGTGGCTCGAGGGGCCGGGCGTCAGGCGCCCGGCCGAAGTTCCGCCGAGTTCGGCGTGCTGGGCAGAGGCTTCGGGCGTAGGTGTGCTCTGCCAGCGCCGCGCCACCGGCAAGATGTACGCCAACAAGCGCCTCAACAAGAAACGCCTCAAGAAGCGCAACGGATACGAGGTGGGGTGTCCCCCGTGTCCCCAGGGCTGTCCCCAGGTGTCCCCAGTGTCCCCAGGGCTGTCCCCCGTGTCCCCAGGGCTGTCCCTCTGTCCACAGGGGTGTCCTCAGTGTCCCCAGGCATGACCCCAGACGTATCTCTCTGTCCCCAGGGCTGTCCCCAGAGGTGTCCCCGTGTCTCCAGGGGGTGACCCCCAGTGTCCCTCTGTCCCCAGGGGTGTCCTCTCAGTGTCCCCAGCTGTCCCCAGTGTCCCCAGGGGTGTCCCCGTATCTCCAGGGGTGTCCTCAGCATCCCCAGCTGTCCCCAGAGGTGTCCCCGAGGGTGTCCCCATGTCCCCACCTGTCCACAATTGCCCCCAGGGTTGTCCCCAGCTCTCCCCTGTGTCCCCAGGGCTGTCCCCATGTCCCCAGTGTCCCCAGGGCTGTCCCTCTGTCCCCTCAGCGGTGCCGCTGTGCCCCTGGGTGTCCCTCGATCCCCTCAGATGTTCCACTGTCCTCAAATTTGTCCCCTGGTCCCCATGCATGTCCCTCTGTCCCCTCAGCTTTCCCAGCGGCCTCTCAGTGGCCCCTCTGTCCCCAAATCTGCCCCTCTGTCCCCAAATCTGCCCCTCTGTCCCCAAATCCACCCCTCTGTCCCCACATCTGTCCCTCAGTCCCCAAATCTGCCCCTCTGTCCCCTCAGATATCCCTTGGTCCCTCCTTCTGTCCCTTGGCGTGTCAGTAGTGCCAGCTATGTGTCCTTGGCATGTCCCTGGCCCTGGCCCTGGCCCTGGTGGTGCTGTGCCATGTCCCCACCGTGTCCCCCCCGTGTCCCCCCGTGTCACAGGCAGCATTGGTGGAGAAGCGGATCCTGGCGCGCGTGCACAGCCGCTTCATCGTGTCCCTGTCACTGTCCCTGTCCCTGTGCCTCTCCCTGTCCCTGTCCCTGTCCCTGGTGGTGCCATGCCATGTCCCCCCCGTGTCCCCCCGTGTCGCAGGCGGCGCTGGTGGAGAAGCGGATCCTGGCGCGTGTGCACAGCCACTTCATCGTGTCCCTGTCCCTGTCCCTGTCCCTGTCCCTGTCCCTGTCCCTGTCCCTGTGCCTGTCCCTGGTGGTGCCATCCCGTGTCCCCCGCAGTGTCGCAGGCAGCTGGTGGGAGAAGCGGATCCTGGCGCGCGTGCACAGCCGCTTCATCGTGTCCCTGTCACTGTCTCTGTCCCTGTCCCTGTCCCTGGTGGTGCCATCCCGTGTCCCCCCGTGTCGCAGGCGGCGCTGGTGGAGAAGCGGATCCTGGCGCGCGTGCACAGCCGCTTCATCGTGTCCCTGTCCCTGTCCCTGTCCCTGTCCCTGTCCCTGTCCCTGTCCCTGTCCCTGTCCCTGTCCCTGTGCCTGTCCCTGGTGGTGCCATCCCGTGTCCCCCCGTGTCACAGGCAGCATTGGTGGAGAAGCGGATCCTGGCGCGCGTGCACAGCCGCTTCATCGTGTCGCTGGCCTGCGCCTTCCAGACCAAGACCGACCTCTGCCTCGTCATGACCATCATGAACGGCGGCGACCTGCGGTACGGGCGGGGGTGGCACTGGGGACACTGGGGTGGCACTGGGGACACTGGGGTGACATCCCCTGGATGGCCCCAATGTCCACAAATGTCTCCAAATGACCCCAATGTTCCTGATGTCCCAAACGTCCCCAGTGTCCCACTGCTGTCCCCAATGTCCCCAATGTCTTCAATGTCCCTCTGTCCCTCAATGTCCCCAATGTCCCGATGTCCTCAATGTCCCCACTGTCCCCCAATATCCCCAGTGTCCCCAATGTCCCCAGTGTCCCCAATATCCCCAGTGTCTCCAATGTTCCCCATGTCACCTTGGCGTCCCTGATGTCCCCAATGTCCCCAATGTCCCCAAATGTCCCCAATGTCCCTAATGTCCCCAATGTCCCCAGTGTCCCCAGTGTCCCCTAATGTCCCCAGTGTCCCCAGTGTCCCCAATGTCCCCAATGCCCAAAATGTCCCCAGTGTCCCCAATGTCCCCAGTGTCCCCAGTGTCCCCAATGTCCCTCAATGTCCCTTTGTCTCAATATCCCCAGTATCCCTGGATGTCCCCAATGTCCTCAGTAATGCAATGTCTCCAATGTCCCCAATGTCCCCAGTTTCCCAGTGTCCCCGATGTCCCCGATGTCCCCAGGTACCACATCTACAACGTGGACGAGGACAACCCGGGTTTCGCGGAGCCGCGCGCGGTTTTCTACACGGCGCAGATCCTGCTGGGGCTGGAGCACCTGCACCAGCACCGCATCGTGTACCGCGACCTGAAACCCGAGAACGTGCTGCTGGACGACGCTGGTGACACGGGGGACAGGGACGATGGGGGACAGCTGGGGATTGGGGGACAGTGGGGACATTGGGGACAAGCGGGAGACATTGGGGGACAGCGGGGATTTGGGACAGTGGGGACATTGGGGACAGTGAGGGACAGTGGGGACATTGGGGACACTGGGGACATTGGGGGACACTAGGGGACATTGGGGGATTTGTGACATTGGGGACAGCGGGAGACATTGAGACAGTGAGGGACATTGGGGGACAGCGAGGGATTGGGGACAGAGGGACATTAGGGACAGTGGGGACATTGAGAGACAGCGAGGGGATTGGGGACAGTGGGGACATTGGATGACACTGGGGACATTGGGGAGATTTGTGACATTGGGGACATTGGGGACATATGGGGGACATTGTGGACACTGGGGGCATTAAGGACACTTAGGGGACACTGGGGACACTGGGGACATTGGGAGGACACTGGGGACACTGGGGACATTGGTCACTGGTGGTCACTGGTGGTCACTGGTGGTCACTGTGCCCAGGCCACGTCCGTCTGTCCGACATGGGCTTGGCCGTGGAGCTCAAGGACGGAGAGGACAAAACGCGCGGCTACGCCGGGACCCCAGGTGGGGACAGGGACACTGGGGACACTGGGGACACTGGGGGGACACTGGGGACACTGGGGACACTGGCGACATTGGGGACACTGGGGGACACTGGGTGTAGTGAGGACATGGGAAGCCCCATCAATCACCTGAGTCCCCTCCCTCCTGTTTCACCTGGGGTCTCCCCTCAGTGTCCCCTGTCCCCTCTGGATGTCCCCTCACTGTCCCCTGTCCCTGTCCCCTCAGTGTCCCTGTCCCTGTCCCTGTCCCTGTCCCTGTCCCTCAGTGTCCCTGTCCCTGTCCCCTGTCCCTCACTGTCCCCTGTCCCTGTCCCTCAGTGTCCCTGTCCCTGTCCCTGTCCCTGTCCCTGTCCCCTCAGTGTCCCTGTCCCTGTCCCTGTCCCTCACTGTCCCTGTCCCTGTCCCTCAGTGTCCCTGTCCCTGTCCCTGTCCCTGTCCCTGTCCCTGTCCCTCACTGTCCCTGTCCCTGTCCCTCAGTGTCCCTGTCCCTGTCCCTGTCCCTGTCCCTGTCCCTCAGTGCCCTGTCCCTGTCCTGTCCCTCACTGTCCCTGTCCTGTCCCTCAGTGTCCCTGTCCCTGTCCCCTCAGTGTCCCCTCTGTGCCCCGCAGGGTTCATGGCCCCCGAGCTGCTCAAGAACGAGGATTACGATTTCTCCGTCGATTATTTCACGCTGGGGGTGACGGTTTACGAGATGCTGGAGGCCAAGGGTCCCTTCCGCCGGCGGGGGGAGAAGGTGACCCCACCCCAGGGACCCCCAGTGCATCCCAGTATAGCCCAGTACATCCCAGTATAGCCCAGTAACTGTGGGAACCCCCAGGAACTCCC
>JAPFBE010001048.1:0-14836 GCA_034336665.1 Luscinia megarhynchos
TAGATATCAGTAATGCAGAGAAGCCATTTCTAGGTGTAGTGCAAAGTGAGATCTGTGGTGTGCTGTGCACACTTTCAGCTTTAGCTTTAGGTGCACTGCAGTGCTCTTCAGCTATGCATAGTGGAAAGAGTGTATGGTATGCTTTCAAGAAGCAGAGAATATTGCTATGGTAGAGAGGTTTTAGAAGAAAAGTGCACATGCCAGGCGTGTTTTGGCAGTAGCAGAACTTCCCAGCAGAGTGTTCTGTGAGAGGGTAGACGGCACTTCACCTCCCTTAGACAGAAATGCGCTTCTTGCTACAAACCGCGATTAGGGAAACCACACTGCACTGAGGTGCTCTGCACAGAATACCGGTTGTCAGGGACTAGTGGTATGAAGCAGGATATGCCAGAACCAGCATCTGCTACAACATAGTTATTCAGTCGCGCAGATTTCTGTGGTAGATATCAGTGATGCAGAGAAGCCATTTCTAGGTGTAGTGCAAAGTGAGATCTGTGGTGTGCTGTGCACACTTTAAAGCTTTAGCTTTAGGTGCACTGCAGTGCTCTTCAGCTATGCATAGTGGAAAGAGTGTATGGTATGCTTTCAAGAAGCAGAGAATATTGCTATGGTAGAGAGGTTTTAGAAGAAAAGTGCACATGCCAGGCGTGTTTTGGCAGTAGCAGAACTTCCCAGCAGAGTGCTCTGTGAGAGGGGTAGAGCGGCACTTCACCTCCCTTAGACAGAAATGCGCTTCTTGCTACAAACCGCGATTAAGGGAAACCACACTGCACTGAGGTGCTCTGCACAGAATACCGGTTGTCAGGGACTAGTGGTATGAAGCAGGATATGCCAGAACCAGCATCTGCTACAACATAGTTATTCGTCACGCAGATTTTCTGTGGTAGATATCAGTAATGCAGAGAAGCCATTTCTAGGTGTAGTGCAAAGTGAGATCTGTGGTGTGCTGTGCACACTTTCAGCTTTAACTTTAGGTGCACTGCAGTGCTCTTACGCTATGCATAGTGGAAAGAGTGTATGGTATGCTTTCAAGAAGCAGAGAATATTGCTATGGTAGAGAGGTTTTAGAAGAAAAGTGCACATGCCAGGCGTGTTTTGGCAGTAGCAGAACTTCCCAGCAGAGTGTTCTGTGAGAGGGGTAGAGCGGCACTTCACCTCCCTTAGACAGAAAATCAGCTTCTTGCTACAAACCGCGATTAAGGGAAACCACACTGCACTGAGGTGCTCTGCACAGAATACCGGTTGTCAGGGGACTAGTGGTATGAAGCAGGATATGCCAGAACCAGCATCTGCTACAACATAGTTATTTAGTCGCGCAGATTTCTGTGGTAGATATCAGTGATGCAGAGAAGCCATTTCTAGGTGTAGTGCAAAGTGAGATCTGTGGTGTGCTGTGCACACTTTCAGCTTTAACTTTAGGTGCACTGCAGTGCTCTTAAGCTATGCATAGTGGAAAGAGTGTATGGTATGCTTTCAAGAAGCAGAGAATATTGCTATGGTAGAGAGGTTTTAGAAGAAAAGTGCACATGCCAGGCGTGTTTTGGCAGTAGCAGAACTTCCCAGCAGAGTGTTCTGTGAGAGGGGTAGAGCGGCACTTCACCTCCCTTAGACAGAAATGAGCTTCTTGCTACAAAACCCGGCGATTCAGGGAAACCACACTGCACTGAGGTGCTCTGCACAGAATACCGGTTGTCAGGGGACTAGTGGTATGAAGCAGGATATGCCAGAACCAGCATCTGCTACAACATAGTTATTAGATCGTGCAGATTTCTGTGGTAGATATCAGTGATGCAGAGAAGCCATTTCTAGGTGTAGTGCAAAGTGAGATCTGTGGTGTGCTGTGCACACTTTTAGCTTTAGCTTTAGGTGCACTGCAGTGCTCTTACGCTATGCATAGTGGAAAGAGTGTATGGTATGCTTTCAAGAAGCAGAGAATATTGCTATGGTAGAGAGGTTTTAGAAGAAAAAGTGCACATGCCAGGCGTGTTTTGGCAGTAGCAGAACTTCCCAGCAGAGTGTTCTGTGAGCGAGGGGTAGAGCGGCACTTCACCTCCCTTAGACAGAAATCAGCTTCTTGCTACAAACCCGCGATTAGGGAAACCACACTGCACTGAGGTGCTCTGCACAGAATACCGGTTGTCAGGGACTAGTGGTATGAAGCAGGATATGCCAGAACCAGCATCTGCTACAACATAGTTATTTAGTCGCGCAGATTTCTGTGGTAGATATCAGTAATGCAGAGAAGCCATTTCTAGGTGTAGTGCAAAGTGAGATCTGTGGTGTGCTGTGCACACTTTTAAAGCTTTCAACTTTAGGTGCACTGCAGTGCTCTTAAGCTATGCATAGTGGAAAGAGTGTATGGTATGCTTTCAAGAAGCAGAGAATATTGCTATGGTAGAGAGGTTTTAGAAGAAAAGTGCACATGCCAGGCGTGTTTTGGCAGTAGCAGAACTTCCCAGCAGAGTGTTCTGTGAGAGGGGTGAGCGGCACTTCACCTCCCTTAGACAGAAATGAGCTTCTTGCTACAAACCAGCGATTAGGGAAACCACACTGCACTGAGGTGCTCTGCACAGAATACCGGTTGTCAGGGACTAGTGGTATGAAGCAGGATATGCCAGAACCAGCATCTAGCTACAACATAGTTATTACGTCGCGCAGATTTCTGTGGTAGATATCAGTGATGCAGAGAAGCCATTTCTAGGTGTAGTGCAAAGTGAGATCTGTGGTGTGCTGTGCACACTTTAAGCTTTAGCTTTAGGTGCACTGCAGTGCTCTTAAGCTATGCATAGTGGAAAGAGTGTATGGTATGCTTTCAAGAAGCAGAGAATATTGCTATGGTAGAGAGGTTTTAGAAGAAAAGTGCACATGCCAGGCGTGTTTTGGCAGTAGCAGAACTTCCCAGCAGAGTGTTCTGTGAGAGGGGTAGAGCGGCACTTCACCTCCCTTAGACAGAAATCAGCTTCTTGCTACAAACGCTGATTAGGGAAACCACACTGCACTGAGGTGCTCTGCACAGAATACCGGTTGTCAGGGACTAGTGGTATGAAGCAGGATATGCCAGAACCAGCATCTGTACAACATAGTTATTTCGTCGCGCAGATTTTCTGTGGTAGATATCAGTAATGCAGAGAAGCCATTTCTAGGTGTAGTGCAAAGTGAGATCTGTGGTGTGCTGTGCACACTTTAAGCTTCGCTTTAGGTGCACTGCAGTGCTCTTAAGCTATGCATAGTGGAAAGAGTGTATGGTATGCTTTCAAGAAGCAGAGAATATTGCTATGGTAGAGAGGTTTAGAAGAAAAGTGCACATGCCAGGCGTGTTTTGGCAGTAGCAGAACTTCCCAGCAGAGTGTTCTGTGAGAGGGGTGAGGCGGCACTTCACCTCCCTTAGACAGAAATACGCTTCTTGCTACAAACCGCGATTAAGGGAAACCACACTGCACTGAGGTGCTCTGCACAGAATACCGGTTGTCAGGGGACTAGTGGTATGAAGCAGGATATGCCAGAACCAGCATCTGCTACAACATAGTTATTTCGTCGCGCAGATTTCTGTGGTAGATATCAGTGATGCAGAGAAGCCATTTCTAGGTGTAGTGCAAAGTGAGATCTGTGGTGTGCTGTGCACACTTTTAAAGCTTTAACTTTAGGTGCACTGCAGTGCTCTTAAGCTATGCATAGTGGAAAGAGTGTATGGTATGCTTTCAAGAAGCAGAGAATATTGCTATGGTAGAGAGGTTTTAGAAGAAAAGTGCACATGCCAGGCGTGTTTTGGCAGTAGCAGAACTTCCCAGCAGAGTGTTCTGTGAGAGGGTAGAGGCACTTCACCTCCCTTAGACAGAAATGAGCTTCTTGCTACAAACCGCTGATTAAAGGGAAACCACACTGCACTGAGGTGCTCTGCACAGAATACCGGTTGTCAGGGGACTAGTGGTATGAAGCAGGATATGCCAGAACCAGCTTATGCTACAACATAGTTATTTAAGTCGCGCAGATTTCTGTGGTAGATATCAGTGATGCAGAGAAGCCATTTCTAGGTGTAGTGCAAAGTGAGATCTGTGGTGTGCTGTGCACACTTTAAAGCTAGCTTTAGGTGCACTGCAGTGCTCTTTAGCTATGCATAGTGGAAAGAGTGTATGGTATGCTTTCAAGAAGCAGAGAATATTGCTATGGTAGAGAGGTTTTAGAAGAAAAGTGCACATGCCAGGCGTGTTTTGGCAGTAGCAGAACTTCCCAGCAGAGTGTTCTGTGAGAGGGGTGAGCGGCACTTCACCTCCCTTAGACAGAAATAAGCTTCTTGCTACAAACCCCGCGATTAAAGGGAAACCACACTGCACTGAGGTGCTCTGCACAGAATACCGGTTGTCAGGGACTAGTGGTATGAAGCAGGATATGCCAGAACCAGCATCTGCTACAACATAGTTATTAGATCGCGCAGATTTCTGTGGTAGATATCAGTAATGCAGAGAAGCCATTTCTAGGTGTAGTGCAAAGTGAGATCTGTGGTGTGCTGTGCACACTTTTAAAGCTTTAGCTTTAGGTGCACTGCAGTGCTCTTACGCTATGCATAGTGGAAAGAGTGTATGGTATGCTTTCAAGAAGCAGAGAATATTGCTATGGTAGAGAGGTTTTAGAAGAAAAGTGCACATGCCAGGCGTGTTTTGGCAGTAGCAGAACTTCCCAGCAGAGTGTTCTGTGAGAGGGGTGAAGCGGCACTTCACCTCCCTTAGACAGAAATAAAGCTTCTTGCTACAAACCGCGATTAGGGAAACCACACTGCACTGAGGTGCTCTGCACAGAATACCGGTTGTCAGGGACTAGTGGTATGAAGCAGGATATGCCAGAACCAGCATCTGCTACAACATAGTTATTAGATCGTGCAGATTTCTGTGGTAGATATCAGTGATGCAGAGAAGCCATTTCTAGGTGTAGTGCAAAGTGAGATCTGTGGTGTGCTGTGCACACTTTAAAGCTTTAACTTTAGGTGCACTGCAGTGCTCTTAAGCTATGCATAGTGGAAAGAGTGTATGGTATGCTTTCAGAAGCAGAGAATATTGCTATGGTAGAGAGGTTTTAGAAGAAAAGTGCACATGCCAGGCGTGTTTTGGCAGTAGCAGAACTTCCCAGCAGAGTGTTCTGTGAGAGGGGTAGAGCGGCACTTCACCTCCCTTAGACAGAAATCAGCTTCTTGCTACAAACCCGCGATTAGGGAAACCACACTGCACTGAGGTGCTCTGCACAGAATACCGGTTGTCAGGGACTAGTGGTATGAAGCAGGATATGCCAGAACCAGCATCTGCTACAACATAGTTATTAGTCGTGCAGATTTCTGTGGTAGATATCAGTGATGCAGAGAAGCCATTTCTAGGTGTAGTGCAAAGTGAGATCTGTGGTGTGCTGTGCACAATTTACGCTTTAACTTTAGGTGCACTGCAGTGCTCTTTAGCTATGCATAGTGGAAAGAGTGTATGGTATGCTTTCAAGAAGCAGAGAATATTGCTATGGTAGAGAGGTTTTAGAAGAAAAGTGCACATGCCAGGCGTGTTTTGGCAGTAGCAGAACTTCCCAGCAGAGTGCTCTGTGAGAGGGGTGAAGCGGCACTTCACCTCCCTTAGACAGAAATAAAGCTTCTTGCTACAAACCGCGATTAGGGAAACCACACTGCACTGAGGTGCTCTGCACAGAATACCGGTTGTCAGGGACTAGTGGTATGAAGCAGGATATGCCAGAACCAGCATCTGCTACAACATAGTTATTAAAGTCGTGCAGATTTCTGTGGTAGATATCAGTGATGCAGAGAAGCCATTTCTAGGTGTAGTGCAAAGTGAGATCTGTGGTGTGCTGTGCACACTTTAAGCTTTAACTTTAGGTGCACTGCAGTGCTCTTCGCTATGCATAGTGGAACGGGTGTATGGTATGCTTTCAAGAAGCAGAGAATATTGCTATGGTAGAGAGGTTTTAGAAGAAAAGTGCACATGCCAGGCGTGTTTTGGCAGTAGCAGAACTTCCCAAGCAGAGTCTTCTGTGAGAGGGGTGAGCGGCACTTCACCTCCCTTAGACAGAAATAAAGCTTCTTGCTACAAACCCCGCGATTAGGGAAACCACACTGCACTGAGGTGCTCTGCACAGAATACCGGTTGTCAGGGACTAGTGGTATGAAGCAGGATATGCCAGAACCAGCATCTGCTACAACATAGTTATTAGATCAGTGCAGATTTCTGTGGTAGATATCAGTGATGCAGAGAAGCCATTTCTAGGTGTAGTGCAAAGTGAGATCTGTGGTGTGCTGTGCACACTTTAAAGCTTTAGCTTTAGGTGCACTGCAGTGCTCTTACGCTATGCATAGTGGAAAGAGTGTATGGTATGCTTTCAAGAAGCAGAGAATATTGCTATGGTAGAGAGGTTTTAGAAGAAAAGTGCACATGCCAGGCGTGTTTTGGCAGTAGCAGAACTTCCCCAGCAGAGTGTTCTGTGAGAGGGGTAGAGCGGCACTTCACCTCCCTTAGACAGAAATAAAGCTTCTTGCTACAAACCCGCGATTAGGGAAACCACACTGCACTGAGGGTGCTCTGCACAGAATACCGGTTGTCAGGGGACTAGTGGTATGAAGCAGGATATGCCACAACCAGCATCTGCTACAACATAGTTATTACGTCGTGCAGATTTCTGTGGTAGATATCAGTGATGCAGAGAAGGCATTTCTAGGTGTAGTGCAAAGTGAGATCTGTGGTGTGCTGTGCACACTTTAAAGCTTTAACTTTAGGTGCACTGCAGTGCTCTTCAGCTATGCATAGTGGAAAGAGTGTATGGTATGCTTTCAAGAAGCAGAGAATATTGCTATGGTAGAGAGGTTTTAGAAGAAAAGTGCACATGCCAGGCGTGTTTTGGCAGTAGCAGAACTTCCCATCAGAGTCTTCTGTGAGAGGGGGTAGAGCGGCACTTCACCTCCCTTAGACAGAAATACGCTTCTTGCTACAAACCCGCTGATTAGGGAAACCACACTGCACTGAGGTGCTCTGCACAGAATACCGGTTGTCAGGGACTAGTGGTATGAAGCAGGATATGCCAGAACCAGCATCTGCTACAACATAGTTATTAGTCGTGCAGATTTCTGTGGTAGATATCAGTAATGCAGAGAAGCCATTTCTAGGTGTAGTGCAAAGTGAGATCTGTGGTGTGCTGTGCACACTTTAAAGCTTTAACTTTAGGTGCACTGCAGTGCTCTTAAGCTATGCATAGTGGAAAGAGTGTATGGTATGCTTTCAAGAAGCAGAGAATATTGCTATGGTAGAGAGGTTTTAGAAGAAAAGTGCACATGCCAGGCGTGTTTTGGCAGTAGCAGAACTTCCCAGCAGAGTGTTCTGTGAGAGGGGTAGACGGCACTTCACCTCCCTTAGACAGAAATCAGCTTCTTGCTACAAACCCGCGATTAGGGGAAACCACACTGCACTGAGGTGCTCTGCACAGAATACCGGTTGTCAGGGACTAGTGGTATGAAGCAGGATATGCCAGAACCAGCATCTGCTACAACATAGTTATTAGATCAGTGCAGATTTCTGTGGTAGATATCAGTGATGCAGAGAAGGCATTTCTAGGTGTAGTGCAAAGTGAGATCTGTGGTGTGCTGTGCACACTTTAAAGCTTTAGCTTTAGGTGCACTGCAGTGCTCTTACGCTATGCATAGTGGAAAGAGTGTATGGTATGCTTTCAAGAAGCAGAGAATATTGCTATGGTAGAGAGGTTTTAGAAGAAAAGTGCACATGCCAGGCGTGTTTTGGCAGTAGCAGAACTTCCCAGCAGAGTCTTCTGTGAGAGGGGGTAGAGCGGCACTTCACCTCCCTTAGACAGAAATGCGCTTCTTGCTACAAACCGCGATTAAGGGAAACCACACTGCACTGAGGTGCTCTGCACAGAATACCGGTTGTCAGGGGACTAGTGGTATGAAGCAGGATATGCCAGAACCAGCATCTGCTACAACATAGTTATTACGTCGGCGCAGATTTCTGTGGTAGATATCAGTGATGCAGAGAAGCCATTTCTCAGGTGTCCTGGGTCAGTGTTATGACTACTCCCTCTCCTGCCACTCTGTCTGCAGAGCTGCCGCCTCAGGCGGGCCCAGCTGCTGGGCTCGCGGCTGCTGCTGCTTTGCTGCTGCTTTTGCTGCTTTGGCTGCCGCTTTTCCCCTAGCTTTGCTCCTCCCTGCCCCAGCTGCTCCCTCTTTCCTCTCTCCTTCTTCCCCTCATCCTGAAGATCTGCACCGGCTCCGGACGGAGGGATCTGAACATCAGAGAGGTCGTCTGGAAGCCTGCCACAGAAGCTTTGCACCCTTCCCAGCAGGACTGGCCGAGCTCGTCCATCCTCGGCCACCTTGGTGAAAAACGTTTTGTGTCATCTGGGGATTGTTCTTTCCTGGTGTTGGGAAGTGTTTTGTTAAAAATAAAACAAGTTTTTTCCACTCCTTGCCAGTTAAACTCACTTCAGCTTCCACTATGGTAAAAGTCCTGCGATCCACCTGTCACACCAGCAATAGAAACGGATTCTTCCCCACATATCTTGATGGAATTATCGTACACTGTGCTCCTGTATCCACTAAAGCTTTATACTTCCGTGGTTTCGATGTGCCAGGCCACCGAATCCACACGGTCCAGAAAAACACGGTTCTCCCTCGCCTCACCCTGGCTAGAGGCAGGGCCCCTCTAAGCCTGATTATTCTTCTTTTCCGGGGCATAGGTTTAGAAGTTCCCTCAAGAGGGTCAGACATGTCATTATCATTATCATGTTTGGCATTTGACTACGGGAAACAGGAGCAGCTCTCCTTTTGGCGGAACTTCCTCTTTTAATCTTGCCTTCCTTCAGATCACGCACCCGTTGTGCCAGAGCAGCCGTGAGGCTTCCCATCCCATCTCCTCATGTTCTCTCCAGAATCTTGTAAGAAAACCACAACTTCGGCTCGAGGAGTATACCTCCTCTCCCCATCGGGGAAACGTCTACGTTGGATACCAGGACGTCTAACTTGCACTGCTGAAATTTGGAGGAGGTCCTCCTTAATCTCCTCCCTGAGCCTCTTATGATTTTCCTCTATCTTGTCCTCTAAGTTCTGCAAGCGTGTTTCCACGGCTGCGATTCTGGCATGTGTTGGGCCATGCACAGCATCCGCATAGGCTCGAAGCTTCTTAGCCATATCAAGAACTGTCTCATGTACCTCTTCTCGCTTCAGTATTGCTAATGCAGAGGCGTATTCAGATGGCCCGAGTCTCACAAGTTTTCTCCACATCACCCGGTGTGCATGGGACCAGGTCCGGATTCCTAGTTGTTACATCCTCGAAAAAATGATCTCCGCCACTGCCATTTCCCTTAGTCGTTGGATCCCTTGCTCCATGGTTTTCCATCGGGTTTGTTGCACATATAGGTCATCAGCACACAGATATCTTTGTGCCACACTGTCTAAAACCCGTGCCCAGAGGCTTTGAGGGTTAGCCTCCCTCATCATTCCCTGATCGATGACAGGATCATGTGACAGGGATCCCAGGTGTCTCGCTTCAGTGCCATCCAGGATGGTAGCCTCGCCTGCCGCATCCCAAAGCCGGACCAGCCAACTAATTATGGACTCATCGGGTCGTCTCGTATAATCCTTCCTCAGACCACGAAGATCCTTTAGGGACAGGGACTCATTATTAGTCTCTGATCTCACACTAGTTGTTTTACTCTTGATTTTTATATCAGGAGGCGTTGAGAGTCCTTCTCCTGCATCTTCATCCTCATCATCTACAGGCCGATCGGTCTTCTTTGTGCACTTTCCACTTCTGGTGCTAGTAGCCACGGCCATTGGTTGAAGCTTATTATCTAATTTCGCCCCTGTCCTCAAGTCTGGAGTGTTTACTACATCCTGAGTCACTGGGATGGTAACTATTCTATCTCCGTGTTCCCTGTCTGCTGTCTGTGGTCCTAGACTATCTAACAGGCTACGATAAGCATACGCCAGGGCCCAGCTCACTGCAGTGATCTTTTTTTCCTTAGGGTTATCATGGCACTTCTCTTTCAAATATTTTACCACCTCAGCTGGGTTTTGAATTTTCTCCTGAGGAAAGTCCCAAACTATAGGATCAGAAAATTCCTTTAACATTTGGCCCAGGTCCTGCCATTTCCCACACCATTCAGGACTCTTCACATTTTGCTTTGCTCCTAAATCAGGAGTTACACCAGCCCCTCCAGAAATCTCAGCTCTCATTTTATATAAACTGTAAACAGTGTAAAAAAGCTTACTAAATTAAACATCAGAAAGATAATCTCTTTAGTGTTCAGGGAAACCTGCACATTTTCTAATAAAGATGTAAAAAATTCAGAGGAGACAAAGGAAAGCAAAGGCTGAAAAGCCTCCTCCCCTCTTCTCCTCTAACAAACTGAGTGCATATCCATAACCAGGATCCAGAAGATATCCCTGGAACCGATTCCAGCATCTTTATAAACCTCTTACAAGCCATACAGCAAGCCCAGTCCGATAAATATTTTTGGTCATTATCCCTCTAGTATAAAAACTACAAATAAGGGACAGTACTGGAGCTATTTCCGGATAGGAAAATAACCCCAGAGACCAGAGAGGTATTAAAACCTCAAAAAACCCTAGTATCCAAAACCACATACCAGCTTCCATCCCAAAAAACATTTTAAATCTATACCAATACACAGTTACAAGGTAATAAAGTTTTTTCCACTTCCTCGTGCCCCTAACGTTGGGCGCCAAGATTTGTCCTGGTTTAGGACAAATTTACGGGAGATATCTCGCAAAGGAGTCCCCCTAGGAAAATAAAACCCCCCAGAACTCCTTCCCCTCCCACTACCGGGTTCGGGAAGAACTTCCTCCGAGGGAAAAAGTGGAAAAAACTTGTTTATTTTAACAAACACTTCCCAACACCAGGAAAGAACAATCCCCAGATGACACAAAACGTTTTCACCAAGGTGAGCGAGGATGGGCGAGCTCGGTCAGTCCCTGCTGGGAAGGGTGCAAAGCTTCTGTGGCAGGCTTCCAGAGCGCAGTCTCTGATGTTCAGATCCCTCCGTCCGGAGCCGGTGCAGATCTTCGGGGATGAGGGAAGAAGGAGAAAGAGGGAGCAGCTGGGGCAGGAGAAGCTGGGGCAAAAGCTAGGGGAAAAAAGCGGCAGCCAAAGCAGCAAAAGCAGCAGCAGCAGCAGCAGCAGCAAGCAGCAGCAGCAGCAGCAGCAGCCAGCAGCCCAGGGCCCGCCCGCGGCGGGGAGGCGGCAGCAGCTCGATGCAGACAGAGGCGTGGCAGGGAGAGGAGTAGTCATAACACTGACCCCAGGACACTAGGTGTAGTGCAAAGTGAGATCTGTGGTGTGCTGTGCACACTTTGCTTTAACTTTAGGTGCACTGCAGTGCTCTTAAGCTATGCATAGTGGAAAGAGTGTATGGTATGCTTTCAAGAAGCAGAGAATATTGCTATGGTAGAGAGGTTTTAGAAGAAAAGTGCACATGCCAGGCGTGTTTTGGCAGTAGCAGAACTTCCCAGCAGAGTGTTCTGTGAGAGGGTGAGCGGCACTTCACCTCCCTTAGACAGAAATCGCTTCTTGCTACAAAACCGCGATTAAAGGGAAACCACACTGCACTGAGGTGCTCTGCACAGAATACCGGTTGTCAGGGACTAGTGGTATGAAGCAGGATATCAGAACCAGCTTTGCTACAACATAGTTATTACGTCGACAGATTTCAGTGGTAGATATCAGTAATGCAGAGAAGCCATTTCTAGGTGTAGTGCAAAGTGAGATCTGTGGTGTGCTGTGCACACTTTCGCTTTAGCTTTAGGTGCACTGCAGTGCTCTTCGCTATGCATAGTGGAAAGAGTGTATGGTATGCTTTCAAGAAGCAGAGAATATTGCTATTGTAGAGAAGGTTTAGAAGAAAAGTGCACATGCCAGGCATGTTTTGGCAGTAGCAGAACTTCCCAGCAGACTGTTCTGTGAGGGGGGTAGACGGCACTTCACCTCCCTTAGACAGAAATCGCTTCTTGCTACAAACCGCGATTAGGGAAACCACACTGCACTGAGGTGCTCTGCACAGAATACCGGTTGTCAGGGACTAGTGGTATGAAGCAGGATATGCCAGAACCAGCATCTGTACAACATAGTTATTTCTCGCGCAGATTTCTGTGGTAGATATCAGTGATGCAGAGAAGCCATTTCTAGGTGTAGTGCAAAGTGAGATCTGTGGTGTGCTGTGCACACTTTCGCTTTAGCTTTAGGTGCACTGCAGTGCTCTTCGCTATGCATAGTGGAAAGAGTGTATGGTATGCTTTCAAGAAGCAGAGAATATTGCTATGGTAGAGAGGTTTTAGAAGAAAAGTGCACATGCCAGGCGTGTTTTGGCAGTAGCAGAACTTCCCAGCAGAGTCTTCTGTGAGAGGGGTAGACGGCACTTCACCTCCCTTAGACAGAAATCGCTTCTTGCTACAAACCGCGATTAGGGAAACCACACTGCACTGAGGTGCTCTGCACAGAATACCGGTTGTCAGGGACTAGTGGTATGAAGCAGGATATGCCAGAACCAGCATCTGTACAACATAGTTATTATGTCGCGCAGATTTTCTGTGGTAGATATCAGTGATGCAGAGAAGCCATTTCTAGGTGTAGTGCAAAGTGAGATCTGTGGTGTGCTGTGCACACTTTAGCTTTGCTTTAGGTGCACTGCAGTGCTCTTAAGCTATGCATAGTGGAAAGAGTGTATGGTATGCTTTCAAGAAGCAGAGAATATTGCTATGGTAGAGAGGTTTTAGAAGAAAAAGTGCACATGCCAGGCGTGTTTTGGCAGTAGCAGAACTTCCCAGCAGAGTGTTCTGTGAGAGGGGTTGAGCGGCACTTCACCTCCCTTAGACAGAAATAAAGCTTCTTGTTACAAACCGCGATTAGGAAAACCACACTGCACTGAGGTGCTCTGCACAGAATACCGGTTGTCAGGGACTAGTGGTATGAAGCAGGATATGCCAGAACCAGCTTCGCTACAACACAGTTATTCGTCGCGCAGATTTCTGTGGTAGATATCAGTAATGCAGAGAAGCCATTTCTAGGTGTAGTGCAAAGTGAGATTTGTGGTGTGCTGTGCACACTTCGCTTTAGCATTAGGTGCACTGCAGTGCTCTTCGCTATGCATAGTGGAAAGAGTGTATGGTATGCTTTCAAGAAGCAGAGAATATTGCTATGGTAGAGAGGTTTTAGAAGAAAAGTGCACATGCCAGGCGTGTTTTGGCAGTAGCAGAACTTCCCAGCAGAGTCTTCTGTGAGAGGGTTAGACGGCACTTCACCTCCCTTAGACAGAAATCGCTTCTTGCTACAAACCGCGATTAGGGAAACCACACTGCACTGAGGTGCTCTGCACAGAATACCGGTTGTCAGGGACTAGTGGTATGAAGCAGGATATCCCAGAACCAGCTTAGCTACAACATAGTTATTCGTCACGCAGATTTCTGTGGTAGATATCAGTAATGCAGAGAAGCCATTTCTAGGTGTAGTGCAAAGTGAGATCTGTGGTGTGCTGTGCACACTTTCGCTTTAGCTTTAGGTGCACTGCAGTGCTCTTCGCTATGCATAGTGGAAAGAGTGTATGGTATGCTTTCAAGAAGCAGAGAATATTGCTATGGTAGAGAGGTTTTAGAAGAAAAGTGCACATGCCAGGCGTGTTTTGGCAGTAGCAGAACTTCCCAGCAGAGTGTTCTGTGAGAGGGGTAGACGGCACTTCACCTCCCTTAGACGGAAATCGCTTCTTGCTACAAACCGCGATTAGGGAAACCACACTGCACTGAGGTGCTCTGCACAGAATACCGGTTGTCAGGGACTAGTGGTATGAAGCAGGATATGCCAGAACCAGCTTTGCTACAACATAGTTATTCAGTCACGCAGATTTCTGTGGTAGATATCAGTAATGCAGAGAAGCCATTTCTAGGTGTAGTGCAAAAGTGAGATCTGTGGTGTGCTGTGCACACTTTCGCTGTAGCTTTAGGTGCACTGCTGTGCTCTTGGCTAAGCATAGTGGAAAGAGTGTATGGTATGCTTTCAAGAAGCAGAGAATATTGCTATGGTAGAGAGGTTTAGAAGAAAAGTGCACATGCCAGGCGTGTTTTGGCAGTAGCAGAACTTCCCAGCAGAGTGTTCTGTGAGGGAGGGGTGAGACGGCACTTCACCTCCCTTAGACAGAAATCAGCTTCTTGCTACAAAACCGCGATTAGGGGAAACGCACACTGCACTGAGGTGCTCTGCACAGAATACCCGGTTGTCAGGGACTAGTGGTATGAAGCAGGATAGGCCAGAACCAGCTTTGCTACAACATAGTTATTCGTCAGTGCAGATTTCCGTGCTAGATATCAGTGATGCAGAGAAGGCATTTCTAGGTGTAGTGCAAAGTGAGATCTGTGGTGTGCTGTGCACACTTTGCTTTAGCTTTAGGTGCACTGCAGTGCTCTTCGCTATGCATAGTGGAAAGAGTGTATGGTATGCTTTCAAGAAGCAGAGAATATTGCTATGGTAGAGAGGTTTAGAAGAAAAGTGCACATGCCAGGCGTGTTTTGGCAGTAGCAGAACTTCCCAGCAGAGTGTTCTGTGAGAGGGGGTAGACGGCACTTCACCTCCCTTAGACAGAAATCAGCTTCTTGCTACAAACCGCGATTAGAGAAACCACACTGCACTGAGGTGCTCTGCACAGAATACCCGGTTGTCAGGGACTAGTGGTATGAAGCAGGATATGCCAGAACCAGCATCTGTACAACATAGTTATTAGATCGCGCAGATTTGCTGTGGTAGATATCAGTAATGCAGAGAAGCCATTTCTAGGTGTAGTGCAA
>JAPFBE010001049.1:0-14833 GCA_034336665.1 Luscinia megarhynchos
TGTTGTGTTAGTCCCTGCTCTGCCAGAGTGTGTTTGGATGAAGGGATGGAGCTGGATGTGGGGTTTTTCCATATCCTCAGTTTGGGGTGGAAGGGAGCAGCTCTGCATCGCTGCCTGCCTTCCCCCTGCGACCTCTCAGCTGAGAACCTCCAGGAAAGGCACAGCAGCATTCCCTAAAACTCATTTCTGAGCCACCTTGGGCGTTATCCCAAACGTTCTTGCCATGAGACATTCGGATGACGCTTGCAGAGCTGGGCTGGGAAGTTTCTCTGCACCAGTGCCAGCTCCTGGAGCCCTTTGCATTCCCAGCCTTACAGAGTTTGAGTGTGAATTCGCTGCCATCAGGGGCTGATGCAGATGGACCCTGCTCGGCCTCAGCGTGTCATGGCACCAGAGAGGCTGGGCAGCTCCCAGCAGCTCCAGAACAGGTTCCAAAGCTCCAAACCTGCTGTTTGCAGTCAGAGCAGCGAGGCAGGAAAATGGCCAGTCCTGGGGGAGTTACAAAACAATGAACTGTCTCGCTGTGCACTTTGGTGGTTTGTGATGCTGGAGCGCTCCCAAGGAGCAGGATCTGGAGCACAGAGGGCTGGAGGATGGTCCACCCGGGCTGTTCTTGGAGAGAGAGCATCTCCTGGCACAGGCTGCCCAGCACAGGCTGCTGAGGGTCGCTGGAGAGCTGCACCCCCACGCTCAGGCAGCTCCTTCAGTGCCCTCAGCCCCTCTGCCCAGCCCAGCCCCGGCTCCCACTGGCTGCAAAGCCATCCTGCCTAATTGGGACCTCAGGGAGCCAGCTCCCACTCTGAATGCCCTGCTCTAATTAACGGGCAGAGCAATCTCAGAACAGATAGGAAGACCATGACTAACTCCCGTTTTCATTTCTCCTCTGCTTCCCATGCTCCTCCCAGACAATTTGGAGCACTGCCTGGTGAAAGCCCATGCAGTGGATAGCCTGGCTGCTGGTTCCCTGCAGGCTCAGCCCTGCAAACGCTGAGGAATGCCAGTGCTGGGAGCTGGCAAAGCACCTGAGCACCCAGGTGGGCAGGTGGGCTGCTCCTGGGAGAGCTCCTTCGTTAAAGCTCAGCTGGGATCCAGGCTGTGCAAGGGATTTACCCCAGAGGGTGGGAGAGCAGCAGATTTGAGGTGGTGCTGTTTGACCTGGGCACCATCCACACGCTGGGGACAGCCATGGCAGAAGAAAAGCTTGCTCTGGTTTCAGAAAGAAAAGCACCACTTTTGAAAGAGGGCCATGCACCTCCCTCCTTGTGGCTGGGTTTCTGTTGTGGGTACAGCCAGGAACCAGCAGCTGCACCCAGAGCTGCAGAGCTGAGCCCTGCCTGGTGCCTGGGCCCTCCCTGTCCAGTGTGGCTTTGCTGTCCAGGGCTAAACCTTTATGGGCAGGCAGGGACAGTAATTTTAATTAGAACCTTTATTGATGAGCCAAGTGCCAGATAAACAGCTCATGTGGCAAGCAGGGAAGGGTGCTGGGTGGGGCAGGGATGCTGTGGAGTGGGGGAGCTGCTCCTGCTCAGCACCAAACACTCCTGGCACTCTCTGGGCTGGGACAGGGGCTGTGGCTCATCCCTGGAGCCCCCAGCACATGGAGCTGGGAGCTGTCACCCCAGAGCTGTGACCCCAGAGCTGTCACCCCAGAGCTGCCACCCCAGAGCTGCCACCCCGGAGCTCCCCCGTGCTCTGGGTGTGTAAGAACCTCTTACAGCCACATAAAAAACAACAGGAGGTGAAGAAGAGGGATGGGGAATGTGTGTGGGCAGAGGGGAGCTGCTCTGGAGGCATCCCCCGGTGCCAGGAAGTTGTGACAAGCTCGTTCCCAAGGATTTACAAAGGTGGCTGCCTACGATGTGAGAGAGGCTTCATCTTCTTCCTTCCCCTTGGCAGTTTTAGGTCAGTTTAATGGAACAGAAGGAGAAGGAAACCGTCGAGGAGGTTGATGCTGAATTGATGGCAGTTTGGGAAGTCAAAAGCTTTGCTCTTGGCTGGTTTTGGTGCCGGTGAGGCAGGAGGAGCAGGCTGGGATCCTGGCAGCTGGTGAGGGGCAATGCTCAGCACTCCTGCCCTGGCTTGGTGGCAGTGGGTGCTCTGGTACCAGCACTAAACCAAATGTGATGTGAGGAAGTGGAGGGAGAGTGAATAGTCTGTTGTTTCAGGATATTTCAGGGGGCCTGGGTGCAGCTGTGGGGCAGGAAGGAGGGCACAAAGCACGAACAGGAATTTGCAATAAATAAGAAGTACGTGGGTTGTGCTGTGCTATCACTTTCTGGACACAGGCCAGCCACAGGAGCTCCCTGGCTGGACATCACATCTGCTCACCACTCCCTCATTCCTCACCCATCCAGCCCTGGTCCAGCACTGCTCCAAAGAATCTCTTCCAAAGGATCACCCCTCCTCCTCCTCCATCCCCTCAGAGCAGGGTTTGGCAGGGCTGAGGGCAATCCTCCACTCGTGCCTGGCAGATTTTGGGCTCTGACATTTCCTCCTTCCAAGCACTCCCGTTTCCAAGGGGCAGACTCTGCTGGGAACAGTTTCCCCAGAGGACAACCCACGGGAGTGGTGTCCTGGTTTGAGGACAGCTGTCTGCCAATGAAGGCAGGAGCTTCTCTTTGAAATGCAGAATGTAAACCCCCTCCCTCCAAATTATTATTAGAATTTTGAAATTAAGGGGCTCTCAGGCAAAGATAGGGGAATTAGGAATAACAGTTCTTTACTAGGAAAATTAAAATAGAAATGCAGTATTACACAGAACAATCCCAACCCTGCCAGAGTCAGAATCCAAGCTGACACCCGTCAGTCAGGCAGGGTGTTGGCAGCAGTCCCATTCCATGGTGGCTGCATCCTCCTGCAGGGGCAGATGTGGCTCAGCTGGAGCAGTGCTCCTGTGGAAGGTGCAGTTTCCTCTGAAGCTCCAGGGATGATGTGCAAAGGTCTGGTTTTCCTCTGGAACCCAGTGGAAAGAAGGTTCCTTGGTGTCCAAAATCTCAGTTTTTATCAGGGTAGGAAAGGCTTGGCTCCTGCCCTGGCTGGAGCATCTCCCAGTGGGATGATGGAATTTTATCAGCCATGCCCTGGGACTCACTGGCCATGAACAGGAGATATCTCCTGGAGGGAGGATGGGCTGTGGGAAGATAAAGATGATTGCCCAGCTGGTTTAAAGCTGGCCCATGAGCAGATAATGTGTGCCAGGAGATCAGGGGCACTGCCCCACCCGGCTGCAGCAGGTGGGACAGAATTCACATTGCTGGCCACATCCTGTATTGCAACCCAGGACAGGGGTTCTTCCCTCCTGCACAGCTCCCAGCTGCACGGCTGCTTTGTAGACACCGATATTTAAGTATCAATCTGATTTATAACACCTAGGGGAGAAGTCAGGGTGTGTGTGAAGGATTGAACAGAGCACACAGTGAGTTGGGAGCAGTTTTGTTTCCCCAGATTGACACTCACGGCGTTTTTCTGTCCTGCTGTTTTTAACTTCCACTTTATTCTTGTATACTAATACTGCTCTGGGGCGGTTGGTCACACGTTGCTGTCACACATTCCCTGGAGAATTCATGTTTTCCTGGTGGCAGCAGTGCAAAGGCAGGGCTAATGGAACTGGACCACTCAAGTGGAGCTTCCCACCAATGTGCAAGCCACCACCAAGGCTGTGCCAGAGCTCTGCTGAGCCATGCACCTCTCAGGAGCAGCTAGGGCAAAGTAGGTATATGCATTATGAAATGGCATTTTCCTTCTGCCTGCTGGAGATACAAACTGACCTTTGTGAGGGCTTGGATATGAAACATGGGCATGGGAGGCTCGCTCTGCTCCAGCCATCACTCAGCCCCTCCTTTGGTACTCTTGCATGTCCTCTCTCTGCACGAAAGGTTAGGAAGTCAAAGGAGCTTTTTTAAATGTTTCATGCTGTCCTTTTTGCCCAGGCTCTGCTCAGAGCTGCTCGCTCGGAGCAGCTGGAGGCTGAGGCAGTCGCTGTGCCCAGCTCTCTGTGTAGATCTGTGCAGCAGCTGGGCTGAAACCAAAGGGTCACTGGATCCCTTAGGCTGGAAAAGCCCTCATGCCATCGAGTCCAACCAGCCCCCAGCTCTGCCCAGGCCACCACTGACCCCTGTCCCCAGGTGCCACCTCCACATGGCTGTTAAATCCCTCCAGGGGTGGGGACTCAGCACTGCCCTGGGCAGCTGGGCCAGGGCTGGACAGCCCTTTCCAGAGAGAAATCTTTCCCAATATCTGATCTAAATCTCCCCTGTTCCTCTCCTCCTGTTTCCTGGGATAAGATCCCAAATCCCCCCGGCTGTCCCCTCCTGTCAGGGAGCTGTGCAGAGCCACAAGGTCCCCCCTGAGCCTCCTTTTCTCCAGGCTGAGCCCCTTTCCAGCTCCCTCAGCCTCTCCTGGGGCTCCAGCCCCTTCCCCAGCTCCGTCCCTGCCCTGGACACGCTCCAGCCCCTCGGGGTCTTCCCAGGCTGGATGGGGTTGTTCTCCTTGGGCTCTCCTCTATCCCAGATTCCCCACAGCTCCCAGAGAGCTGGGATTTGTTTACTATGCACCAATTTATTTCATTTTCAATTTAAAACATAAAAAGTACGTGGGTTACAGCAACATAATTTGCAGCCTGCTGATTAATAATACAGCTGACAGACCAAAATTGGGCTGCGAGCTCCAAGTGCTGAGGGAAGCTAAAATTGAGTGAGCAGTGTGTGGATGTGGGGTAGGCAGCCTGCAGCTGGGAGAGGAGGCTGCCGAGGCCAGAAACACTGCTTGCTTTTTTTGGCTGCCTCACACACAAAACCAGGCTCTTGCATCCCCTCCACCCTGCCCCACTGTATTTCCATGCTTGGAGAGGGTCAGTGCCCAGCTGGAAAACCCAGAGAGCAATTCCTAAGGGTTCCCCATCCATGCAGAGAGGAGAAAACCCACACAGTGCTCATTTATAATGTGTTTTTTTTTTCTCCAAAGGCACTGAGATGTTGCTCAGCCTTAGTGCCTGTGGCCGGTTTTACACCAGTTCTTCGTTTTACAGAATTTTTTAATTATGCGTGGGTCTTTATTCCCTGCCTGTTGTGTCTGAGTGGAAGCATTAAAGATTCACCCCGGGGTGTGCTGCTGCAGGTAGGACCAGCTCTGCAGCGTGTCCCGGGGGCTGGTGGAGCTCCAGGGATGCGCCTGGGAAGGGCGGCTGTGCCGAGGAGGATGTGTGAGTGCTGCACCCAGCGCCAGCCTGGCGGGTGTCACCTCCCGCGTCAGCACGCCCGGACCCGGCAGGGCACGCCTGAAACTTGCTCCCGACGCGACCCTCGAGCCCCTCCTGCTCCAGCAGGCAGCGGTTTGACGCCCGAGAGAGGCCGGGTGCATCCTGCATGGGGGACAGAGCGGTGCCGTGCAAGGCAAACATTTTGCAGAGCGGCATTTCGCACAAGCACAGTGAGACCCGCCGCTGGGCGGGGGAGGAGCCCCCCGAGCAGGCTGAACGTCACCGCTGCGCCCGCGGCTGCTCTGCCTGTGAGCGGGCGAACCCCACCTGGGAACAGGTGACAAGAACGCTGTGCTGTGACTGAGAAAATGCTCCGTTGGGCCGTGAAAACCAGCGCTAGAAAAGGAGCTGACCCTGCCCTGGAGGCACCCCACGCCTGGCAGGGCAGGACTGGAGCCACACCTTCCCGCACCTGCCTTACCTGTGCTCGTGGCTGTCTGGCGAGCCGGGGCTCACCTGGTGTGGAGCTGGGGCTCACCTGGAGCGGCCCGGGCTCACCTGGAGCGGAGCTGGGGCTCACCTGAAGCGGCCCGGGCTCACCTGGAGCGGAGCTGGGGCTCACCTGGAGCGGCCCCGAACTCACCTGCAGCGGAGCTGGGGCTCACCTGGAGCAGAGCTGGGGCTCACCTGGAGCGGCCCCGGGCTCACCTGGAGCGCCCCGAGCTCACCTGGATTGGAACCGGGCTCACCTGGAGCGGCCCGGGCTCACCTGGAGCGGCTCCGGGCTCACCTGGAGCCGGAACCGGGCTCACCTGGCTGCCCGGGCTCACCTGGCGCGGCCCGGGCTCACCTGGAGCGGCTCCGGGCTCACCTGGAGCGTGGAACCGGGGCTCACCTGGAGCGGCCCCGGGCTCACCTGGAGCGGCCCCGGGCTCACCTGGAGCGGCTCGGGCTCACCTGGAGCGGCCCCCGGGCTCACCTGGAGCGGCCCCCGGGCTCACCTGGAGCGTGAGCTGGGGCTCACCTGGAGCGGCTCCGGGCTCACCTGAGCGGCCCCGGGCTCACCTGGAGCGGAGCTGGGGCTCACCTGGAGCGGCCCCTGAGCTCACCTGGAGCGGAGAGCTAGGGCTCACCTGGAGCGGAGCTGGGGCTCACCTGGAGCGGCCCCGAGCTCACCTGGAGCGGCCCCGAGCTCACCTGGAGCGGCTCCGGGCTCACCTGGATCGGAACTGGGGCTCACCTGGAGCGGCTCCGGGCTCACCTGGAGCGGCTCCGGGGCTCACCTGGATCGGAACCAGGCTCACCTGGATCGGAACCGGGCTCACCTGGAGCGGAACCGGGCTCACCTGGATCGGAACCAGGCTCACCTGGAGCAGAACCAGGCTCACCTGGATCGGAACCAGGCTCACCTGGAGCCGCCCCGGGCTCACTCTGGATCGGAACCGGGCTCACCTGGATCGGAACCAGGCTCACCTGGGCGCGGCCCCGGGCTCACCTGGAGCGGCCCTGGGGCTCACCTGGCGCGGCCCGGGCTCACCTGGCCCAGCCCAGGCTCACCTGGATCGGAACCGGGCTCACCTGGCGCGGCCCCGGGCTCACCTGGCGCGGCCCGGGCTCACCTGGATCGGAACCGGGCTCACCTGGCGCGGCCCGCGCTGCCCGCGGCGCTCAGGGCTGGTCGCCGCTCGCACAGAGCCGCTTGTGCCGGGCGCTGGTCCTGCCGAGCCTGGCGCTGCCAGCGCGTGTGAGAGCCCGCGGCGCTGCCCGGGGCTGATTCTCCTCCCCGGGGGTCGCGCCGAGGTCCCGCAAGGTGCTGCCCTGGTTTCCTGCGGTGCTGGGGACAAACACCCAAATACCCCGTCCCTCTCTTCCCCGAACCGAGCTCGGACCGACCAAACCAGTGCCCACCCCGAAAAGAAATTACAAATCTGTTTCTGTGCTGTTACTGATAACTGCGAGGAGGAATCATGGAGTCACAGAAGACCATCTCCTTCCAGCCCTGCCATGGCAGGGACACCTTCCACTGTCCCAGGCTGCTCCAGTTCCCATCCAGCCTGGCCCTGGGCACTGCCAGGGATCCAGGGGCAGCCACAGCTGCTCTGGGCACCCTGTGCCAGGCCCTGCCCGCCCTCCCACCAGCAATTCCTCCCCAATATCCCACCCAGCCCTGCCCTCTTTCAACTTGACCCCATCCCCCTTGTCCTGTCACTCCGTGCCTTGTTAATGATCTCTCTCCATCTTTGTCAGTCCCTTCAGGTCCTGGAAAGCTGCAGTTAGGTCACCCCACATTTTCTCTCCTCCAGGCTGAACAGCCCCAGGTGTCTCAGCCTCTCCCCGTGGGAGGAGTGCTCCAGCCCTCTGACCACCCCGCTGGCCTCCTCTGGCCTCACTCCGGAGCTCACTGGCGGTGCTCAGAGAGAGCAGCCCCTGGCCGTGCCACGAGCCAAAGGGCTCCAGCTGCGGGGGGAGAGCCCTCGGGTCCCTGCCCCATCCCCAGCCGGGGCAGCACAGCGTTTGTGCGCTCTGGCCTCTCCCTGAGGTGAGCTATTTTCCATTTTCACTTTGCCCTTTGCCTCTCCAGGGCTGGAAGCCCCTGTGCTGAGAACCAGACCAGGGTCCCCAGGGGGCCACGGCCAGGGCAGACAGACAGACAGATGTCACCGTGTGCGCTGCTGCAGTGACATCTTGGAGCACGAAACAGACAAAAGTTCTGTATTGGAACACACCTTTGGCCAAACACCCCAGTATTCCAGAACTGGGCTTTGCCCTGAAGATTCCCTGGCTGTGTTTGTCACCTGGGGGCAAACAGCCATGGGAATATCCTCCACCCTTTGCACACAGAGGGAATTACGCTGGGACGATTTAACAACAACTACTCATGCTCCTATTCCTCTTTCCACTCTCTGTTTCCACCCTTCCATCCACAGACACAAGCTTCTATTAAATACTTTCCTGATCACGGGGTAACCAGATGGGAACATTCATTTTAATCCCAGACAGCAAAACAGTAGAGTCACAGATTACTATGCCACCAAAAATTGCTTATACACCTTCGTTTCCTCCCATGTAACTCCCTGGGAGTTTTAATTTACAAGACCATTTTTTATTTGTTTTTTTTCTCTCCACTTCCCTTGCATCAGGCAGGGTTCCTTCAGCTCCAACAAAGCAGCACGCCTGTCTGGAGAGGATCAATAACTATTGAGCTATCGTGCTTCCTCCACTTAGACTGTTGAAGCAGCTTCCTCTAATTGCTCTTTCACACTGTAAATACAGCGTACGGCGAAATTTATTTTTTTTTCCCTTTGAGGCTGCCCAGTGGGTGACGGCACCGGCGGGTAGGAAGAGCTCACCTGTGATCCATCACACCTCCTCGGCTGGGAACACAGGGACACGAGGACGCTGCCCAGCTCCAGGGAAAGTGGGCCCAGAATGGCACCGCAGGGATGGTGCAGACCTGGAAACCCGCAGGTTGAAACCGATAAGCGGAGGAATGCACGTTGGGTACGGGCAGGGGAAAGGGCAGAAAGCCCGGCCGGGAGGGTCTGGGTGCCCTACAGCCTCTGCCCCGAGGAGAGGCCAGGCGGGGTCGCCCTCCCTCGGCTCCTCACGGGGGCTGTGGCAGAAGCGGCGGAGCCAAAAGGGAGAGGGGAGCGGATTCCCGGGCGGCTCCTCCCGGGGACTGCCAGGGATGGGGATGGCCAGGAATGACCAAACCCATCGGGTCCTCCCAGGGATGACCGGACCCACCGGGACTCCTCCCGGGATGGCCAGGGATGGGGATGGCCAGGGATGACCGGATCCAGCGGGACTCCTCCCGGGATGGCCAGGGATGGGGATGGCCAGGAATGACCAAACCCATCGGGTCCTCCCAGGATGGCCAGGGATGACCAGACCCACCGGGACTCCCTCCCGGGGATGGCCAGGGATGGGGATGGCCAGGGATGGGGATGGCCAGGGATGGGGATGGCCAGGGATGGGGATGGTCAGGGATGGGGATGGCCAGGGATGGGGATGGCCAGGGATGGGGATGGTCAGGGATGGGGATGGCCAGGGATGGGGATGGTCAGGGATGGGGATGGGGATGGCCAGGGATGGGGATGGTCAGGGATGGGGATGGTCAGGGATGACCGGATCCAGCGGGCTCCTCCTGGGGATGGCCACGGGTGACCAAACCCATCGGGTCCTCCCGGGTACGGCCAGGGAGGAACGGAGGGATGAGGTCGCCTTCGGCGGCTCCCCGGCCATGGCGAGGCAGACCGGGCCTCTCCGTGCCGTTCCCCCGGGGGGATGGAGACGGGAGTCCGGACCCCTGGGGCGGCTTTTCCGGGGGGTGACCGGACGGACCCCTGGGTGGCTCCTCCCGGGGATGGCGAGAGAGGCTCGCACGGCCCCGGAGCTGTTCCCGTGAATGGCGAGGGGGGAGCGGACCCCGGGCGGTTCCTCCCCGCGATGGGAGGGGGGACCCGCTGCCGGGGGCGGCTTTTCCCAGGGATGGCGAGGGAGGAGCGGACCCCTCGGGCGGCCCCTCCCGCGGATGGCGAGGGGGTGTCCGACCGCACGCAGCGCCTTTGGGCGAGGATGGCGAGGGATGCCCCGGCGGCCCCGGCCGGGCTGGGGGGTGGCGGCGGCAGCCCCGCCCCCGCAGGTGCCGGCGCGGCGGGGGCCGGGGGTGACGTCAGGCGGGGCGGGCGCGGTGCCGGTGCCGGTCGGGCCATGGCGGAGCCGAGCGCGGCGGCCCCGGTGAGTGCGGCGGCCCCCGAGCCCCGCCGGGGCGGGGGCAGCCGGGCGGGGGCGGCGGGCGGGCGGGGGCCGTGCGGGAGCGCTGCCGGTGCTCGCTCGTCCGTGCCGCGCCGCGGAGCCCCTTCCCCGGAGCAGAGGGATTCCGAGCCGCGGGAGCGCCGGCTCGCTGCGTGCGCGGGCGAGCGGAGACAGCGGCATTGCTGCGCCGCCGTTCCGCACGGGCTCGGTGCGTCTTTGTGTGCCCTGCGGGCTTGTCCGGGCGCCGTGCGCCCGTGTGCGCCCTGTCCGTGTGTCCGTGCGCCCTGTCCGTGTGTCCGTGTCCACCCTGTCCGTGTGTCTGTGTCCACCCTGTCCGTGTGCGCTCTGTCCGTGTGTCCGTGCGCCCTGTCCGTGTGATCGTGTGCGCGCCCCTGTCCGTGTGTCCGTGTCCACCCTGTCCGTGTGCTGCTTCTGTCCGTGTGTCTGTGTCCACCCTGTCCGTATGCGCTCTCCCTGTCCGTGGTGTCCGCAGCGCCCTGTCCGCGTGTGTCCGTAAGGCCTCCCTGTCCGTGTGTCCGTGCGCTCTGTCCGTGTGTCGGGTGTCCACCCTGTCCTTGTGCCGCCCCTGTCCGTGCTGCGCCCTGTCCGTGTGTCTGTGTGCGCCCTGTCCGTGTGTCCGTGGTGCGCCTCTGTCCGGGTGTGTCCGTAGCGCCTCTGTCCGTGTGTCTGTGTCCACCCTGTCTGTGTGCGCCCTGTCCGTGTGTCCGTGCGCCCCTGTCCGTGTGCTGTGTCCACCCTGTCCGTGTGCGCTCTGTCCGTGTGCTGTGTCAGCCCTGTCCGTGTGTCCGTGCGCCCTGTCTGTCTGTGTGACCGTGTGCACCCTGTCTGTCCAGGCTGTGTGTGTCCTTGTGTGCCCTGTCTGTGTGTCTGTGCCCTGTCTGTCTGTCCAGGCTGTGTGTGCCCATGTCTGTATGTACCGTCTATCTGTGTTTGCCCTGTCTGTGTGTCTGTGCCCTGTCTGTCTGTCCAGGCTGTGTGTGCCCATGTCTGTATGTACCGTCTGTGTGTGTGTGCCCTGTCTGTGTGTCTGTGCCCTGTCTGTGTGTCTGTGCCCTGTCTGTCTGTCCAGGCTGTGTGTGCCCATGTCTGTATGTACCGTCTGTCTGTGTGTGCCCTGTCTGTGTGTCTGTGCCCTGTCTGTGTGTCTGTGCCCTGTCTGTCTGTCCAGGCTGTGTGTGCCCATGTGTGTATGTACTGTGTGTCTGTGTGTGCCCTGTCCATCTGTCCATGTGTGCCCTGTCTGTCTGCCCAGGCTGTGTGCGCCCATGTCTGCCCTGTCTGTGTGTCTGTGCCCTGTCCATGTGTCCGTGTCCGCCCTGTCTGTCTGTCCAGGCTGTGTCTGTATTTGCCCCATTTGCCCACATGTGTCCTCTGTGTCTGTAAGTGCCCTGTGAGTCCACACGTGCTGTGTGCCCGTGGTCCCTGTGGCTCTGTGCCTGCCCCGTGGGTCTGTGCAGATTCTGTGGGTCTGTATCTGCCCCGAATGTCTCCATGAGCTGTATCTATCTATCTATCTGTATTTGCCCTGTGGGTCTGTGCAGATTCTGTGGGTCTGTACCTGCCCCGAATGTCTCCATGAGCTGTATCTATCTATCTGTAGGTGCTGTGTTGGGCTGTAGAGGTTCTGTGGGTCTGTACCTGCCCCGAGTGTCTCCATGAGCTGTATCTATCTATCTATCTGTACCTGCCCTGTGGGTCTGTGCAGATTCTGTGGGTCTGTACCTGCCCCAAGCATCTCCATGAGCTGTATCTATCTATCTATCTGTACCTGCCCTGTGGGTCTGTACAGGTTCTGTGGCTCTGTACCTGCCCCGAGTGTCTCCATGAGCTGTATCTATCTATCTGTACCTGCCCCATGGGTCTGAACGTGCCCTGTGGCTCTGAACGTGCCCTGTGGCTCTGTACCTGCCCTGAGTGTCTCCATGAGCTGTATCTATCTATCTGTACCTGCCCTGTGGGTCTGTACCTGCCCTGTGGGTCTGTACCTGCCCTGAGTGTCTCCATGAGCTGTATCTATCTATCTATCTGTATTTGCCCCGTGGGTCTGTACAGGTTCTGTGGGTCTGTACCTGCCCTGTGGGTCTGTACCTGCCCTGAGTGTCTCCATGAGCTGTATCTATCTGTACCTGCCCTGTGGGTCTGAACGTGCCCTGTGGGTCTGTACCTGCCCTATGGGTCTGTACAGGTTCTGTGGCTCTGTACCTGCCCTGAGTGTCTCCGTGAGCTGTATCTATCTATCTGTACCTGCCCTGTGGGTCTGTACAGGTTCTGTGGCTCTGTACCTGCCCTGAGTGTCTCCGTGAGCTATATCTATTTATCTGTACCTGCCCCGTGGGTCTGAACGTGCCCTGCAGTACCTCTCAGAGCTCTGTCTGTCTATCTGCAGGTGCCCCGTGGGTCTGCACAGGTTCTGTGGTCTGTACCTGCCCCGTGGGTCTGTACCTGCCCCGTGTGCCCACACGTCCCCTGTGGCTCTGTGCAGGCTCTGTGGGTCCGTCTGTGCCCCGTGGCTGTGTGGGTCCTGCGTGTGCCCACACGTCCCACCCCTGTCCCTGCATGCAGACTCGGTGTTGGTGTGCCTGGAGGATCCCCAGGCCCTTCCCTCTGCCCAGAGAGAGAAAACTGCTTCTGTCCCTCTCCCCTGCTCCACGGCGGGCTGCATTTGCTCCCAGTCAGGATTATTTCCTCTCACCTGAGCCTGACCCTCGGGTGGAGGTGGCAGGTGGTGACAGTGCTCTGAGGGCATGGGACACGCCTGGCGAGTGGGGAAGGTGAGTTTGGCTGGGGAATCCCTCCCGGGCTGCTGTGCTGTGCTGTGAGCAGCAGAAAGGGGAGGAAAACCCAGTGGCTCTGGCGGGCTGTCCCCACAGAGCTGCCCAGGGGAACCCTCCACCCCGAGGTGTGGGGCTGCTCAGGGCAGAGGGTCCCCAGGCTCTGGTGTGCGTCCCAAACTCAGCCTTTGCTGGGTGTCAGAGATTTTGGGGCACCTCTGGCTGCCTGGGCTGTGAGCTGGGCCCCAGGAGGGGACGTGCAGGGTGTCCCGTGTGGCAGCGCTGGCTTGGCAGCGGGCGCACAGAGCTTGGCTGCTGCCGGGGGCTCTGGCTGTCTGCGCTCAGCTCTGCGCTGCCTGCTCCTCACAGTTAATTAGACACGACTAATCCTGTCTGGCGCTGGGAACTTCCCAGCAAAGCGGGGCGCTTTTCCCTCTCCTGCCCTGAGCAGGATCGCAGCCTCCTGCAGGACGAGCCTGGCCACGGTGGCGTGCTTTCCAAGCCCCTGGGCGGGATCAGAGGTGGCAGCTCAGGCTTGCATGCACTGGCCTGGCTGTGGCTGGACAGGTGGGAGGTGACAAACCCCGAGGAGCTCTGTGGGCGAAGGGTTGCACGGAAAGGGAGGTCGGGACTGTGAGGAGGATAGTGCAGGAATAACAGCTAGAGCTGAACTCAGTATTTTGAGGATTGCAGGGAAAGGCAGGTCAGGACTGTAAGGAGGATAGTGCAGGAATAACAGCTAGAGCTGAACTCAGTATTTTGAGGATTGCAGGGAAAGGGAGGTCGGGACTGTAATGAGGGTATGGCAGAAATAAGGGCTAGATGTTGGAGTCGGTGAGTTAGGGGTCTCTCTGAATTCTCCTTCGTCTGAGACCCCTAACTCGCTGACTCCAACACTAGAGCTGAGCTTAGGATTTTGAGGGTAAATCACCCATCAGGTCAGCGTCAGCATTCCCCATCCCTGCAAAAGGGGAGGGGGCAAAGGGATGTGATAATCCGTGTTCCATTGATGCCCTTGTGCTTGGGAGAACCATCAGTGTGCGCTCCTCACCCTGCTGCCCCCTGAGCGGGCTGGGCTGCGGGGCAAAACCTCCAGAACCGGCATTCTGGGCTGAAATTACCTCCCAGCTTTGCAGGTCGTGTGAGCCAGCTCGCCTGCAGCTGGGGTGCTTTAGTGGATGCTGTTTGTTTGCCCTTGCTCCGGCGTCTAAGAGGGTCTGTTCTGAGCTGTCCCCCACCAAACGGGGGGGACGGCACCTCCAAATGGGGCTTGTTTCCCTCTTTGGAAAAGAAAAAGCCTCACAAGCAGGCCAGCCTTTCAGGGCGCTGGTTCTGATTTGGATATCTGAGCTTGAGTGGTCTAAATTTAAGTGAGATGAATCTCACCCGGTGCTTGCAAACCTTGGTTTTCAGACTTTTCGCCTTGATCTCTGCTTTTTTTAGCACGACCCTGCTGTTCTCCTACCGCTCAGGACTCTTTCCGAAGCATGGAAAATGCCTCTGAAACTTTCCACCCCCCCTCCTCCAGGTGGGAGGTGTTGCAGAAATGCAACTGCAGGGAAGCGTTTGCGGCTCATCCTCCCTGCAGACGCAGAGGCCCGGGTTAAAAAAGCAGCCTGTTAATTTTGTGTTAATGGCTCTGAGCAGCGGCGAGTCCTCCCGTTCCCCCCCGCCCCCCTCCTCCCTACCTTGTGCCAACATTTAATTGCTCTCACTCTGGAGAGATGCTATCTCATTTCAAGGCTGGGCTTATCTAGTTCTGACTCGCCGGGGGAGGGATGTTGCCGTGTCCTTGTCGTAGGGGTGACCCGTCCCCGCCTGCCCCTTGCCCGCAGTGTCACCTCCACACCTGCTCCTCGCACCGAGGGGCTCCTGCTCCTCCTCGCGGGGCTTTTTTGGCACCCTCGGCACGTAGTCGGCGTGCCCATCTGAGTGTGAGCTCGCTTTTTTGGCTCCCCGGGGATGTGTTCCCGCTGCGCCCACTCCGGCTCTGTGCTGAGCTCGCTCGAGGGAGGCTCCGTGCTCATCCCCCGCTCATCCCACACCCTCTCCTGGCTCTGGCAGAGAGCTCTGTCCTGGCCCCGTG
>JAPFBE010001050.1:0-14832 GCA_034336665.1 Luscinia megarhynchos
ACCCTGCCAGCTCTTGCACCCTGCTCCTGCCCCCACCTGCCAGCCCTCCCGCTCCCCCAGCCCTGCCCCACCTGCCAGCCCTGCACCCTGCTCCTTTCCCCACCTGCCAGCCCCTGCACCCTGCTCCTTTCCCCACCTGCCAGCCCTCTGCCCCCAGCCCTGCCCCACCTGCCAGCCTCCCCTGCACCCCCGCTCCCGCCCCCCCACCTGCCAGCTCTGCACTCTCTGCTCCTTTCCCCCACCCGCCAGCCCCCTGCATCCCGCTCCTTTCCCACCTGCCAGCTCTGCACCCTGCTCCTGCCCCACCTGCCAGCCCCTGTATCCTGCTCCTTTCCCCACCTGCCAGCCCTGCATCCTGCTCCTTTCCCACCCGCCAGCTCTGCACCCTGCTCCTGCCCCACCTGCCAGTGCCCTGCCCCCAGCCCTCTGCCCCACCTGCCAGCCCCTGCACCCTGCTCCTTTCCCACCTGCCAGCCCTCTGCACCCTGCTCCTTTCCCCACCTGCCAGCCCTGCCCCAGCCCCTGCCCCCACCTGCCAGCCCTGCATCCTGCTCCTTTCCCCACCTGCCAGCCCTGCATCCTGCCCTGCTGCCCCACCTGCCAGCCCCCTGCACCCTGCTCCTTTCCCCACCTGCCAGCCCCTGCACCCTGCTCCTTTCCCACCTGCCAGCCCTGCATCCTGCCCCTGCCCCATCTGCCAGCGCCCTGCACCCTGCTCCTTTCCCCACCTGCCAGCCCTGCATCCCGCCCTGAGCAGTGAGGGAGGCGAAAAGTGTCACTTGGGATGGTGAGCAGCAGGCAGAGGGGTCATAACATTCTGCTGAAGGAAAATGAAAGGCTCTTCTGTTCTGGCTTCCCACTGAAACAAACACACGAGGCTTGAATTGGCTGGAAATTCATTAATGTTCTGCATATTTCTGGGAATTTAATTTATCAGCTACTAGCTGCATAAATAGAACAGGGAAAAATGCTGGAAGTAGATTAAACATTGATGTAAGTATATATTGATTTGAACATTCCTGTGCCTCTGCTTGTGACACATCAATAAAATTAAATAATATCTTAATAAAATGTCTTGGTAATTATGTCTTTTCCCTTATGTAAGTGTGCCCTCCAGCAATGTAATTAAAATCAAAATTGCATTAACCCTCCAGTGGCCATTTGACAAAAAAAATTAGGAGTCTAGAGATTCCTCTGAGCTCTCCCACTGAGCCAGATCACTCTTGGTCACACACCCTGCCCACTGCACTGCCTCTCTGGGGCCGTGGAGCAGGTTGTGCTCGCCTTCACAGGAGCCACACTCCAGGAGGGGAGAGCTCTGCATGGAGGGAAAGGTGTGCAAGGGTTTAGGGCCCTGAGCTCTGCAGGGCTCCCAGGGCTCGTGGCCACGGTGCCCTCAGGGGGCCCAGAGCAGATCCCCCGGCTCTGCTGCATGCCTGGGCTCTGCTCTGAGCTCCAGCTGCCTCTGCCAGGGCCCACAGAGCCCGGCACAGCTGGGTGGGTAGCAGGGACCCCAGGCACAGCTGGGGGAGCAGCAGGGACCCCTCCCACCCACACAGCACCCACAGAGCCCGGCACAGCTGGGGGGGCAGTAGGACCCCAGGCACAGCTGGGTGGGAGCAGCAGGGACCCCAGGCACAGCTGGGTGGGGGCAGCAGGGACCCCTCCCACCCCACAGCACCCACAGAGCCAGGCACAGCTGGGTGGGGGCAGCAGGGACCCCAGGCACAGCTGGGTGCAGGGTCCCCTCCCAGCCAGCACAGACCCTGCCCAGCCCTGGGCAGTTTCTCAGAGCTGCCACCCAGGGGTGCCACCGTGTCCAGGAGCTGGGGCTCTTGGAGCAGTGGGGACCCCTGCCATTCCCCCCTGCGAGGACACCTGCAGTTCAAGTGTGCTGTGTCACACTGTCAGCCTGCCACCTGAGCCTCCGCCGCCTCACACAACCTGCTGCTTGTCCAATTTGTCTTTCTGTCGGGGCGTAGGGTGCTCAGCACAGCCACTCTGTGCATTTTTATTGCTGTCCCCAGTTAATAAAGCAGTATTTGGGATTCGGGGCATTGAGGAGACATCTCTGTCACAGCACACCCTGTCCTTGGCACCCAGCTGTCCCCCCTCGCTGTGGCACCTCCCCAGAGCAGCCCTGGGGCAGGAGCAGGACTGCCACAGCCTCCAAACACAAACCCCCGCTGAGCCTTCTCCCTGCTGACGGCGCTTGTGCCAAGGAAATGCCTCTGTGTCCCAGGCTGTGCCCAGGGCAGCAGCGAGCTCCCCCCAGGAGGGGATCCCAGCCCTGCCCTGAGCACACAGCATCCTCTTCATCAGCACAGAACCTCCTGGCACCAGCAGCTAAGAGAGCAGAGACAGATGAAAAAGTGATCCTAAAAACCAAAATCACTCCTGAATTCACAGCAGAGCCTTTTTTGGTTATTAGGCTCGAATTTAAAAATGTGGGCCAACTGCTCTGCTCCTCTGCACAACTAATAAGCAGACATTTTTCTGTTTAAATCCAATTACAGAATAAAGCTTGGAGTCTCTGCCCACCACCTTCTCTTCACTCGGAATCCTCGTAGCTCTGAGTACTTCACCAGGCAGCCAAACACCATAAAGCCCCAAATGGCATTTTACACCCGACTTAACCAGGCCTGGATTATCAGCTGCTGGCACGAGAGTGCATTTCACAACTTGCTCGTCTCTGGACTTGTATGAAAGGGTCCTGAAAGCTCCAGGGGCTGAACAGCAGTGCTGTAACTCCTGCTCACACAGACCATTAGCTGCAGATGTCCTTCTGAAGATCAAGAGCACTTCAAAGTCTCCTAAATTCCCTCCCAAGCTCAAGAGGCTGGAACATTTGCACAGCTTACAGCAGCTGACCTCGATTCACGAAAGCACTCAGACCCATGATGAGGCTTCTCCCGAAAGTGGCTTTGAATGTCTCCTGCTCCCTTCGGGTGATGGAATAATCAGTGGACCTCACATCGCTGCACGCATTGAAAAAGTCACATTTCCAGCAGTCTGTCTCTGTCTGCTGCTTGCAGGCAGTGGCCTCCCACTCTAAACTGGGGGAGACCCCATTCCCCTGTGCCCAGGACAGCAGGGGGAGACGCCTCCTGTTGCTCCTGGGACCAGGCCGCAGCTGGAATTAGATTTGCAAGTTCACAGGAAACACTGAAAACAGTTACTGATTTCTGAGGACTATTGTTGGCTAATCTGAAAATGTTCTACTGAGTGACAAGTGCTTTGAATTTGAGGATCACTGATGACTCCTTTTGCCTGTGCTTACTGTTGTAATATTAGCAGTGAAATAATTCAAATTCAAATAATGTAAAAAGCTTCATGGAAGAAAAGCATTGCCAGTCAGAGCTGCAGGGTCATGGACATTACCCAGGGAGGCAGACACTCCACCTGCACCTGGAGACTGGGAAGGACAGGGGTCCTGGCACACCAAGCTCGTGCTCCCCCCTGCACTGAGGCCCCTGATTTGCTGGCATGACAAGGATCACTCATTTCCATGTTTTATGAAATGGAGCAGGCACAGCCCGAGCAGGGCAGTGCACACCTGGGAAACAAGAGCTCAGTGTCAGCAGGGAGCAGGGCCAGCCAGCGATGGCACAGCAGCACCTGCTGCAGGGAGGGAAACCTGCCCAGGGCAGCGAGCCCCAGCCGGGCAGAGCCCGGCCCCAGCAGGGCTGGCAGGGCAGGACGCTGTCCCTGCTCTGGCACTGCCTCCTGCAGGGGTGGGAATCCTGCCTGCACAGCCGTGGGATGTGCTGATGGCTGCACTCTGGGGCAGGAAATGTGAATGGGCTGGAAGCACAGGGCTGCACAACCACAACTGCAGAGACAACGAGATCCGAGCCCAAGGCCTGTGATCAAGAAGAAAAGACACAGAAGTTCTTCAATATTTCAGTCCAGTCGCTGCAGGGGTGGCGCTTGTGAGCTGCTGGGGTTTCTGGGACAGGCAGGAGTTCTGCTCGTGCACAACAGGGACGGACATCCCTGCAGCAGGAGCTCTGCAGGGCTGCTCAGCTTCAGCAGCCCTGCTCCCTCGGGGCAGCAGGCACACACAGCCAGGCATGTCCCTCCTGACCTCTGCTTCCCTCAGGAGCCTGTGACAAGAGTGGGAGGTGAACAGCTTACCTGGACTTCATTAAAAACCAGCAACATTCATCATTTCACCTTCCAGGGCAGGCACAAAGATAGATGAAAGGAATAAAGGCAAGCCAGAACATCAATAAATTACTGCATCTCCTTATTGGCTGCAGCATTCGATAGTTTCAGAGGCTTTCTGGTGCCTTTGGCAGGCAGAGGGGTTGCAGAAGTGCTGGGCCTGGGGCCTGGAACGTGTCACCATGGCTCAGCCCTGCTGAGCTGGGCGCTCTCTCCCTCCCCAGGCAGTGCAGGGCTCCAGGGCTGCAGCAGGGACTGGGGCCAGGGCTCTGGGCCAGCAGCACTTACTGGGGACAGCACAGTCCCCGTGGAGACAGCAACAGAGCCACAGGGCTGGTGAGGGCAGGGTCAGAGCCTCACACTCCCCAGTCACCCTGGAAGGGCTGGACACCTTCCAGGTGAG
This sequence comes from Luscinia megarhynchos, assembly GCA_034336665.1. Lineage (NCBI taxonomy): Eukaryota > Metazoa > Chordata > Aves > Passeriformes > Muscicapidae > Luscinia > Luscinia megarhynchos. Next base: position 4,571 of record JAPFBE010001050.1, read on the forward strand.
GCCCTGCTCACAGGAGAGCCCCCAGCCCCCTTGGTGGGCTCCCCGCTCTGGGAGTGCCTGGGGCGTGCACAGGGAGGAGTGAACGGCCCCAGCCTCGGGGCTGGTTTCAGCCAGGGTGCCCGGCAGGGCAGGGGCACTGCAGGCTGGGCTGGGCTGGCTGGGAGAGCCCTATGCGCGGGCAGCACCCCCGGCAGCACTGCCCCTTCTCCTGGGGCGAGGGACACGGAGGGACACGGGCGGGGTGGGGGACAGGGGGACAGGGGTGGGGGCACAGGGATGGGATTGGGATGGGGGACAGGGATGGGACACAGGGATGGGGGGACAGGGATGGGGGACAGGGGTGGGGGACAGGGGTGGGGGACAGGGGCGGGATGGGGGACAGGGGACAGGGTGGGGGACAGGGATGGATTGGGATGGGGGACAGGGATGGGGGACAGGGGACAGGGACGGGACACAGGGATGGGGGACAGGGGTGGGGGACAGGGATGGGATGGGATGGGATGGGATGGGATGGGATGGGATACAGGGATGGGATGGAGTGGGATGGGATACAGGGATGGGATCCAGGGATGGGATGGGATACAGGGATGGGATACAGGGATGGGATACAGGGTGGCTGTCACACGATGGCCATGCCCATGAGGCACACAGGTGTGACAGGCACATCCTCTCAGCAGCCAGGGCACCCAAAACCAATCCTGGATGACCTGCAGGGCCACCTGCTCCGAGGATTCTCACATCGTGCAGCCGGCCACACCACGCGGCTTTGACTGCTGTTGAAAATATTTAATAAACTCTGGAATATGAATCACTATCAAGGACCCTGAAACATTAATTTCAGTCACAGCTGGCCACACTCTATCACCCTATAAACACCTCTCCAGTTTCACTTAACATTTCGCCATCTCCTGTCTCGACTGAATATTATATTTAACTAATTTAAGAGGATTGGTAAAGATAGTTTCACACTTCACATGAAAGCATATGAAATAATGATACCTGCACCCACAAAAAAGCATGAGGATACTGCATAAAGAGCTTTAAAGTCGCCGAAGCAGAAGCTTCTGCAGGAGCTTGGCCCCATGCAGGTGTGTGTGCCCCCCTAGCCCCAGCACAGCCCCTCGCAGGCTCCAGCCCTGCCTCCCAGGGCTGGAAAGGCCTCTGGGAGGAGCAGGGGTTCCCAGGGCACGCCTCAGAACACTGATATTGTCGGCCCTCAGCTGTAACCTCATCTGCAAACAAACAGTACTGCAGGTTGTTAAAATCATGGAAATTTAGGCTCGAGAGGCGACAGAGGACAACTGAACGCTGTCCCTCTGTGCAATAACCTCCCTCTGGTGAAGGCTGCCACTTCCCCTTTTATTTTCCCATTTCAGGTCAACAACACCCAATTCTTTCAGCCTTTCCTCATGACTCATGTATTTTGATCTCAGCATCTCTTTCAAAATTTTCCAGTACTTCACCAACTTCTCTATTTTTACTTAGAAGAAATATATACTTCATTATTTTTAAGAGATACACATTTTTTATTCTCTGATATTACATGCAGAGGGAATGTTTATAGCAGGGCCCATACAGCCATAACACTCATGTTAATGCATCTTAAAATAAGGCTTTGTTTTTTGGCGTGGCCACACCCACATCCTTTCCTGCAAAGATATTTCATGTATCAAAGCAGAATATATAAAATGCATAAGTATGCATTCCTGCCTTTTAGCTCTCCCCCCCCTTCTGTGCAGGAGCTGGGCTCTCAGCATCAGGCAGATCCCACTGTGCCCCGCAGGGACTGCTCAGGCTCTCATCTACACGGCTCAGGCCAGAGTTACAAGGTTTAGCAGCGTGCAGGCTCTGCCCTCATCCCCAGCCGGGCTTTAGCAGACCTCCTGGTTTCCTGCACGAAACAAAACAATTTTCCAACACTGTGCTGCCCCATCTCCCTCTCTGCAGGGCAGGAGCAGCTCTGGGGGCTCAGCCCGGCCTGGCTGCAGCGGGACCCCTGGGAAGCGGGTGCAGGATGCCCGAGCACTGACACCCCATTAACTCCCCCCATCAGCCCCCAAAGCTCAGCCCTGCAGCGGGACCCCGGGGAAGGGGGGTGCAGGATGCCCTGAGCACTGACACCCCATTAACTCCCCCCATCACCCCAAAGCCTCAGCCCAGGTGCTGGAAGGGCCGCTCTGGGCAGTCACAGCACCACTTTGCACCCCTGGTGAACCTGCTGAGCACTTCTGCACACAGGGGGCACCAGATGGCCCCCAAATTGTCACCTCGTTCCTTGTTTTCACCACCTGTAGGGGATATGCTTCCCCTTCGCAGTGCTGGCAGGGTACAGGCACAGCCACGCAGCTATTTTTATTGCCCAGAATTAGCCTAGCAGGAATTCCATTAAATTCCATTTTTCCGGATGGGAAACTCGTTGCTGATGTCAGAGAACAGCAGCCACAAAATCTGCAGAAGGGCTCAGGAAGGCTGGGAAAGGAGCAGCTCAGGGGCGGGTGGGAGGAAGGCAGAGGAGGGAGAGGAGCAGTGAGCAGCCCTGCCCGAGAGCAGCCCCCCACGGCTGGGACTCCACAGCCCTGCCAGACTCCACAGCCCTGCCAGACCCCACAGCTCCCTGCTAGACCCATTAGCTCTGCTGGGGGACCCACAGCTCTGCTGGGACCCACAGCTCCCTGCTAGACCCACAGCTCCTGCCAGACCCACAGCCCTGCTAGACTCCACAGCCCTGCAGGGACTCCACAGCTCCCTGCCAGACCCACAGCTCTGCTGGGACCCACAGCTCTGCCAGGACTCCACAGCCCTGCCAGACTCCACAGCCCTGCTACAGACCCACAGCCCTGCTGGGACCCACAGCCCTGCTAGACCCACAGCTCTGTTGGGACCTACAGCTCTGCCAGACTCCACAGCTCCTGCTAGACTCCACAGCTCTGTTGGGACCCACAGCCCTGCCAGACTCCACAGCCCTGCCAGACTCCACAGCCCTGCCAGACCCACAGCTCTGCCAGACTCCACAGCCCTGCTGGGACCCACAGCTCTGCTACAGACCCACAGCCCTGCCAGACCCACAGCCCTGCCAGACCCACAGCCCTGCCAGACCCACAGCCCTGCTGGGACCCACAGCTCTGCTACAGACCCACAGCCCTGCTACAGACCCACAGCCCTGCTAGACCCACAGCTCTGTTGGGACTCCCACAGCTCTGCTGTAGACTCCATTGTAGCTCTGCTGGACCCACAGCCCTGCCAGACTCCACAGCCCTCTGCTGGGACCCACAGCCCTGCCAGACCCACAGCCCTGCTCGGACTCCACAGCCCTGTTGGGACTCACAGCCCTGCCGGACTCCACAGCTCCTGTTGGGACCCACAGCCCTGCTACAGACCCACAGCCCTGCCAGACCCACAGCCCTGCCAGACTCCACAGCCCTGCCAGACTCCACAGCTCTGTCGGGACTCACAGCTCTGCCAGGACTCCACAGCTCTGCTGCAGACTCCACAGCCCTGCCAGACCCACAGCTCTTGCCGGGACCCACAGCTCTGTGCCAGACCCACAGCTCTGCCCAGACTCCACAGCTCTGCCAGACCCACAGCCCTGCTGGGACTCCACAGCCCTGCCAGACCCACAGCTCTGCTAGACCCACAGCCCTGCTGGGACCCACAGCTCTGCCAGACTCCACAGCTCTGCCAGACCCACAGCCCTGCTGGGACCCACAGCCCTGCCAGACTCCACAGCACTGCCAGACCCACAGCCCTGCTACAGACCCACAGCTCTGCCGGGACCCACAGCTCTGCTAGACCCACAGCTCTGCTAGACCCACAGCCCTGCCAGACTCCACACCTCTGCCAGACCCACAGCCCTGCCAGACCCACAGCACTGCTACAGACTCCACACCTCTGCTGAGACCCACACCTCTGCCAGACTCCACAGCTCTGCCGGACCCACAGCCCTGACAGACCCACAGCCCTGCCAGACCCACAGCTCTGCCGGGGACTCCACAGCTCTGCCAGACCCACAGCTCTGCCAGACCCACAGCCCTGCTGGGACCCACAGCCCTGCTACAGACCCACAGCCCTGCCAGACCCACAGCCCTGTAGGACTCCACAGCCCTGCCAGACTCCACAGCTCTGCCAGACCCACAGCCCTGCTGGGACCCACAGCTCTGCTGTCCCAGACCCACAGCTCTGCCAGACCCACAGCCCTGCTGGGACCCACAGCCCTGCCTCGGACTCCACAGCCCCTGCCAGACCCACAGCCCTGCTGGGGACTCCACAGCTCTGCTCAGACCCACAGCCCTGCCAGACTCCACAGCCCTGCAGGGACCCACAGCCCTGCCAGACCCACACAGCACTGCCAGACCCACAGCCCTGCTGGGACCCACAGCTCTGCTCAGACCCACAGCCCTGCCAGACCCACAGCTCTGCCAGACCCACAGCTCTGCTGGGACTCCACAGCCCTGCCAGACCCACAGCTCTGCCAGACCCACAGCTCTGCCGGGACTCCACAGCCCTGCCAGACCCACAGCCCTGCCAGACCCACAGCACTGCCAGACCCACAGCTCTGCCAGACCCACAGCTCTGCTGGGACCCACAGCTCTGCTGGGACCCACAGCCCTGCCAGACCCACAGCCCTGCCAGACCCACAGCACTGCCAGACCCACAGCTCTGCCAGACCCACAGCCCTGCCACAGACCCACAGCACTGCCAGACTCCACAGCTCTGCCATAGACCCACAGCTCTGCTCAGACTCCACACCTCTGCCAGACCCACAGCACTGCCAGACCCACACCTCTGCCAGACCCACAGCTCTGCCGGGACCCACAGCCCTGCTCAGACCCACAGCCCCTGCCAGACTCCACAGCACTGCCAGACTCCACAGCCCTGCCAGACCCACAGCTCTGCTGGGACCCACAGCCCTGCCAGGACTCCACAGCTCTGCCAGACCCACAGCCCTGCTACAGACCCACAGCCCTGCTCAGACCCACAGCTCTGCCAGACCCACAGCTCTGCTGACTCCACAGCCCTGCTACAGACCCACACAGCCCTGCCAGGACCCACGGCCCTGCCAGACCCACAGCCCTGCCGGGACTCCACAGCTCTGCCAGACTCCACAGCCCTGCCAGACCCATACAGCCCTGCCAGACCCACAGCCCTGCAGGGACCCACAGCTCTGCCGGGACCCACAGCTCTGCCAGACCCACAGCTCTGCCAGACCCACAGCTCTGCCAGACCCACAGCCCTGCCGGGACCCACAGCCCTGCCGGGACCCACAGCTCTGCCAGACCCACAGATCCCCTCACCCCCAGCCCCGGTGTGAGCTCCCTGCTGACAAACCCCCTCAGCTGCTCCGTGCACAGCGTCCCTCGGCACAGCTCAGCCTCTCGGGGGTTCCTCTCTGCTGCCCCGAGCACTGACTGTGGAAGCCAACAGCTCCATGTTGTCATTTCCCTTAGACTGCAACGCTCTCATTTTAGCACAGCAACTTATTTTTAATGGAGTTTGGAAAGATTTTTTTTTATGTCCTCACTTCTACTCCGAGCATGTTTGCTCTCAATTTATTTCTGCTCTTCTTATCTCCTCAACAACTGCATCTCTTGTTCCTAGTCCTGCTCATTTTCTGCTCAGTATTGTGATTTTTCTTTAATTTCATCTTGTTCCCACACTTCCCAATCACAGATTTCATCACTCCTGCTTCCCTATTGCCAACAATATGTGATTTCTTTATCTTAATTGTATCACCCAGTCATCTGGTTCCAGGATGGCATCTCTTTACCTCACAGTGCAGTCCCTTTAATCATTACTGCTTCTGGCATGTATAATAATAGCTGAGACCAGCTGTTCGCCCTCACCTTCCAGTTACAGGCACAAGGGGGTTTTTCCTTCCACACGAGCCCCAATGACAACACAAGCTGAAACCATCCAGGCATCGCTTCACACGGCTGCAGAGATGGGCAGGGCTGGCACACCTGAGCAGTGACACACCTGAGCTGGGCTGGCACACCTGAGCCGGGCTGGCACACCTGAGCTGGGCTGGCACACCTGAGCTGGGCTGGCACACCTGAGCCGGGCTGGCACACCTGAGCTGGGCTGGCAGTGTGACACACCTGAGCTGGGCTGGCACACCTGAGCTGGGCTGGCAGTGTGGCACACCTGAGCTGGGCTGGCAGTGTGGCACACCTGAGCTGGGCTGGCACACCTGAGCCGGGCTGGCACACCTGAGCTGGGCTGGCAGTGTGACACACCTGAGCTGGGCTGGCACACCTGAGCTGGGCTGGCAGTGTGGCACACACCTGAGCTGGGCTGGCACACACCTGAGCTGGGCTGGCACACCTGAGCAGTGACACACCTGAGCAGGGCTGGCACACCTGAGCTGGGCTGGCAGTGTGGCACACCTGAGCTGGGCTGGCACACCTGAGCTGGGCTGGCACACCTGAGCAGTGACACACCTGAGCAGGGCTGGCACACCTGAGCTGGGCTGGCAGTGTGGCACACCTGAGCTGGGCTGGCACACCTGAGCAGTGACTACACCTGAGCTGGGCTGGCACACCTGAGCAGTGACACACCTGAGCAGGGCTGGCACACCTGAGCCGGGCTGGCACACCTGAGCAGTGACACACCTGAGCTGGGCTGGCACACCTGAGCAGGTGGAGCTCAGCAGTGCCCGTGCCAGGTGGAGATTCTGCTTCTGCATCCACTCCAGGACCAGGCAAGGGAGCTCTGAATGCAGCACAGGTTAGCAGCAATGGGAAGTTTACATGGGGGTGCAGGGGAATAAAAACTGACACCACAAGCTGCTTAAATGCCACTGCAAAATGCAGCACAGGGCAGGAGTCACTGCACGGGCTCAACTCCAGCACCTCTGCCTGAGTCCTGTGCCTGTGTGTGTGTCTGTGTGTCTGCGCGGCTGTGTGTCTGTGTGTGTGTGTGTGTGTCTGTGTGTCTGTGTGTCCTGTGTGTCTGCGTGTGTGTGTCTGTGTGTCTGTGTGTCTGCATGTGTCTGTGTGTGTGTGTGTCTGTGTGTCTGTGTGTCTGTGTGTCTCGTGTGTGTGTGTCTGTGTGTCGGTGTGTCTGTGTGTCTGTGTGTCGTGTGTGTGTCTGTGTGTCTGTGTGTCTGTGTGTCTGCTGTGTGTGTGTGTGTGTCTGTGTGCTCTGTGTGTCTGTGTCTATGTCTGCTGTGTCTGTGTCTGTCTGTCTGTGTGTCTGTGTCTGTGTGTCTGTGTGTCTGTGTCTGTGTCTGTGTGTCGTTGTGTGTCTGTGTCTGTGTGGGTCTGTGTCTCTGTGTCTGTGTCTGTGTGTCTGTGTGTCTGTGTGTCTGTGTGTCTGTGTGTGTGTCTGTGTGTCTGTGTGTCTGTGTCCTGTCTGTCTCCTGTCTCCTGATGCACACGCTGCTGGAAGGTCAGAAGCGGGGATTCTACACAGAACCGCTTTTACGCTCTGTCAGAGGGCCGTGTGCCGGCCAAATGTGAATCAACACAGGACCGTGGCTGGTCACCTGATTTTACACAAATTTACAGCTGATTTACACAGAGGGAGAATGAACGGGAGCCCTGAATAATGCAGGTCAAACAAAGGCCAGAGCAGGGGATTATACAGCAGGAAAAATCTGACAAAAGGACTTACTTGGTCTGGAAAAAAGCCATTTTAAACAGGTACCACACTGTAAACGTGAAGCAATGCTTGCTGATCTCGTCTCCACAGGCCCGTAAGCTAAAAAGTCAGGCGGGGAACCTTCCGAGCCCAGGCTACAGCCTGTGCCCAGCCCAGCCAGGCCCAGCCCCGGCACGCTTGAGGAACAGCGCCCACGGCTGCTCTCGGGCATCAGCTGCAGCTTCCTCACACACAGAGGATTTCTTCCCAATATCTCATCTAGCCTCCTCTCCAGGTTTCCAGCGCCTCCTCATCGATCCTGTTGCCTCACTTGCTCTTTGTAAAAGCAAGTGTCTCCCCCACCTTTCCTGGGCTCTGCTCCCTTCCAGGCAGCTGCGAGGCCACAGCTCTAGTCACCCCAAACTTCTCTTTGCCAGGCGAGACCAGCCCCGTTCCTCAGCCTTCCCTCACAGCAGAGGTGCTCCAGCTTGTCCTTCGGCCTCCTTGGAGCCGCTGCCGCGGCTCCAGCCCCCTCCCTGCTGGGTGCCAGGGCTGGCTGTGCAGGTGGGGCTTCACCTGAAGCCGGAGACGGGAGCTGCGACACGCGGGCGGACCTGGCGGCTCCAGCACGAGCCTTCGGTGACCGCCCCTGCACTAACCCAGTTTGAGCAGCCACAAGTGCTTTTTGGAGAGAAAGCATTTGATCTTGCCAGGCAGCATTTCTAACGCAGGAAGAGCCGGGGTCCCTGCGGTGTTTAGTGAGCCTGCGGTTCCGCGCTCGGGTGGTGCCTCTCTAGCACCTGCTGTCTGGCTCAGCTTGCTCCCGGAGGAGGAACCTCTGAGCTCCAGACAGTGTCTGCAGAGCAGGGGCCAGCCGGCAGAGCTCCTGGCACAGCCGGCAGAGCCCTCTGGCACAGTCGGCAGAGCCCTGGGCACAGCCCGGGCACAGCAGGGGAGCAGAGGGGGCACAGCCCGGCACAGGGGCACTGCTGGGGCAATTTCTCGCGGGCATGGGGCAGCCTAGGGGGACAGGGCCAGGGGACCAGCCAGGGCACAGGGGCGGCCAGGGTGAAAGCACGCAGCCAGGGTGGGCACGGGGCAGCCCAGGGTGAGCGCGAGCAGCCAGGTGGAGCACGCAGCCAGGTGAGGCACGGGGCAGCCAGGTGGGCCAAGGGACACAGCCAGGGCAATGGGCGCGGAGACCCAGGTGAGCACGGGCAGCGTGCGGGCACGGGGCAGCCAGGGTGAGCACAGCAGCCGTGGTGAGCACAAGGGCAGCCAGGGTGGGCACTTGCGGCAGGTGGGCTGCAGCCAGGTGGGCACAGGGCAGCCAGGGCACGCAGCCAGGTGGGCTGCAGCCTGTGTGAGCACGGGGCAGCCATTAGGTGGGCACGGGGCAGCCAGGTGGGCACGCAGCCAGGGGCACAGGGCGAAGCCAGGGTGGGCACGGGGGCGGCCAGGTGGAGCTAGGCAGCCAGGGTGAGCACTGCAGCCAGGTGGGCACAGGGCAGCCAGGTGGGCACGGGGCAGCCAGGTGAGCACCAGGGCAGCCAGGGGGCACAGGGCAGCCAGGTGAGCACGGGAGCAGCCAGGGTGAGCACAGCAAGCCAGAGGGCACTGCTGGCTCTGGCGGGCGGCTGGACACTGGCCACACTCTGCAGGCTGCTGCCTCGTGATAAGCCCTGGGAGCTGCTGGAGCGGCACCTGTAGTCAGCTTGGAGTGAAGAGAGGATGAAAAAGCCTCCTCACACACACACCCTGGCAGGCACCAGAGTCCAGAGCCCAGAGCAGCCAAAGCTGGGCATCGTGCCTGATGTTGCCAAACACGGCTGAGCTGTTACAGAACAATCAATTTTAAATATCTCTGTTGTTACCCCTGAGCCTGCAGTAACCATGGTAATCCCGTCCGGCCCTCTCCAGCAGCGCCTAATGGCCCGGCCAGGGGCTCTGGGCTCCTCTGGGGATCTCTAGCTCTGGGATACCTGGGGGCTCTGGGGTCTCTGAGTCTCTGGGATCCCTGGGCTCCTCTGGGCTCCTCTGGGGCTCTGGGGGTCTCTGGGCTCTCTTGCCCACTGAGTCACTGAGTCTCTGGGACTCCTTGGGGCCCCTGGCGTCCTGGGCTCTCTTGGGGTCTTCTGGGGCTCTGGGTGTGTGGAGTGCCCCCCACCCCAGAGAAGCACTGCTGCTCACAGGGACGCCTTCGCATGCCATGAGGAGCAGACCTGTGCTGTTCGCTGGGCTGAATGAGGGACCCAGCAGCAAAGAGCAGGCTCAGAGCAGGAGCTGCACAGCAGGGTCAGTGAGCTGTGGGCACAGCAGGCAGTGTAAGTGCTGGCAGAGCAGGCAGTGAGCAGGCTCAGAGCAGTCTGAGCGCTGGTGAGCCCATTCCGTGCCCTGGCAGTTCATTCCGTGCCCTGGCAGTTCATTCCGTGCCCTGGTAGTTCATTCCCGTGCATTAGCTGTAGAGCCAGCTCTCTGGTGCCTGAGCAGAGCGCTGCCACGAGCCGTGGCACACAGGGCCAGAGCGGCTGCAGAGCTCTTGGCTGCGGCTCCTGGGTGCAGGGTCACTGCAGCCTCGGGGCCGGCCCAGCCCCTGCACGCTGCCCGGCGGGGCAGCAGGACGGATCCCCGCAGCCGGCTGACGCCCCGTCTCCGGCTGGGCTGCCTGGGACGTTCACCCGGTT
>JAPFBE010001051.1:0-14798 GCA_034336665.1 Luscinia megarhynchos
AAGGGGCATTTTCTGCTCTGCTCTGGAGTTCTGCATTCTCCAAACATCCATTGAAAAATCTCGACCCGGGGATCTCCTGGGATATCTGGGCCGAGCTCCCCATCCCCGCTCACCTGCGCGGGCGATGGTCCCACGGATGGGGGACCTGTGAATTCAGGGAGCGCTCGACCTCCTTCCTCCTTCTATTCCTGATCCTCCTTTGTCTTTCCTCTTCCATCCCTAGTCCTCCATGTCTCCCACTCCTATTTCCATCCCTTCTCGCTCTCCTCCTTCATCCCTCCTCCTCCTCCCCCAGCAGCAGCGACACCCTCGGTGCCCCGTTCCCGGAGCCCTCGCAGCCCACGGGAGGAGCGGGGATGGAGCCGGGACAGGTCGGGATGGGCAGCACGAGGCTCTCGGCTGCTCCCACCCGCTGGGGCCGGAGGGAACCCGGCCCGGGGAAAAGGAGAGGGAAACTGGGGAAACTGGGGGCTGCAGATCCAAAGTGGGGCTCTCTGGGAACCCTGGGGAGCGACTTCCAGCCCTTGGGGCTCCTCTCAGGAGATCCATGAATGCAGAGAGGAGTGGGGGATCCCAGGAGTGGCACCACTGGGAGAGACTGGGCTGTACTGGTGTAACTGGAACTTCCCAGAGGACACTGGGAGTGACTGGGAGTGACTGGGAGCATTTCAGGGCCACTGGGATATACTGGGAGTGCCTGTGACCTTACTGGAGTGACTGGAAAAACACTTGGAAAAATCAGGACCATGCTGGGGAGAACTGGCACCAGGCTGAGGGACACTGGGAGTCAGTGGGAGCTACTACTCTATAATGGGGGAACTGGACATGACTGGGACCATGCTGAGAGGGACTGGGATCATCTGTGGAGTGACTGGGGACTGTGCTGGGGCACCTGGGGAGGCAGCTGGGGTTTACACTGGGAGGAACTGGAACCATGCTCAGAAGGACTGGGGTCATACTGGATCATACTGGCAGCAACTGGGACGTGACTGGGGAACATGGAGGCAGCAACTGGGATGCACTGGCAGAGACTGAAACCACACTGGGGAAATGGGAGCAACTGGAACCACACTGAATGATAATGGGAGAAGCTGTGCCAATGTCAGAGTCATACTGGGATCCTGCTGGAAATAGCTGGGATCATGTACTGGGAGTGATTAGAATAGCACTGGGAATATCTGAGAATGACTGGGCATAATACTGCAATCAGACTGGGAATGATGGAGAAGAGCTGGTCACAACTGGAACCATACTGGGATTGACTGGGATTCACTCTGGGCATGACTGGAAGAATACTGGGAGGATCTGGGAGTGACTGGGGTCATACTGGAGATGACTGGAACCATACTTGGGGTGACTACAGGTCCTACTGGGATCATCCTTGCAGCCATTGGAATTACAGAGGGTGGGAATGGAACCTGGCTGGGGGGTTACTGGGGAGCTACTGGGGCCCATGATGGGAGGAAAATGTGGATACATTGGGAGCAACTGGGATCAACTGGAAGGTACTGGAACCATGCTGAGGGGACTGAGGCCAGAACAGGGATTATACTGGGAGTAACTGGGAGTATGGGACACTGACAGAAACTGGGATCAGGCTGGAGACAACTGGGAGGAACTGGAAAAGACTGGGATCATTCTGACCTAACTGGAACCTTAATGGGGAAACTGGGATGTAATGAGAGTGTCTGTAACCATACTGGGTGAAATGGAACCATACTGGGGGCAACTGGGAGATAGTGGGACAATGCTGAGAGAGACTATTCTATGGGGCTATTCTAGGGATCATCCTGGGAGGAGCTGGGAACAACTGGAACTATTCTCCCAGCAACTCTGATCATCCAGGGATCACAGGGAGAGCAGCTGGGTCCATGCTGGGTGAGACTGGGATCACACTGAGGGTGACTGGAATCATATTGGGATGGACTGGGAGTGGCTGTGAACAACTGGAATCATACTGAAAGCAAGTGGGAAGAAGTAAGAGTAACTGGGAGCATGCTGGGGGTGACTGGGATATACTGGGAGAGACAGGGAGTCACAAGGATTATACTGGAGGCTACTGGGGTTATGCTGGCATTGACAGGGAGCACTTGGGGGCCATGGCCTCATACTGGGAGAGACTGGGACTATACTGGGGCGACTGGTAGAACTGGGAACACACTGGATGAAAATGGAAGGAACTGGGAGCAGCTGGGAATGTGCAAAGGGGAAGCTGCATCATATTAGGGAATGACTGGGAGTGACTGGGATCAGCTTTGGAGTTCTGTATTCTCCAAACATTCCTCTCCCCATCCAAAAAAGCCCCAAAACAATGCTGAGAGGCACTGGGACAATTCCAAAGACAACTGGTACTAAACTGGGGGCAAGTCAACCTTGCTGAGGTAACTGGAGTGCCTGGGAATGACTATGAGATTGTTCAGGGCAACTGGGATATACTGGGAGTGTCTGAGACCATAGGGGTGGTGACTGGGACCTAACTGGGACTGACTTGGAATGTGCTGTGGGTAAAATTGAGACCATGCAGGGACAACTGAGGGCAAGTGTGAGTGACTGGGGCCCTGCTGGCAGAGACTGGACTCATACTGGGATAGTACTGGGAGTGACTGGGACTGTGCTAGGGGCAGCTGGGGGAACTGGGAACACACTGGACCAAAGTGGTGTTGGAAAACGTATCCGCTTAAAATTTTTTCTATAATTTTAATCAAGATATTTTGTTTGCCTTTCCCCTATAAACTTTTAATTTTCTTTGCAGGGCATTGCTGCACCAGGTGGGATGGGATGAACTCAACACATCAACACACTGGGAGCAGCTGGAATGCTCAAGGGCCATCAGCGGCCATTAACAGAACATCAGTGGCCACCCAGGAACATCCACCCCAGACTCAGCCTCTGGTAAATTGCAGGCATCTCCTCTGAAAAGACTGATAAAATCAGGGAAGGAAGATCTAATTAATATCAGAAGGGGAGAAACCCTGATCAAAAAGGAGACCAAATATTAGGAACTGAGTGTTTGCAACTTGAGACCAAAGAACACTGACTCAATTCATTTCTATGACTATATAAAAGAACTGAAAAATTTCCTAAAAAGAGAGTGTCATGGAATGATTCTCTCTGCACACACGGGTTATGTGTGGATGAGAAGATTTCTGTGCTACATCCTGGCCACAACATCCTCCCCAGTGAATAAAGTAACACCATGACTTTCTAAATTTTAAATTGTTGTTGGATGTTTTTGTTTTTTCTCTCAGTTTTGATGACCTTGGGAGGATTTGGGAGGAACTAGGATTGTGCTGGGGCAAATTCCATCACAATAGGGAATGCCTGGGCTCATGATGGGAGTGCCGAGGAAACTGGAAGCACACGCGGGGAGCAACTGGGCTCATGCTGGGAGCAGCCACTGGCGGCACCGGGAGCCCCGAAGCCCTTTCCCGGCCATGCCGCCCCTCCAGCCCCAGCACTCCCCGCCGGGGTCCCGGCAATGCCAGGGGTCCCCACCCTCTCGGGCTCCCCGCTTTGCCCTTCTGGGGCTCTCCTCTCTCTGCACTCCCGCTCAGGGAAGCCGCGCCTCTCCCGGGGCTCCCCAAAACCGCTGTCCCCCCGCCGATCCTGCCGCTCCCGCGCGCTCCCCACATGGCCCCGGCAGAGCTCGCAGGGCCCGGCCCGGGAAGCCCAACCCCCACCGCGGGGGGACCCGCATCTCCCCGCCCCCCGCCAGGGCTCTGCCCGCACCCACTGGGACCCCCAAAAACACCTCCCGGGGACCCCCCGATGTCCCCCCGAGGGCCATCTGCGCCTCTGGATCCCAGCAACATCCAAACATCCCCCCCAAAAATCCCCAAACCCAGGGACCCCCTTGGGATATTTGGGGTGAGCTCCCCCTCCCCGGGCACCTGCGGGATGGGGGGCGATGGTCCCGGGGGCTGCGAGTTCAGGCAGCTCCGGGCTGGTGCTCGAATCGTTCCTTGTCCTCTCCTGCTTCTGCTGCCGCTGCGCCTCTTCCTCCCTCCCTCCCTCCTCCTGCCCCGTTCTGAACCCCGAACTGGGAGGAGATGGGTCAAGGGAAGGGCGGGAACTGTGAAGGGAAAAAGGTGGGATCAAAGCTCCTAAAAGATTCGCTTTGCCCAAAAACACCAATAAAAAGCACCAAATTCAGCCTCAATCCACCAGTTTTGGCCTAAAATCAGCCAGAGAAACCTCAAATCCACCCAAAGGGGTGTCAAATCATCCAAATGTTCCTAATATTGTCCAAAAGGGGCCTAAAATCTAGGCTAAATCCTATCAGCTTTGGCCTGAAATCAGCCAAATGGGTGTGAAATCTAACCAAAATGTCTCAATCTGCCTAAAGTGGTCGAAAACCAACACTAAGTTGCCTATAATCACCCTCAAATCTCCTAAAGGTGTTTAAAATACTCCCTGAAAGTGCCTGATTTTGCCAAAAATCACAAAAATGGGCCTAAAATCACCTTAGAGCCACCTCGTTTTTCCTAAAATCACCCAAATGGACCTAAACACACCCAAACTGGCCTGAAACCCTCCCAAGGGAGCCAAAATCACCCTAAAATCAGAGCCCTGTGTCTCATGGGCTTCATGCCAGCTGCTCACTGGCATATTTTGGCACCCAAAATTCTCACCCTGAAATTCCCACATTTGGACCCTGAATTCCCAAATATTCCCTAAGGCGATCCCAAGAATTTCCTGTAGAGAACCCAAACTTCCCATGTTTGGACCTAAGTTTGCCTATAGAGACAATAAAAATTCCCTATGGGATGCTCCAAAATTCCATTTGAGTTACCCAAAATTTCAAAAATTCCTAATAGAAACCTAAAAATTCCCAAGTTTGTACTCAAAATTTTAAAAAAACTTCCTGGTGTAGACCTCATAATTCTCTCAGAGTGCCTTTAGGGAAAAAACAGTGCCCCCAAATCCCCTACCGAAATCCCAATCCCCCTTAAGGGACCTTCGAAATCCCCTACAGACCAGCACAAATCTGCTATAGAGACCCTCAGCCCCCCACAGTGCCTGACAGATCCTCTATAGATCCCCTATAGACTACCCAGTGCCCCCCAAATCCCCTATAGACAAGCCCAAATCCCCTATACAAAACCCCAGAAACCCCCAGGGTGGTAAAGCCCCCTCCAGGCTCCTACAGATCCCCTATGGACCTCCCAAACCCCCTTTAGGGACCCTGCAGAGCCCCCAGTGCCCTTTGCAGAGCCCCAGAAATGCCCCAGGGGGGTAAAGCCACGCCAGCCCCCTACAGATCTCCTATAGATCCCCTATAGATCCCTCCAGCCCCACCGCAGGTCTCGGACACGCTGCAGCCGGGCCAGGGACCAGCAGCAAAGATGGCGGTGAAGCACTTTTGGGTGTTCTGAGCATGCGCGGGGTGAATGCGCCAAGAGATGGGCGGGGCTTAGAGGGGAACAGGGCAGGGCAAACACAAGGGCTCAGCCGGAATAAAAGAGGAGAGGTTAATGAGTGCCAGTGGCTGTGAGTATAATGGGCGGGGCTAATAAATGGGCAGAAACCGAGAGGAAAGGAGCGAGGTCAGAAAAGGCCAGAAACTGTGAGGGGAAAAGGGGCGGGGCCAAACGACCGGGCAGTCCTAAAGGGGCCTGGTTTGGCGTAAAATCATCCAAAGCCCCTCAAATGCAGCCTAAATCCACCAGGTTTGGCGTAAAAATGCAGCCAAAGGGACCTCAAATCCACACAATAGTGATCTAAAATGATCCAAATTTGCCTAACATTGTCCAAAAGGGCCCTAAAATCCAGTCTAAAATCCCACTTTGGCATAAAATCAGCCAAATGGGCCTAAAGTCTTCGGAACCAAGACCACAATCAACACCAGAACCAGCACCAGCATCAAAACTGAGACCAACATCAGAAAGGAGACCGAGATCAGGACTGGGAACAGAACTGACACCAGAACTGAGACCAGCACCTCTCCAGAACTGGAATTAAGACTGGGACCAACAGCAAGACTGGCCCCTGAATTTCCCCTGGGACCAAGACTGAGACCAGCACTGACACTGGGACGGGCACCAGGAGAGCTCCAGGACTGAGACTGAGAGCGGCACCGGCACCAGAACTGAGACTGGCACCGCTCCATGACTGGGTCTGGCAGTGACATTGGCACTGGGAGCACTCTGGGATCAACACTGGCACCACTACCAGCACTGGGACCGGAACCACTCTGAGACTGAGACCAAAACTGAAAACGAAACCGGCACCAAGACTGGCACTGCTATAGGACCGTGACTGGGCCTGAGACCAGAACCGCTCCGGGATCGAGATTCAGACCGGGACCAGAATCAGCACCAGGAGCGCTCCAGGACTGCTCCAAACTGAGACTGAGACCAGGACCAGGACAGAGACCGACACTGGGAGCGCTCTGGGACCTCCTTGTTCACTGCAGGGAGTTTTGGCTGGGCCCCACACGGGACTGGGCAGGACTGGGAGGGACCCTGGGAGGGGCGGGACCGTCTCAGTTCACATCGTTGTGGAGCAGCCATCCCAGTCCATATGGTCCCAGTTTGTACAATCCCAGTCCATGGGATCACAGTTTGTACAATCCCAGTCCATGCAACGCCAGTTTGCACAATCCCAGTCCATGTGATCCCAGTTTGTGCAATCCCACTCTGCATGGCCCTGATCCATCTGGTCCCAGTCTGTGCAGTCCCAGTCTGGAGGATCCCAATCCATGTGATCCCAGCCCCCGTGATCCCACTCTGCATGGACCTGCACGGCTCACACTGCCAGGCTCTGGAATTCCAGTTCCCAGCCAGGCAAAGTTGTTCCTCCCCATCCTAGTTTTGCTTCTCCAATTTGAGATTTCCCAGCCAAGATTTCCCATTTATGTCACAGCTTTAGCATCCCAAATGGTTCTCAATACTATTCCCAAACTCTATGTCATTCCCGTTTTTATTCTCAATCTTCTACCCGTTCTCCTTCCTGATGGTGTTTCCCAGTCCTGTTCCTGGTCCTGATCTAATTCCCACTCTCTATCCCTTTCCCAATTCCAATCCCTTTCACATTCCCAATCCCTCTTCCAATCCCATTCCTGATCCTGTTTCCATTCCCAATCCCGATCCCATTGCTTTTCCCAGTTCTAATGCCGTTCCCAATCTCAATCCTGTTCCCAATCCCCAATCCCAATCCCAATCCTTATTCCTTTCTCAATCCTGATCTCATTCCCGTTTCTGATCCCACATTCCTAGTCTTGTTCCTATTCCCAATCCCTAACCTGATCCCAATCCCAAACCTCTTCCTGTTCCCATTCCCATTCCCAATCTCATCCCTGTTTCTGATCCCGATCTCATTTGCCATCTCAATCCCTTCCCAATCCTACTGACGTTCTCATTCCCAATCCCTATTTCATTCCCAATCCCGATCCTGTTCCCATTCCGGATCCTGCCGCTGTTTTTAGGGAATCATTTTGATGTCAACCTCTACCCCAAACCTGGGCGGGTCAAAACCCCCCAAATCCTGGGGTCAAAATCCCTAAACCCCAAATTTGGGATCAAAACCCCCAATCCTCAAATGTTGGGGTCTGAAATATTTGGCGTGTCCAACCCCTTCTGATCCCACAATTTGGGGTTAAAGCCCCCTGATCCCCAAATTCTGGGGTCAAAACTCCCAAAAACCCAAACTCTGGAGTGTCAATCCCCCCAAATCTCAAATTTTAGGATCACCCATCCCCCTGAATTCTCCAACTCTGGGGTTAAACCCTCCAAATACCCATAATTTGGTGTCCAATTCCCCCAAATCCCAGTCTTTAGGACCAACATCCCCAAACCCCAAATCCTGAGGTGTAAAACACCCTTGACACCAAATTTTAGGATCAAACCCTCTCAGACTCCAAACCTTGAGGTGTCAAACCCCTTCAATTCCCAAGCTTTGGGGTTTGAATTTTTTGGGGTGTCCAACCCCCTCGATCCCAAAATTCCAGGGTCAAACCCCCTGATCCCAAACCCTGGGGTGTCAACCCCCCCCAAACCTTAGGACCAAACCTCCCATATCCCCAAACTTTGGGGTCAAACCCACCTGACCCCAAACTCCCCTCCAAAACCACTCCACCCTGGGGGGCACAGCAGGGGTCATTTGGTGTTGATTTGGGGTTGGTTTGGGATTGATTTGGGGTTGATTTGGGATTTATTAGGGGTGGGGGCAGGTCCAGATGCAATGTCTGCAGAGAGACCCTGGGTACAATGCTCGGAGTGGGAAAAACCCCAAAATCACCTGGGGAACCCCAAAGACACCTGGGGAACCCTAAAAGTGAATTTGCTGTGGGAAATGGAGATTTTGGGATAATTGGGGAAGAAATTGCGTTATAAAAATGAGATTTTGGGATGGAAAATAAGATTTGGGGGACGAAAAAAGGGTTTAGAGTGGGGATTGAGGATTTGAGGTCAGGATTTTGGTGGGAAAAGGGGATTTGAGACTGAAAAAGGAGATTTTGGGTGGGAAAAGTGGATTTTGGGTAGACAGGAATAGATTTGGGGTGGAAAAATAGGATTTGGGGTCTGAAAAGGACATTTGGGGCTGGTTTTGAGCAATTTCGGAATATTTGGGGGCAGCTTTGAGGCATTTTGGGGTGGTTTGGGGGGATTTTAGGTTGTTTCTACGGGATTTTGTGGAGTTTCTAGTTGATTTTGGGGCAGCTTGAAGTGATTTGGGGTGTTTTGGGGTACTGAGGGGTGGTTTTGAAATGTTTCTCTGAAATTTTGGGGTATTCCAGGCCCATTTTTTTTCGGGTTTGGGGGTTTTTCAGGTGGGGTTGGGTCACTTTTTGGCGAAGGAGATCTTCATGGCGTTGCTCTGGGATTTTGGGGTGTTTTGGGGTACTCAGGGGCAGTTTTGAGGCGTGTCTCAGGGATTTTGGGGCGTTGCTCTGGGATTTGGGGTGTTTCGAGGCAGTTTTGCCAAAGCCTCCCCAAACGCACCTCAGAGCCCTCAATTCCCCTCAGACCCCCCCAAATCGCCCCAAATCCATTCGGGACCCACTTCACACCCCTCACGTCCCCTGAGACCCCCCTCAACTTCCCCCATGTCTCCCCCAGCCCCACCTCAGATACCCCAATTCCCCCCAAAGCTTCCCCAGACCCCTCAGTTCCCCTCAGAGACCCCCAAAGCACCTCATTTCCCCCCGGCCCCACCTCAAACCCCTTCAATTCCCCAGAGAGGCCTCCAAATCCATTCCAGAGCCATCTCAGACACCTCAATTCCTCTCAGACCCCCTAAATCCCCCCATTTCCCCCCAAAGCCTCCCCAAAAGCACCTCAGACTCCTCAATTCCCCTCAGATTACCCCCCAAATCCCCCCATTTCCCCCCGGCCCTACCTCAGGTTCCTACACAGCCGATCTCCCGTCACGCTCTGTCCGCCACGCGCGCGGGCCCCTCCCAGCCAATAGCGGCGCGCCTCTCCCCGAGCCAACCAATCAGCGCGCGGCTCCCCTCAGCAACACCCGCCTCCCGCGCGCGCGGGTTCCTGGGGAGGTCCCAGGGTTGGTTTGGGGTTCCTGGGGGGTCCCAGCCCCACCCTGACCGGGCTCTGGGGGGTTTTGGGGGGAGGGGGATCCTCCCTCAGTTTGGGGGGGGTCTCCCACGGTGCCCCCTCCCCAAAAAGTCTCGAGGGTCCTTGGAAGTGGCTCCTGTTCCACCGGCCCGTGCCCCCCCGATCCAGGACGGGCCCCAGTGAATCTGGGGGCTTCGGGGAGGGTTTAGGGGGTTCTGGAGGGGTTTTTGGGGGGGCTGGGGGGATCTGTGGAGACTCTGGAGGAACCCTAAAATTCCCCAAAACCCCCTGAAATCCCCTAAATCCCCCCAAATCCTGCCAAATCTCCCCCGAAATCCCCCCAAATCTCCTCACATTCCCCCAAAAACCCCAAAGATCTCACACAATCCCTCAACATCCCCTGAAAACCCCAAAATCTCCCTTAAATTGCCTCAAACCCCCCAAATTCCCTCCAACCTCCTCTCAAAATCCCCCCCCAAAATCCCCCTTGAAATCTCCCTTGAAATCCTATAAATTCCTCCCAAATCTCCCCAAAATCCCTCAAAATCTCCTGAAAACCCCAAAATCTGTCCAAAATCCCCCCAGAATCCTCCCCAAACCCCTCGCAAATCCTCCCCAATCCCCTGGAATTCCCCAAAATCCCTCCACAAATTCCCTGAAATCCTCCAAATCTGCCCAAATCCCCCCAAAATCCACTGAAATCCCCCCTGTGGGAGCCCAGGGTGTTCCCCTGGCCTTCCTGGGGGTCTCAAAACCCCCCTGGCGAGGGTCTCAAAGAGCCCTGAGTGAGACCCAGGTGTCTCAGGCGCTGAATTCAAACCCCTGGGGGAAATTACCCACACAGAGGGAATGGAAACAAGCCACCAAAATCAGTCAAGTGTAAATGAGACTGTTAGAACGTAGATAAATAGACTTTTGGGGATGTTGGTGATAAGGGACACGTGGCCAAGATGGAGAATTTGGGGTGTGGATACCTCTTCCTCCTCCTTCTCCGTGCCATCCGTGCTGGGTGACATGCTGGCACTGTCAGGTTGGATGGGGACACGGCTGGGCAGTTTAACACAGTTGGATTGCATTGGAAAGTTGTTACAAACATCCAGCACGGAATGCAGACTGTAGAAGATCAGCCCTGCCCTCAGCAGGCAGATTCCATCCTGGGTGCCCGGCTGGACAGACGCTGTGAGCCGGGCAGAGAGTTCCTGAGACAAGGAACAATCAACAATCCTTGGAGCCTCTGAAACCGTCTGCTGCAATCTCTCATCGGCGCCTGGGGGAAAACCAGGATTTGAACCACTGCATGTCCTCCTGAGGGGATCCCGGGGCTAAGGAGACACCTCGGGCAGCGACACCTCCAAATCCACCCAGGAATTCCCTGAAATCTCGGAATCCCCCCCAAAATTCTCCCCAAAATTCCCCCAAACCCCCAAAAATCCCCCCAAATTCCCAAAAATCCCCCCAAATCTTCCCAAAATCCCCCTGAAATCTCCTAAAATTCCCCAAAATTCCCCCAAATCCTCCCAAAATCCCCCTGAAATCTCCTAAAATGCCCCCAAAAATCCCCCAAACCTCTGAAATCCCCTACATGTCCCCCACACCCTCTCCAAAATCCCCAAACCCCCCCAAAACCTACTGAAAACCTCAAAATCTCCCCAAAATTGCCCCAAAACTTCCCCAAAACCCCCAAAATCCCCCCGGAAATCTTCTAAGAATTCCCCAAAATGGCCCCGAAAAATCCCACAAATGCCTCCAGAAATTCCCTGAAATCCGTGAAACCGACCCCCCTGAAATGCCCCCAAAATCTCCCAAAATCACCAAAATCCCTCCAAGAATTCCCTGAAATCCCCCAAATCTGCCCCAAATCCTCCCCAAAACCCCCCAAACCCCGCCAAAATCCCCCCACCCCCAGGTGTGGGCTGGTGGCCCTGGCCATGGCCGGGGCTCTGCTGGGACCCCCCGGCCCCAATTGGGTCTGGGGGCTCTGCTGGACACGGCGCGGGCCAGGGGCTGCAGCCCCACGGGGAGATGTGCTCAGGGGGGTTGGGGGTTTTGGGGGATTTTGGGGGGGATTTTGGGGAGATTTGGGGGAATTTTAGGAGATTTTGGGGTTTTCAGGAGATCTTGGGGGATTTTGGGGGGGATTTGGGGGATTTCAGGGAATTTTGGGGGATTTTGGGTGGATTTTGGGGGGATTTTGGAAAATTTGGGGAGATTTTGAGGGGGTTTTGGGGAGAATTTTGGGGTGTCCCAAGGGGATTTGGCGTGTCTGGGGAGGGATTTTGGGGAGGTTAGGGGAGATTTTGAGGAATTTTGAGGGGATTTGGGGAGATTTGGGGGGGCTTGGAAAATTTTTGGGGATTTTGACGGGGTTTTAGGGAGAATTTGTGGATTTTGGCATGTCCAAGGGAGATTTTTGGAGAGTTTTGGGGGATTTGTGGTATCTGGGGTAAATTTTGGAGTGTGATGGGGATTTTGAGGGCATTTTGAGGAGGTTTGGGCGAGAATTTGGGGGTTTTGGGGTTTCTGGGGGATTTGGGGAGTTTTGGGGGGATTTGGGGGATTTTGGGATTTTTGGAGATTTCAGGGGGATTGGGGAGGATTTGGGGATAATTTTGGGAGATTTTTGGGGGATTTCAGGAATCCTTGGGTGGATTTTGGTGATTTTGGAGAGATTTTGGGAAGATATGGGGGGAATTTTGGGGATTTGGGGGGGATTTCAAAGCTGTGGAATTTTGGGGGTTTTGGGGCAATTTAGGAGAGAGTTCGGGGTTTTCAGGAGATTTTGAGGGATTTTGGGAGATCTTTGGGGGTTTTTGGGGAAATTTGGAGAGATTTGGTGGGATTTGGGGGAGAATCGGGGGGATTCAGGGGGATTTCAGGGGGTTTTGGGAGATTTTAGGGTTACTCCAGAGCCCCCCCCAGATCCCCCAACCCCTCCCAAAAATCCCTCCTGACCCCACTAAAACCCCCTCAGACCCCCCTCAAAAGGCCCCAGAACCTCCCAAACCCCCCCAGACACCGAAACACACCTCCAGAACCCCCCAAACTGCCCCCCAGCTCCCCCCCTGAAGCCCCCCAGACTCACTGGGGCCTGTCCTGGATCAGGGGGGGCACGGGCCGGTGGAACAGGAGCCACTTCCAGGGACCCTCGAGACTTTTTGGGAGGGGGCACCGTGGAGAACCCCCCCCAAACTGAGGGGGGATCCCCTTCCCTCCAAAAACCCCCAGAGCCCGGTCAGGGTGGGGCTGGGACCCCCAGGAACCCCCAAATCAACCCTGGAACCCGCAAATCTGCCCCGGGCCCTCCCCCCACCCCCGAGAACCCCAAAACCCACCCAGGAACCTCAAAGCTCCCCTGAGACCTCCCCGGGAACCCCAAAATCCCCCCAGACCCCTCCCAAAAACCCCTCAAGGACTCCCCAGGAGCCCTCCCCAAATGCCCCCAAGAGTCCCCTCAGATCCCCCCCCAAAACACCTTCCAGAACTCCCCAAACGCTACCAGGACCCCTCCTCAAAAGCCCCTAAAACCCCCTCAGACCCCCCACAAACCACCCAGCCCCCCCTTTAGCTCCCCCACCCCCCACCCTCACCCCTCCCCCCACCCCTCCCCACCTGTCCCTGCGCTGGCCTCAGCAGCTCCCGCGAGCCCCTCGCCCTCTCCCCGGCCCTGCCCCGCTTCCCTGCAGCGCCTCTCCCTCAGCCTCACCGAGCCCGGGGAGGGGCCGGGGGAGGGGCCGCCCTCTGCATGGCCGGCCCCGGGGCAGAGGGCGCCGCTCCCGCCTGGCTTCTCATTGGCTGCGAGCGGGCGGGAGGCGGGTGTTGCTGAGGGGAGCCGAGCGCTGATTGGTTGGCTCGGGGAGAGGCGCGCCGCTATTGGCTGGGAGGGGCCCGGGCGCGCCTTTCGGACAGAGCGTGAGGAGAGAGCGGCTGTGTAGGAAGCTGAGGTAAGGCCGGGGGAAAATGAGGGGATTTGGAGGGGAATCTGAGGGGATCTGAGGGGAATTAAGGAGTCTGAGGTGCTTTTGGGGGAGGCTTTGGGGAGAAATGTGGGGGATTTAGGGGGGTCTGAGGGGAATTGAGGGGTCTGAGGTGAGTCTGGAATGGATTTGGGGGCTCTGTGGGGAATTGAGGCGTCCGAGGTGGGGCCGGGGGAAAATGAGGTGCTTTGGGGGTCTCTGAGAGGAACTGAGGGGTCTGGGGAAGCTTTGGGGGAATTGGGGTATCTGAGGTGGAGCCGGGGGCACATGGGGGTAAGCTGGGGGGTCTGAGGGGAATTGAGGGGTCTGAGGTGCGTTTGGGGAAGCTTTGGCAAAACTGCCTCTAAACACCCCAAATCCCAGAGCAACGCCCCAAAATCCCTGATACACGCCTCAAAACTGCCCCTGAGTACCCAAAAACGCCCCAAAATCCCAGAGCAATGCCATGAAGATCTCCTTTGCCAAAAAGTGACCCAAACCCACCTGAAACACCCCAAAGCTGAAAAAAATGGGTCTGGAATACCCCAAAATTTCAGAGAAACACCTCACAACCGTCCATCAATTCCCCAAAACTGCCCCAAAACACCCCAAGTCCCTTCAGGCTGCCCCAAAATCAACTAGAAACACCCCAAAATCCCATAGAAACACCCTAAAATCCCTCCAAACCACTCTAAAATCCCTCAAAGCTGCCCCCAAATATTCCAAAATTGCTCAAAACCAGCCCAAGCACCAAAAATCCCAGAAAACTGCCCCAGAAATGGTCCTGACCCTGCCCCAAACCTCCCACCTGCCCCCACTCCCCCAGGTAAGTTCAGCTCGGACCAAATCCTCCTTTTTTTTATCCCAAATATTTTTTTTTAAACTCAAATCCTGTTTTTTCCAACCCCAAAATCCTTCGTTGTGCATCCCAAATGTCCTTTTCAGACCCCAAATTCTCCTTTTCCCAGCTCAAATTCTCCTTTTCCTACCCCAAATCTTTTGAGCATCCCAAATTCCCTCTTTCCTACCCAAAAATCTCCTTTTTCAATCCCAAATCCCCTTTCCTCACCCAAAATCCTGACCTTAAATCCTTAATCCCCACTAAACCCTTTTTTCCTACCCCATATCTCCTTTTCCATCCCAAAATCTCATTTTTATATCCCAATTTCTTCCCCTTTTACCCCAAAATCTACTTTTCCCACCGCAAATTCACTTTTACGGTTCCCCAGGGGTTTTTGGGGTTTTTCCCATCATTGTACCCAGCGTCTCTCTGCTGACGTTGCACCTGGCGCTGCCCCCACCCCAAATACATCCCAGATCAAAATCAATC
>JAPFBE010001052.1:0-14775 GCA_034336665.1 Luscinia megarhynchos
GAAACTTCTCAAGAATTCAGTCATAATTGAACTCCAAAGTTTCTGATGCCATTCATTGGCCCCACTAAGGGACACCACTGAGGAAGTGCCCCCAGGATCCAGTTAGAGCAGGAAATTGGAGGCAGAGATGACGATGGTGTGTGGGAAATGCAGGCATGGAGAGCTCTCAGTGCCTTGTGCACACAGGCTCGGAGACAGAGATGGATCCAAAGCTTGACCTAAGACCTTGGAGATAGCTTGGAGACTTAGAGCATTAAAAGTAAAATAGACATGAAACAAGAATATAAGTTTGTATTTACGTAGAAATGTGTTTTAAATAAACAGAAATATTTATTATGAAAGCAAAGCAATATGTTAACTAAGATAGTGAAAGATTTAGAAGTTTAGCAATAGAACTTGTTATAAAGTTAATTAGAAGCTTAAGATGTATCAATATGGGTTTGTGAAGTGTTATATGATTGTTTGTAAAATGACACATTGCAGAAAAGCCATGAGAAGCAAAGTAATTAATGATAGGTGTAAAGAGACGCTAGCGAACTTCATAGAAGTGTTTGGTTCAAAAACTAACATAAGGCATTGTAACTAAGAATGAGGTGGCTTCTGATATTATGGCATTGGATCAAACACCTTTAATGTCTCACCCTTCTAAGAGACTGATGCAGTAAAGCAATAAACCATCTTTTACAATGTCTCTCAATTGTCCTGTCTCTTGTAATATTAATCTCTCAGTAGGGATTTTTTTGGTATCAGGTTTATTCCATTGAATTCAATAGGCATGTAGGGACACCAAGTGTACTGCGTTAAAGTCAGTGAGGATTTTGGGACATCACATTTACCCTATTGAAATCAATAAGCATTTAGGGTAAACAGGTCTACCATTAAACTCAAATGGAATTTTGCGGAAATTTGGGGCTAAAATGGGAAATTTGGGTAAATTTGAGGGAAATGTTTGGCTGAATTCTGGGAATTTCCACTCTAGAATTGAGGTTCTGATGCTCTGGAAGTCTTGAATGAATTCCTGGAAGCCAATCCCGAATCCCTGATCCCACACCTGTGGCCCGTTCTGGATCCGTGTCTCTAGGTAAGCCAAAAAATCTATGTTTTCAGCCCAAAATCTTGGAGTTTCAAGCCCAAAAGTGGGATTTTTAGCATCAAAAACGTTGCGACATAGAGTCTAGCCATTGAATTCAAAGGTGATTGAGGGACACCAGTCTACTCTGCTGAAGTCATTTGGGGTTTGAGGAGCACTGGATTTACCCAATTGAAGTCAATGTGGATTTAGTGACACCAGGTCTACCCCTTAATAGGGCTTGTTACTGGTTAAACTGGGAGCACTGTGAGCGGCTAAGGGAGGACACTGGGGTTACTGGGAGCACTGGGGTGTAAGTGGGACCACTGGGAAATAAATGGGGATAAACAGGACTCTGGGTCTGCTCCACTGAAGTCAATGAGTATTTAGGGAAACCAGGTCTACCCATTACAGGAAATGGGGATTTAGGGACGCTAGGTTTATCCTGTCAAAGCTGCGAGGATTTTGGGGACATCAGTTTGGGAGGGCTCTGTAAGAGTCCATCTGAAAGCCTCTCATTTGTTCTGCCCAACAACCTTCGCCTGAGGCCTAAGAAGACCCTTCAAACTGCAGCTGAAAGGCGCTGGCCAGGGATGGGAGGAATGCCAAAAGATTGTTCCAGGTGGTGCCCATTGGACCAGGACTGGTTTCTCATGAGACTGGTTTACGGCTAGTCACGCTGCCCTGAACTGTGTTAACTCTACAAGACTCTCACAGGTTTAAGAACAATGAAGTGGTCAGAGATAGAGTGGTCTGTGTTTATCCCACCAGCAGGGAGTTCGCTTGGACATGTTTTGGGATTGTTTTCCCCAATGAAACCCGAAGCGCACCTGAATCTTCCCACCTTTTGGCCAGAAGCCACTCGCTTTGGAAAAGACTATAAAAAACATCCTCGAAAAAAGACCCCCCCGAGATCTCCCCAGACAGCAACAGATATCTATTGGCTGGTTCCACGAGGATCGTCTGCCCGTCTTGGTAGCTATAATCCCAAGCCCTCTCTCTCTCTTTCTCTCTCTTTTATTTCCTGTCCCTCTATCGCATTTTGTTGGCACTAAATAAAGTGCATTTTTTGCAAAAGTAAAGTGGTTTTGTCCCTTGCTGTATCTTTTGCGCTTTGAGATCCCTAAAAAGAACCTATCAGGACTCTGCACGTAGTGTGGACCCTGACATTTAATTGGCGTAGTCGGCAATTCAGATTCCCTGATACTGGAGGAGTTGGGGGTTTTCTGTGCACTTTGTACCAGGGGAAGACCTGTGCCATTTCAGCCGCACCCAGCCTGTCAGTACCATATGGACTGAACAGTGTTGAAAAGCAAGGGAGGTGGTATTGGGTTCTTCCCGCAATCTGCACACAGACCCCGGTGGAAAATCAACTCCATTTTAGTTATCAGAGATTTTTTTGTAAAGGATCTCAATTGTGCAAAAGATGGGACTTGTGTTTTTTGTTGTGTAAGTGTTGTTGAGCTGCTTGATGTAGTTGAGGAGAAAATCATTTTGTAACTAAGGAGAACCTCCCAGACAGTTTTTGGTCACCTCACCCACCCAGGGAAGAGAGGGGGTTGTCCTCAGCGAAAGGCTGGGTGTAAGTCTTGACCTCCCTGAAGTGGTTTTTCCCCCTTGCACATAATCATAAATCGCAGAATATTGCTGCTGTTGTTGTTTGTTGTTTTGGTCCCCTAACCCAGGCAGGGAAGAGAGCGGATTGTCCTCAGCGAAAGGCTGGGTGTTTGTTGTTTTGTTGTTGACTACTTGGGATCGCGAAGAGACAAGCTGTTTTGTAACTAAGGTAGTACCTCCCAAGTAGTGTGGTCTCTTCACCCGCTCCAGGGAAACAGTTTTAGCTGTGCTTTTTGTGTAACTTTAAGTGTGCCTCCCTGAGAGTGGTTTTAGTCCCTTTGTAAAAATGTCTGAAAAAGATAAAGATGCTTTTTATGCTTTGCTAGTTAAGTACAATGCCAGATCCTCCCAAGATGGAGAAGATTGGGCGTATAGTAACTGGTTTAATTTAGAAAATGTGATTGATAGAATACATTCTTTGCAACTTGAAACAGAATTCCAACTGGGCAGAAATAAGACCATTCTCTGCTCAGTTTTGGGGGCCTGTCTTACGGCAGCTATAGAAACTTGCTTTACGCGAAGGAGTGAAGAAAGAGCAATTATAGACTCTTTGCAAAATTTGGTAGAAGCCTTGCAAAAACAATTAGAGCAGGAAGCAAATCATGTAAAAACTTTGCAAAAACAATTAGAGCAAGGAAGAAACCGCAACTATTTGTTGCAGCTTTCCCATGCATCACTGCATGCAGATACACCAAAAGAAACAGAAGAAAAGGAAACATATCACATAAAGCAGATATACCCCGAGAGAGAATTAGTACACATACCAAAATTGTGAGGAAAATTGCTGCTCTAAATTGAGACCTCTCGTTAAAACAGACTATAGTTACCTGAACGATGACCATTTTAACCCACAAATAACCACTACAAAAATCCTGTACACTGCTACTAAATTATCAGAACAAGCAGCTAGTGAGTACTAGGGACATGGGACTTTCTTAACAACAGAAGTCAAACGTAACTTACGGTCTCCAACTCAGTGCACAGTTTATTGGGTAGAAGGGCTTAACACTTTGGAAAGGGGAGACCTTGTAGCTTTAGTTGGTACCCCTGACCAACTCCTGGAAAACATTCAAAAAGCTGCCTGCTTGCAAATGATACATTGAAATAAAACTGGCTATAAATCACCTATGCAATTACCTGTAAATATAAAACAATACCCTCTTCCTTCTGATGCCAAAGAAGGAATCAAACCGGTTTTATAGGACTTGCAAAACCCCCCTGTATGGCCAGTCCAAAAAGCCAAACCTGACACCGTAGCTGTGTACCAATACATAGATGAGGTATTGATAGGAGGAGAAGAAAAAGAAGAAGTGAGGGATGTGCAACAAAAAATAATCTCCCATTTGGAAAGCCCTAACTTGCAAATTGCCTCAGAGAAAATTCAAAAACCTTCTCAGGAAGAAAAGTTTTTGAAAACAGCCACTACTGGGACTGCCCCCCCTGATGGGGTGGCCCAGAAATCCTCAGTTAGGAAGTGGTATGCCCCGATCAAGAAGTACTGTAACGTCTCCTCAGTAACAGAAGGAACTGTCAAAAATCTGACAATAACAGAAACTGAGAGCTTGGTCAGCAGCTACGACAAACCTGCCTCAGTAATTACAATAGCCTCTGCTTTCTCCCCCAAACAATCTTTGTTCACTAATTCTTTGTTCACTAATTCTTTGTTCACTAGTGCTTCTGCTGAACAAATTATTGCTGGGGAACGAGGTGGCTCTTGGGTTGCGATGCTGATGGTTATTTGGAATGTTTTCCAGCTTGAAGTGTGGAGTGCCTCTTTTGTTTGCACCTACACTGACTCTTATCCTCTGTTTAAAGGAGGTACAGAGTGGCTTCATTTTTGGCAGAGAAATGATTGGGAAGTTAACAGAATTCCAGTCTGCCTTACATGCTGGATAGTTCCATCATTTTAACCTCCTGCCTCTTTGTGGCAGATTCTGTTGTGTTTACTTTTCACAGAATAACACCATGCAACATGAAGATTAATTGCTTAATCCCTCATCGAACCTGTATGCAGTTACAGCACAGGACCTTACAGCTGTGTTTTAATTTTGTGAAGATTCAAAATCAAAATTGATATGTTGTACAATTTTCCCATAAAATTATGTGTAGTAAAACCAATATAACTTGATGTTAATGCCTATAACACCCACTACCCGACCACCGGATATACTGGGCCTGAGAATTTTTGAAATTGGACCTTGGGTAATTCGGAAAATGGGCCGACAACAAATATTGTTTAATCTGGCGTGGTCCCTTAAACAAGTTAAATTATTGATGCAGAACAATGTTTCAGAAATTCAGCCAAAATGCTCACCTTTTTTACAAACTTCGTTTCAGGGGTGGACCACCTGGCTGTGGAAGTGAACCCCTTCCAAAAAACGAATGGCAAGAGACATAACCAGTGTTGTGGGAACAGGATTGGGAATTCAAAATAGCATTGATTCAGAGGTATTAATGAACAAATTGGTTGCCACCACCAGAGACCTGATCAAATTGCAACAACCTCTGCAGTCCTCTTTGACAGCCCTGGGGACGCAACAGTGTTTATTATCAAACATTTTACCAGATTGGGAAAAGGCAAATGTAAATGATCACAAATTGATAATTGATGCTCTTGGTGCTGCTCAAAACAACATCTCCCTAGCCCTCAGCTGTACCCAGGCACAGCTTTGGATGCAAACAGTTGTTGCCTCAATTATAAGGGAAGGGGAAGAAGGTACTTTCCCTACTAAAATCCGGACAATAATTTGGGACAAGGCAAATTATTTTGAAAGGAAGTTTCAGTCCTGGTGGAATCTGGTAAATTTTACCTACAACCCCAGTACAAATACAGCCACGGCCTTTGTGTTGACAATACGCAACACTTCAGTGCATTTGATATACCCTATTATTGCATTAGGATTGAATCATGATGGAACTATTCTCTATCCTTTCGACCGTAGAGAGAATGGCCCATCAAATTGGTGAAAAGTTACAAACCATTAATTTGGAAACTTGCATTGTCTGGGAACAACAAGGGTTTTATCTGTGGAAGTAATGCAATCAGAGCTCAAGATATTTTGCTTAGACATAAAACAGAATGTCTGTAACTTTGAAAGTTATCCAAAGGATATTCCTGAAACACTACTGGGCCATATGGGCAATGGGTGTCATGCTTTAGAATTACCCGCGATAGTTGTCCTGGGTTGATAATTTGACTGACTCTCACCCTGCCCCCTTGGCCATGAAGCTGTCTGCTCTCGAGGGGCCGCCTGGCTCTGCTCTGAATGGAATGGCCTGGTTTGGCTGCGTGGCTTGGCTTGTGGTGTGGCTCTGCCATGGGCGCTGTCGCTGCCGGGTGGCTGGCTTGTGTGCCTGTCTGAGCTTTAGCTGTTTTTTGGGTTTTTTCTTGATCTTTTTTTGACTTTTATCGAACGGGCTATCCGATGTTCCGTTCGTCGTCTTCCAGCGAACGTTCCGCTAAAACCCTTTTTTCCAACCGTTGCCATATCCTTCCAAATTCCATTGCCGTAAGTCTTCCCGTCCAAACCGCCATCACTGTCCCTGTTCGGCAACGTCCCAACATCGACGCTCCACGGATGGTGTTCCGTTCGTATTATGTTTGTTCTTTTTAGAGTTTTGAGGATCTTTAATACCCTTGTGGTCTCTGGGCCTGGTTCCCCTTTACTCCAGAGATAGCCCCAGTAAGTTGTCTCTAGCACGTAGTTTTTCATGAAAGGTTAAATCCAAAATACCTGGCTACAGGGCTTATTGTAATGATCTGCCAGAAGTTTATGAAGGTGTTGAATCCAATTTGTGGGATGCAAGCCGTGGTTTGTGTTGTGCACTCAATTCATTAGAGAAGCAAGCAGTGATTTTTTGCCTTTGTTTTCCCTTCTTCTCCTGAATTATTTTACATCTCTTGTTAGAAAATGTTCAGCTCTCCCTGAGTGTAAAGCGTGAAACCATCTTTCTTGGTATTTAATTTAGTAAGTTTTTTCTATACCGTGCTCGCAGTTTATACAAAATGAAAGCTGAGATTTAGATGCAGGTGTTACAACCCCTGATTCGGTAGCAAAGCAGAGTGTGAAGAATTTGAGTGGTGTGGCAAATGGGAGGAACTGGGCCAAATTCTAAAAAGAGTTTTCTGAACCTATAATCTGGGATTTTTCATCTGAACAAATTCAAGACCCAGTCAAGATTGCAAAGTACTTAAAAGAAAAAGTGTCAGGACAATTTAAGGGAAAGAGAATCACTGCAGTGAGCTGGGCTCTGGCGTGCACTTTATCGAACCCTGTTAGATAGTGTAGGACAAATAAACAAAGGAGAGGGAACAGGGGAGATAACGTAGCTACTATTCCAGTTACTCAGACTGCAGTTAACACCTCAGGCTCCAGGACAGGGCAGAAATTAGGCACAGCAAGCTCAACCTATGCGCTACCAGTACCAGGAGTAGAAAGCAAAGAAACAGATCGGGCCGGGTGGAGGATGATGATGATGAGGATGTAGGAGAAGGACCTTCAACTCCCCCTGATATAAAACCGGAGTTAAAGTGACTGATGAGAGATCAGAAACCAATAACTTTTTCCCCTGAAAGATCTTCGTGGTCTAAGAAAAAGATTATACAAGGCGACCTGATGAATCCATAATTAGTTGGCTGGTCCCGGCTTTGGGATGCGGCAGGTGAAGCAAATCCACCCTGGATGGCACGGAAGCGAGACATTTGGGATCCCTGTCTCAAGATCCAGTCATCGATCAAGGTATGATGAGGGGAGCTAGTCCTCAGAGCCTCTGGTCACGTGTATTGGACAGTGTGGCACAAAGATATCTCTGCGCTGATGACCTGTACATGCAGCAGACCAGATATGGAAAACCATCGAGCAGGGAATCCAACGCTTTGAGAGAGATAGCGGTGGCAGAAATTATTTTCTCAGATGATGTAACAACTAGAAATCCAGATCTGGTACCGCACACCGATTATGTGGAGGAAGCTTGTGAGGCTTTGGACCATCTGAATATGCCTCAGCTCTTGCAATAATGAAACCAGAAGACACATATGAGACAGTGCTTGATATGGCAAAGAAGCTTGGGCGTACGCTGATGCTGTGCATGGCCCAACGCATGCCAGGATTGCAGCCGTGGAAACACGTTTCACAGAACTTGGAGGATAAGTTGGAGGAAAACCATAAGAAGCTGAGAGGAAATCAAGGAGGATCTCCTCCAAATCTCAGCTGTGCAAATCAGACGTCCTGGCAGTCAGCGCAGACACTCCTCTGCTGAGGAGAGAAGAGTACACCGCAGCGGAGTTGTGGTTTTCTCATGACTGGCGGAGAAAAGCTATGAAGAGGTGGGATGGAAAGCCCACAGCTGTTCTGGCACGACGAGTGCGTGATTTGAAGGAAGACAAGGCTCAACAAGAAGGTTCCACCAGAAAGAGAGCAGCTCCAGTCGCCCGGAACCACAGTGCCACATATGAGGGAGGATGATGACGACATGTCCGATCCACTTGAAGGAACTTCTAAGACCTATGCCCCCCGTCAAAAAGGACAAACAGGCTTAGAGAAGCCCTGCCTCTAGCCAGGATGAGGCCAGGGAAAACCGAAAGTGTTTTGGACCCGTGTGGATTCGGTGGCCTGGCACATCGAAACCACAGAAGTATAAAGCTTTAGTGGACACTGAAGCACAGTGTACTATATTCCCATCAGGATGTGTCGAAGAAGAGACTGTTTCTATTGCTGGTGTAACAGGTGGATCACAGGACTTTACCATAGTAGAAGCGGAAATGAGTCTAACCGGCAAAGAGTGGAAAAGATACCCGATTGTGACTGGCCCAGAGGCCCCGTGTATTTTGGGAATAGATTTCCTTCAAAGCGGGTATTTTAAGGACCCAAAAGGCTTCAAGTGGGCATTTGGGATAGCGGCTGTGATGGCAGAGAATCCGGCAATTGAACACCCTGCCCGGACTATGTGAGAATCCAATTGCCGTGGGACTCCTGAGGGTAGAGGAGCAGAGGGTACCGATTGCCCACTTCGAGATAGTACATCGTCGGCAATACAGAACCACTGGATGCTGTGATTCCGATCCATAAGATGATCCGGGAGCTGGAGCGCCAGGGGTGGTGAGCAAAACCCACTCACCCTTCAACAGCCCCATCTGGCCTGTGCGCCAAGTCTGACGGAGAATGGAGACTGACTGTGGACTACCGCGCATTGAATGAAGTCACCCCACCGCTGAAAGCTGCCGTGCCAGACATGCTGGAGCTCCAGTACGAGCTGGAGTCCAAGGCAGCAAGGTGGTATGCCACCATTGACATTGCCAATGCATTTTTCTCCATTCCTTTGGCAGCAGAATGCAGGCCTCAGTTTGCTTTCACCTGGAGGGGGCGTGCAGTACACCTGGAACCCGACTGCCCCAGGGGTGGAAGCACAGCCCCACCATCTGCCATGGGCTGATCCAGGCTGCACTGGAAAAGGTGAGGCTCCAAAACATTTGCAGTACATCGATGACATCATTGTGTGGGGAAACACAGCAGAAGAAGTGTTTGAGAAAGGAGAGGAAATTATCCGAATTCTCCTTGAAGCCGGTTTTGCCATCAAGAAGAATAAAGTTAAGGGACCTGCTCGTGAGATCCAGTTCCTAGGAGTGAAGTGGCAAGATGGAAGACGTCAGATTCCTACTGATGTTATTAATAAAATCACAGCTATGTCTCCACCTACTAACAAGAAGGAGACACAAGCTTTCTTGGGTGCTATAGGCTTTTGGAGAATGCACATCCCCGAGTACAGTCAGATTGTGAGCCCTCTTTACCAGGTTACTTTCGGAAGAAGAATGATTTTCATTGGGGCCCAGAACAACAACAAGCCTTCATCCAGATTAAACAAGAGATCGCCCATGCAGTAGCTCTTGGCCCCGTCAGGACAGGGCCAGATGTGAAGAATGTGCTCTACTCTGCAGCTGGAAACCACGGTTTGTCTTGGAGTCTGTGGCAGAAGGTGCCTGGTGAGACCCGAGGCCGACCCCTGGGATTCTGGAGCAGAAGTTACAGAGGATCGGAAGGCAATTATACCCCGACAGAAAAGGAAATCTTGGCTGCTTATGAGGGAGTCCAAGCTGCTTCAGAGGTGATTGGCACAGAAGCACAACTCTTTCTGGCACCCCGGTTGCCAGTGCTGGGGTGGATGTTCAGTGGGAAGGTTCCTTCCACCCACCATGCCACCAGTGCCACATGGAGCAAAGTGGATAGCCCTCATTCACATGGCGCCCGGATCGAGGAAATTAAATCGCCCAGGGATCTTAGAAATAATTACCAACTGGCCAGAGGGAGAAAGTTTTGGTGTGACAGATGAGGAACAAGAACCCGGTGACCCGGGCTGAAGAAGCACCACCTTACAACCAGCTACCCGGCAGAGGAAATTCGCTATGCCCTGTTCACGGACGGTTCCTGTCGCATTGTAGGGACAAATCCGGAAATGGAAAGCAGCTGTATGGAGCCCTACACGACGGGTTGCAGAAGCTACTGAAGGAGAAGGAGGGTCTAGTCAATTCGCTGAACTCAAAGCTGTCCAACTGGCTTTGAATATTGCCGAAGAGAGAGGTGGCCAAAGCTCTATCTTTACACTGATTCCTGGATGGTAGCCAACGCTTTGTGGGGATGGCTGCAGAGATGGAAAGAGACGAACTGGCAGCGCAGAGGAAGACCAATCTGGGCTGCTGAAGAGTGGAAAGACATAGCTACTCGGTTAGACAAGCTACCCGTGAAGGTTAAGCCATGTGGGCGCCCATGTCCCCCAGAAGTAGAGCTAATGAAGAACAGCGAAATAACCATCAAGTAGATCAAGCAGCAAAAATAGGGGGTTGGAAATAGATTTAGATTGGAAACATAAGGGAGAGTTGTTCCTGGCTCGATGGGCCCATGATGCCTCAGGCCATCAGGGGAGGGATGCCACCTATAAGTGGGCACGAGACCGAGGGGGTGGATCTTACCATGGACAGCATTACTCAAGTTATTCATGATTGTGACACTTGCGCTGCCATCAAGCAGGCCAGCGAGTGAAGCCCCTCTGGTATGGAGGGACGGTGGTCCAAGTACCGGTATGGGGAGGTTTGGCAGATTGATTACATCGCACTGCCTCAGACCCGCCAGGGCAAAGCGTTATGTGCTAACCATGGTGGAAGCCACCACCCGGATGGTTGGAGACCTACCCTGTATCTCCACGCTACTGCCGCAACACCATCCTGGGCCTGGAAAAACAGGTCCTTTGGAGCATGGTACCCCCTGAGAGGATCGAGTCAGACAATGGGACTCATTTTAAGAATAACCTTGTCAACACCTGGGCTAGGGAACACGGTATTGAGTGGGTGTACCACATCCCTTACCATGCACCAGCTGCAGGTAAAGTGGAGAGGTACAATGGATTGTTAAAGACCACCTTAAAGGCATTGGGTGGGGGATCCTTTAAGAATTGGGAGCAGCATTTGGCAAAGGCCACTTGGTTGGTCAACACTCGAGGGTTCCACCAACCGAGCAGGTCCTGCCCAATCTGAGTGCTTTAATACAGTAGATGGGGACAAAGTCCCAGCGGCCCATGTCAGAGGATTGCTAGGGAAGACAGTATGGGATTAATCCTGCCTCGAGTACAGGCAAACCCATTCGGGATTGCCTTTGCTCAAGAGACCTGGATGTACTTGGTGGATAATGCAGAAAGATGGAACAACCCGCTGTGTACCCTCAGGGAGATCTGACTGTGGGATGAGACAGAAGGAATATGTAAATGTTGAAGGTTTGAGCAAGCCAGAGGAAGTTTTCATATTGTGTTTAATGAGTGTATATCCCAATCGTGTGTCAATGATCACGATATGGGATAAGGGGTGGGAATGTCCTGGGTTGATAATTTGACTGACTCCTCACCCTGCCCCCCTTGGCCATGAAGCTGTCTGCTCCCGGGGAGGGGCCGCCTGGGCTCTGCTCTCGCGGAATGGCCTTGGTTTGCCGCGGGCTTGGCTTGGGGGTGGCTCGCTACTGACTCGCAGCTTGGCTCTGGCTACTGCTGCGGGTGGCTATCGCTGCTGTGGTGGTGGCTCGTGGCCTGGTTTGTGAGTTAGCTGTTTTTGGGGGTTTTTTTCTTGATTTTTTTTACTTTTATATTGCTTGAATTATTCTCGGTTTAGCTCGCTGCTGTTTAAGGCTTGCTGGCTATTCGGCTGTTTTTTTCTTTCTCTCTCCCCTCTCCCTTCTCCCCTCACCCCCGAGGATTCAGCACCAGCTCCGGAGGAACCCTGCGGCCTGCTGCTGGACACCGGCCAGAGAAGCATTTCGCCCTTCTAGTGAAGATCAAAGCGTCCAAGTTTCTCTCGGTGAAAACTTTTTGTCACCTGGGTCTGTGCTGGGAAGTGTTTCTCTTGTATGTGTTAATAAATAGGTTTTTCCACTTTTCCCCTGAGTGAAATTTTTTTCTTATTTCCTGGGAAGCTCTTCTGGGGGTTTTTTCCTAAGTTTGTCCAAACTTGGACATAGTATTTTTATAGAAGATTTGATAGTGAGTACTAAAAATCATTTAAACCTTTGTGTCTGTAAATTTACTAAAAATTGTTGTTTAAAATTTGAAAATTGCTTGTTTTGAAATTGCTTATTTTTAGTTGTGATTTAAAATGAAAATTGATTATTTTGATTTGTAATTTTTAAAAATTGCAGGTTTAAACTGCTTATCTTTGTTGTATGGCATCATGAATATTGATTAAGATTGATTTTTAGTTATTATTTAATTATGTTGCATTTCTTTAGGTATTGATTCAAAACTGATAGTCAATATTGATTTGCATTAATTTTTAATTGTTTGAAAGTTATTTTATTGATTTGTTTAAATTTTGATTGTTTGAGTTATTTTACCTAATATAATAGTGATTTGTTTGAAAATTGTTTTAATCAATTTGTTGTGATTATTTTGCTTTATTATTTTTGTGTCTATTTCTTTCTTTTCCTTCCCTCTTTCCCTTCTTAGCCCCATTTTTCTGTCCCCGTTTTCTGGGGATATGCTACCAGACGGTCCTGAAGACAACGTCACAACATCATGCTGATGGAGTTTCTCGGCGACGCTCGTTGGTCACGGGGTGGTGTAAGAGTCCGTCTAAAAGCCTCTCGTTTGTTCTGCCCAACGACCTTCGCCTGAGGTCTAAGAAGACCCTCAAACTGCAGCTGAAAGGAGCTGGCCAGGGATGGGAGGAACGCCCAAGTGATTTTCCAGGTGGTGCTCATTGGACCAGGACTGGTCTCTCATGAGACTGGTTTACCCAACAAGGCACCCACAGGTGTGAGAACAATGAACTGGTCACAGGACTGCTGGTGTGCCTGGAGCTTGCCGTGTCGCTGCCCTCGAGCAGGCTACCTGCTGTAGCGTCTGTTTCCACCTGTTTCTTGGCAACGATCTCCATACAATAGTCCATAAATCTTCCACCTTTTGGCCGAAGCCACTCGCTTTGGAAAAGACTATAAAAACATCCTCAAAAGACCCCCGGGAGATCTCTCCCCAGGGAATGCAACGGACATCTATTGCTGTACCACGAGGATCGTCTGCCTCTTGGTAGCTATAATCCCATCCTCTCTCTCTCTCTCTCTCTATCTCTCTGTCTTGCATTTTGGTTGGCACTAAATAAAGTGCATTTTGCAAAGCAAAACTGGTTTTGTCCCTTGCTGTATCTTGCACTTTGAGATCCCTAAAAAGAATCTATCAGGACTCTGCATGTAGTGTGGACCCTGACAGCCCCCAGAATCCCTAAATTACCCAAAAATTGAGCCCCAAAATCCCCAAATATTCCCCAAAATTGAGTCCTCCAAACCCCCCAAATTTCCACAAATGCCCCCAAAATTGCATCCCCCAAACCCCCAAATTTCCACAAATGTCCCCAAATTTAACCCCCAAAACCCCCAAATTTCTCTCCAAATTTCCCCAAAATTGTGGCCCCAGAAATCTCCATATTACCCCAAACTGAGACCCAAAATCCCCAAATTTCCCTCCAAAATTTCCCTAAATTTCCCCCAAAACTGAGCCTCCAAATCCCCCATTTTCCCTCCCAAATTTCCCCATAAATTTCCCCCAAAATTTTCCCAAAATTGACCCCCCAAAATCCCAAAATTTACCCCTAACTTTCCCCAAAACCGAGACTCCAAAACACCCAAAGTTTCCCTGAAATTAAGCCATGAAAACACATGAATTTCCCCCCAAATTTCCCCAAAATTGAGTCTCATAAACCTCCAAATTTTTCCCAATATTGAGCCCGCAGAATCCCCAAATTTTCCCCCAAATTTCCCCAAAATTCAGGCCCCAATACAACTAATTTCCCCCAAATTTATCCAAAACTGAGTGTCTTGGTTTGAAGGACAGGTGTCTGCCAATAAAGGCAGAAGTTTTTCTTTGAAGTGGAGACCTTAATTCAGTTTCCCCCTCCCAGGTATTATAAATGTTCGAATTCAAGACTCTGAGGCAAAGATAAGGGGGTAGGAATAACAGCTCCTTTACTAATATATTTAACCTTACAAACAGAAACAACAGCAGTTGTTAAAATTACCAACAACACAGAAATTATAACTCGGTCCCAGTCCTTTCTCTAGCTGTGGGCACCCTCTCTCTCGGCCCTTGGTCCCAGTGCTGCAGATAGACAAAGCCCGGCTGCTGCAGAGAGGCGGGAGCGCGGGCGGGAGGGGCGGCAGCGGCCACGCTGGTCTCGGGTGGGAGCGGCTGGAGCGGCAGCTCCTCGCTCACCGTCTGTGTCCGGGTGATCAGCTGTGTCCGCAGAGACAGGAGCTGCAGCGGGGCGGATGCAGGGCAGGTGATCGCAGAGGGTCTGGCCGCGTGGCTGCAGACGGGGCGTCCTCCTCCGAGCTCGCCGGAAACACGAGTCCCTTCGGAATCACGAGTGCCCCCTCCGCAGGCACGAGAGCCCCTCCGCCAGCCCAGCTCCCACCTACACCCTTTGTCCAGAGTCATCAAAAGTCCTGGGTGCAGCCCAGCCAGCTCCCCCGGCATGACAATGGGAAAAATTCTCCAAATTGACACAGTAATACAAAAACACTCAACCCCCAACACAAAAGAAAAACAAAGAAACGATAAATTCA
>JAPFBE010001053.1:0-14742 GCA_034336665.1 Luscinia megarhynchos
TTTCCACCGATGCCAGCCCACAGCGCCACCCACGAGAAGGAGCAGGAAGAGGAGGGACCCACCAAGGCCTGCAGCCACTGCTGGGGACAGAAGGGACACATCAGGGTTACCTGTCACTGCAGGGCTCCTGCTATCCCAATGACCCAGTGTGACCCCACCTGTGTTCCAGTGGTGTCCAGTGGTTCCCTGTGGTGTCACCTCCAGGGCCAGCTCTGGGCTGAGTGCCCGGGACACGCAGTGCCCGTCCTGTCCCAGCTGGTTGGTGGCCACGCACTGGTAGGTGCCCGAATGTCCCACATCGACGGCCCCAAGCTCCAGGAGGGGACCCCGGGCCACCTCGTGCCCATTTTGCAGCCAGGTGAAGGTGACAGGGGCTGAGCCCACCTGCACCGAGCAGCGCAGGGTCACGGGGTCACCTGGGCGCACCTGGAGTGCCGGGGGACCGGGGGTGATGGTGGCATTGGCAACGGGCACTGCGGGGACACAGACAGAGTTGGCACCTGGTGAGGCGAGGATGGGGATGCTGTGGGTGGGGTCACATTCACTCTGGGAGTCCCACTCACCCATGACAGTGACATTCAGGGGGAGACTCTCAGCCACGCTGTCCCCATTGCTGACCCGGCACTGGTAGTGGCCACTGTCATTGTGCCCAACGTGCCGCAGCTCCAGGTCAGGCCCTGTGCTTAGTGGTGTCCCCGAGCTCTCCCGGTGCCAGGAGAAGGACAGGGGACCTGTCCCCATGGCCACCCTGCAGCTCAGCACCAGGCGGTCCCCAAGTGCCACCTGTGCCTCGGGGGGCTGCACGGACAGGGAAACCCCCGAGGGCGGGACCCCTGCGGGGAGACACAGGAGGGATTTGGGACATGGGAGGAGTGGGGGGCACCAGAGAGCAGTGAGGGACTCAGGGAGGGGGAGGATCAGAGAGGGGTGGGGGCATCTCGGTGAGGTAGAAAGGGGCGCAGTGGGGTGGACGCTTGGAAAGGGCTGGAAGGCACCCCAGAGAAGGATGGGACATTCAGAGAGGGGAAAGAATGAGAGGGTTGAAGGGAACCACAGGGAAGATTTTGGGGACCCAGACAGGGATGGCGGGGCCATGGACAATGGAGGGACATCAGAGAGGGAGAAGTGCATCCAGGGAGAACTGTGGGGTCCTGGTGGGGGATGCAGGAAGCAGCGAGGGTGTTGGAAGGACCCAGGGAGAGAGCTGGGAAGGGAGGGCAGCACACAGAGGGTTGAGCAGGGCTGGGAGACCTGGGAGGGTTGTGGGGGCTCCCCGTGCCCATTCCCACACTCACTGCGCACCGTGACGCCGAGCCGGGCGCTGCTCTTCCCCCCCTTGGAGCGCACCTCGCAGCTGTAATTCCCCGAGTGGGAGACCCCCACGGCGGGCACCAGGAGCTGCGGGGACCCCTGCGGGCCCCCCACCAACTGCCCGTCCCGGTCGAAGGTGTACAGGAGGGGGGCTGAGGGCCGCAGGGGGCTGGGGGTGCTGAGGCAGCTGAGATTGAGGGGGGACCCCTCGGGGACCTCGGGGGGACCCTCCAGCACCAAGACAGGCTTCAGCTCTGGGAATAAGATGAGGGTGGACAGTAAACTCTGAGTCCACTGAGAAGTGGCTTTGGGGGTGTCAGGAAATTGCGGTTCCAGCCATGGGGGTGCTCACCGTGCACTGTCACTGTCACCGCTGCTGACAGTGATATTTCTGAGCCCATCAAGCCCGAGCAGCGGTAGCGGCCACTGTTGTGCTGCTCCAGGGGGGACAGAGACAGCTCATTGTTCCTGAGGGAGTCACCCAGATCCTTCTCCTTCTTGTAAAATCACACCCAGGTGACAGGCTCGTCCCACCGGCCCCGGCAGCGCAGTGTCACCGTGTCCCCCTCCAGCAGCACCCCTGCTGGCACCTGCAGCACCAGAGACTCTGTGGGACAGGAGGGTCACGTCACACTGAGGAGCCCGAGACAGGTCCAAAGTGGGTGCCCATGGCACCGGGGACATCTGGGTGTAGTGTCCACTGCACGGGAGGGTCCCAGGGACACTAGAAGCAGCCCCGTGGCAGAGCCATCCCCACTGGGGCTCCGACCACGCTGGGATGCACTGGGATGTCCCTGTGTGCAGGGGACAGGCTCTCGCCACATGAGGTGTGTGCGGTCACCCACAGCGTGCAGCCCACTCAGACCTATCAGAGAGCCACCTGAGCATTTCAGATCCCACCTCACCATTTGACACCATAACGGGGGGGCTGCGCCCGCTGCCGGGTCTCTGACACTGGTAGGTGCCACTCTCGGTGACAGTGAAGCTGTAGCGTCCCTCCTGCCCCCAGGGCAGCCCATGCTTGAACCAGGTGGTGGCACTGGCAGTCCCCGAGCCCTGGCAGGTCAGTGTCACCCGGTCCCACAGCACCGCCGGCGTCCAGGGGGGCTCCACCAGGAGCTGGGTGCTCTGGGCACGTGCGGGTGACAGGGGACAGCATCCTGCCAGGGTCACCACGGGGCTGGGGACAGCAGGGCAGGGACATGGCATCCCCCGAGGACTCACCAGCGAGGCTGAGGGTCTGGGCTGGAAGGGAGAAGGGACAGGGCTGGAAGGGAGAAGGGACAGGGCTGGGAGGGGTTGGCCCTGTGAAGACAGCAGCACCTGGGGATGGTGCCTGTCCCCAAACTCTTCCCATGGGAGCACTGGTGTAGCATGGTGGGTTTAAGGACATGGACACCTTGGTCACCCTGGGCTGACACAGGACAGGGGGACACTGTGGACACCCCATGCATGCACAGGTCACCTCCCCCAGCCTTATAGCACTTGTCCCTATGGTCATATCCCCATGGCCCTGTGCCCGTGATCCCATTCCCATGGCACCTGTCCCCATGCCCCATCTGCATGGGATGTGGCCCTTGTCCTTTTCCCTGTCCCTGCATCCCTGTCTCCCTGTCCTTGTCCCCACAGCTGTCCCAGTCCCAAGGTTCCTTTTGCCACATCCTTGTCCTCACATCTCTATCCTCGTGCTCCCATCTCCACATCCCAGCTCCCCTGTTCCTTTCCCCTGTTCCTGTCCCCACGGCCACTCCATGACTCTGCTCACACTGGGCTCCATGCCCATGCCCTGACTCTGCTGGCTTGGGGATCCCTGGGGACCCCACAGCCCCCCTGTGCCTCCTCCCCACCGCTCTCTGCCTCACCAGGGCCCATCCCCAGGGCGTCAGGCCCGTGCCTGGGGAACTCACCCCACAGGAGCAGCGCCACCTTCCCGGCCATCCCGGTGTCCCTGGCCATGGGCACTGGCTGTCACTCGCTGCTGTGGCCACCTGTCCCCTGGCTGGCGGCTCTTCGGATGAAGGGACAGGAAGCGAGGTCACGTCTCGTCCTCATGTGTAGGTGGCCCTTGGTGGGAGCAGGGTGTGGACAGGATGGGGGCAGGGTGGGACCTTGTGGGACATGGGGGTGATGGTGGGGCATGGTGGGGACAGAGTGCTGCCCGAATTTGGAGGCTGAGGTTATGTATGGAGCCAAGGATGTGTTTTCAGTGCACTGGGGTGCCTGGGATGTGGTCCCATGGGAATTGGGATCCCATAGGTTGGGTGAATTCTGACTCAGGGATGAGGGTCCAAGAACTACATGGCCTTCAGGGATTTGTGATTATGGGATGGATCCCAGGGATGGGGATGCCAGGGGAATGTGGGTCCAGTAGAAATCATGTGGAGGTCCAAGGGGCTGGAACTACCAGGATGAGGATCCCTGTGAATGGAGATTTTGGGGAATAGCAGTCCTGGGACTGGGGTCACAGGAAGGGGGGACATAAGGAACGAAGATCCCATGGGGAATGGGGGTCTCAGGGAGTGTCTGGGTGGGCCTCTGGGTCACAGCTCCTTTCCTTGGTGCCTCAGATTTTGGGGTGACCCAGGACTCAACACTGCCTCCAACAGATGCAGATACTTTGGGGGATGTACCCCAGGTGGATTCCATAGGGCTCTGGGCCTGTGCTCCCCCACCACGAACCCCCAAACAGGGGCTTTTTCCTGTCTTCATTTCATTTGCCTTGCTTTATTTACACAATTTCACAACCCCCCATTTGATGCCTTGATGATCCTGGGGAACACCTGGGCATGGAACGGGTTGGAGGAATCCCAGAGAGGAAGAAAAGGGGGTGAGGGGGTCTGCAGGAAGGGGTGGGGAAGCTGTGGGTGATGAGAGTGTCCAGCTGTGCCCCCACAACACTTTCACTTTCTCTCCCCTGCAGCAGGAGGAAGAGGCCGTTTGTGCTGAGAGTCACATGGGGTGGGTTCTGTCCTGGGGGGCACATCCAGGGGGTCTTGCCTGAGGGGATCCTGTTCTGGGGGTGACACATTCTGGGCAGATTTTATCCCAGTGGTGACACATCCCATTGGTGGAGATCCTGTCCTGGGGGATGGCGGCTCTGGGCAGGGTTCCTGGACATTCCCTGAGCAAGTCCCTGTCCAGGGCAGGGCACAACCCCCTCTGTCCTCAGTGGGGCACTGTGACCTCTGTGACCTCTGGGGTGCCCCAACTCGGGGTGTGACCCACCCACTCTACACCCCCTCATTGGCTGCCCCCACCCATCTGGGAGCCCTCAATCCCCATTTGGGAACCCTCACAGGTGCAGCACCTTGGCCCCATTGCACAGCCCACCAAGATCATTCTCTGGGGGAAAAACCCCAGCGGGGCTGACTGGGGGGGACAGAAACATGGGCAGGTTTCATTCAGGGCACAGACACCCCAAAAACACCGAAAGCTCACCCCCACACCCAAAACCCCTGCAGGGCATCCGTGCTGGCAACCAGGAGACAGATGAGACCCTCCCCATGAAACACTTGTGAAGCTCTTGGGGGGCTTCCCCCTCCCTCTCCTATTCCACACAATCTCCCCACGAGATTTCTGTCCTGAGGTTTTGGGACACTTTGGGTTTTTTGGGTGTGGGAGAAATCCTGTTCCAGACTTCTCCATTCTGGCTTGTCCCCTGCAGGATCT
This sequence comes from Luscinia megarhynchos, assembly GCA_034336665.1. Classification (NCBI taxonomy): domain Eukaryota; kingdom Metazoa; phylum Chordata; class Aves; order Passeriformes; family Muscicapidae; genus Luscinia; species Luscinia megarhynchos. Next base: position 4,981 of record JAPFBE010001053.1, read on the forward strand.
GAGCCAGCAAGAGCAGCTTGGGAATGGAGCCCCAGGCAGGAAGTTTGATGAATAAATCCTTCAGAGGGAGTCCTGTTCCTGTTCCAGCTCCCCACTCCTGTCCCTGCGGGACAGCTGCTTTCTCTGGTTCTGTCCCCGCTCCCCACTCCTGCCCTGCGGAACTGCCTCCGGCTCTGCTCCCGTCCCCATTCCTGATCCCGCACTCACTTCCGTCCCTGCTGCCGGACCCAGCCCCGCTCCTGCTCCCGTCTCTGCTCCCGTCCTTGCTCCTGCCCCGTCCCCGCTCTCGCTGCAGTCCCCAATACCATTCCCACTCCTGCAGAAGGGACGGGGATGCTGCCCGTGGCTTCAGCCCTGCACTGGGATCCCAGGCACAGCAAGTGGTTTCACGGGGATAAAAAAAATTCCAGGGGACATCCCCCGGCGAAAGTTCTACAGCAGTTAAAGTTGTGTGTTTCTATAAATGTTCCCAGTTGTCTGTAATGTTAATTGCTAATGTTTAGTTCTTGGCCTCACCCTGTTTTCGGCCCAATTGTCTTACCCCGTATCCCTTTCCCCTCTCATCGGGTTAATGCCCTCACTGCTTCCCTAAAAAGGCGCCTGTGACAGAGGAGAAGTGACATCAGTGGAGTATATGCAAATGAAAGATGCAGAGAATGCTGGGAACACCATTCAGAGCTGAAACACCCAAAATAACGAGCCCAAATAACATCTAGGACTGAAAATAGCGTTCCACAGCTGGCAAAAATAAGGGAGAAGGCAAGGTCACCACCTGGAGCTGCCCTGTCTTGTCGCCATGACCTAAATAGCACCCTGTCATCAGGACCTCCCCTTAGAATAAAGAGCCACTTTAGTCCTTCTAGGGAGCTGTGAGGATGAAAGACCGAATTCTGCCTGTGAAGACAGACCTGTGTTCCTCTTTTTACATGTTGCTGTTTGGGAGCAGCAGTGGTGTGCGCAGAGGTTCACGCTCCCCATCTAGAGCTGATTTTTAATAAAGGCCTTGTAAAACGGCAGGTCTCCTGCCCCATTGATTTCAGGAATGAGCTCCCAAACTCATCCTCATTGAAGCCAGTGCCCATCCAAGTGTGGGGCCCAGCCATGGCCCAGCCCCAGTGCACAGGGATGGGCATTGGCCAGCCCTGCTCTGGCCAGCTCCAAGTGGCAGACAGGACCTGAGGCTCCCCCCGCCCCCTTGCCTTTGATTCTCGCAGCTTTGGAGCTGCTGCAAAGGTGAGAATTCTTTCTGTGGGGGAAAAGGCGTGGCTGTGGTTTGCTCAGCCCTGCAAGAAGCACAAAAGCCAGTGTGAGCCCAAGCAGTGGCTCTGCGAGGGCCTTTGATGGTTTTAAGAGCAGGGCTGGCTGCAAACCCCCCCTGCAGGGGCAGCTGTGAGGGAACCAGTCCGGAAATGCAGCAATTGATCATTTGGTGCCTGTCCCCAAGGCACTGAGAGAGCCCCTGAACTGCTGCAAATCCCATAAGGACCTGCTCAACAACCTGACTGGGACCCTCCCCCTTGAACAAAACCTGCAGCCCTCTGGAACCTCCTGCAAAGAATGTTTGGGTTCTGGATGTGGACACCAGCAGAGAGGGAAAAGTGTGGGAATATGGAGCAGGGGCTCCACACGTGGCTCTGGGGCACAGGGGTGTCCCAGCAGGAGCAGGGAGTGCCCAGGCAGGGGAATTCAGGGCAGGGTGCAGTGCATTTACCAGGGAATCAGAGCCTGAGGGACACATGGGCATTTCCACAGATTGCTGTGGAACCAAATGTACCTGGGATTTGCCACCATCAGGGCAAGGTCGTCACAGGCATCACCTTAAGTTTGGGCACCCCAGAGGTGCCAGGACCCCACTGGGGACAGTGGGAATGCTGAGGGCACCCCAGGACAGATGTGCCACCTCTGGGACAGGAATTCCCAAGGACATGGCACCCCCAGAACGAGGAGCCCCTTGGGACAAGACGCCAGGATAAACCCAGATGCCAACAGCCCAGAGGAGCCCTTTTCCCTCAGGGCAGGACCCCTCTGGATGTTCCCTCCAGGACAGAAACCAAGAGACTCAGAAACGGAATATACAAAGTAGCCAAAGGCTACGGCTACAACCAGCTGCAGGATGGCAAGAAACAAGAAAAGGTCAGGAACCGGAAAATATATTGCCCCTTTGAGCGTGGGAGCATGAGCGAGTCATGGGGACAGCAGTCTTAAGAACCGTAGTGAGGGAGCAGCCAAGAACCGGAAAAAAACAAAACAAAACAAAACAAAACAAAACAAAACAAAACAAAACAAAAAACAAAAACAAACAAAAAAAACCCTAAAAAAAACCAAAAACCAAAAAAAAAGAAAATTGCATCCTAGGAGACACGGGGCACGGTCTGGAGAACTGGAGAGCATACGAGCAAAGCAGCCGTGGAGCTGCGATCTGGAATAGTGGGAGATACGGCCAACGAGCCGGGGAGACAGTGGCCATAGGGGATGACTTGGTAGCCACAAAATCACTACCTACATAGTATAAAAATAAAAAAAAACATATAGACTGCTCTGTTTCTCTTTCCCTTTATATCGTTCCACGAACCATGGAAAGATTACCTTTGAAGTCCGTTTTTCATGTTGAAAAGACTGCTAGAAAATGTTATAGTCGCTTTTGAAGCTGCTTTTAATCCAGCCATGTTCAGACCGCATGGAGAGGGCCAAAGAAACCGGGCTCCGGAATTCAATTGCGTGCGCCTGCAGAATAACTGGGGCGCAGTTTCGTTCCCCCGAGAGCGCGGGGCAGCCGCTCCCGCCCCCGGGAGCAGCGGCGGTGCCGCAGCAGCGTCCGGGTGAGTCCTGTGCTCCAGAGCCCCCGAAGCCCCGGCTGCGCCCGGCCGCGGCTTTGCGCGGAGTGTGCGGCTCTGGAGCTGCTGGGGCCGGCCGGCATTTCCTGCGGCACGGCTCCTTTCCGGAGCTGGGGGCTCCGCTCGCCTTCTCTCGTGGGCTCGGGGCGCGGCTTTTCGGCGGAGCCGGCGGCTCTGCTGGGGCGCGTGTGGGGGGTGCGGGTGCTTTGTGCCTTTTTAGCCTTTTTCTCCCTTCGTTTTCCGGTGTTTTATACCGTACTGTGTGCAGTTTTAAGGTTTGTTTTTTACTGCCTTTTCCCGTCCTCTTTGCCCCTGCGTGTGCTCGGGGGTGCAGCAGCCCCGGGAGGGCTGTGCCGGGCTCGGTTCGGGCTCGGTGCCGTGGCGGGTCCGCGCGGCTTCCATCGCCACCTGCTCGTTCCAAATGTGGGGATCTAACCCCTACAAATGTAGATGCCATACAGCAAAAGTTTCATTTTCCCTTCCCCGCCCGGCGGCATTCCCCCCTCTCCCCCCGTTCTCGGGGGGCTCCCGTTTTCCCCGCGGGAACCCGGAGCTGCCCGACTGCTGAGCTCCCTCTCCTTACCAAGCCCACAGGCGGCTGTGTCTTCAAATCCCTTCTAGCAGAAACAAAACAAAACAAAACAAAACGAAAAAAAAGGGAAAGGGTAATTTTTTTATTGTTTTACTGGAGGAATTCAAAACTATCTGTGTGCTCTGTGGCACTGTGATAATGGTATTGGCTTTTACCATAATAATTAGAAATTCATATACCCAACAATATTTACAGGCAGATAATGTTTCTGCCTTCTTAATTGGGGGGACACTTTCTTCACAAATGTTTTTAATTAAATGCTTGTAGAACAGCAATTAATATTTAAGCCAAGGCTGAAAATTCTTTTTGCCATAAAATATGTGTTAACATTTTGATTATGTATAGCTCTTTAGTAATTTAAGAATGATTAAAGCTGTACTTTGAAAAATCCCAATGAGAGCTATATTTAATAATTGCAATTACCATGATCTATGCTCAAATCCAAATTACATAGAATCACAACATACTTCTCACATCCTTTTTAATCTCTCCACTAAAATCATCCTGTTCATAGATTGTTTGAACTTTTTTGTCACTTCTTGTATTAGAGCATTTAAGTAAGTTTCGTCTATAACTTGTAAGAGATGTTTGTTTCTATTCCTTTTAAGTTAAGGTCCAATATTGTCATGTCCACATACGTTCTGTTAAGATTAACTAAGACAGTTCTATTAGCTTAATTCTTTTCTATTTCATTTCTGTTAAGTTTCAGTATCACTAAGTTTAGACAATGTTCTGATCCAGTTTTATTTTGATCACATTATGTTCGGTATTAATACTGATAAACTCAGTTCTCTTAAGTGTGCTTTTTGTTCTGCTGAAGTGATAATTAAGAATAAACCAGGACCTTTTCATTTTGCTAAACAAGAGTCTGTGTCTTGATTCACTTCTATCACAAAGGTAAGGTCTGCTAAAACATTATTGATTTCATGGTGTAAATTTACCCATTTTGTAATAAGCATAATTCATAAGATATTAATGTTGGATTTGTGGCCAGCATTTTCATATATTTTAACATCTCTTGGTGTAATTCTCAGGATCTTTTCTTTTTCTTCTCTAGTTGCATATGCATTTCCTTTATCCAGGCTACCTCTCTGTTGTCTCATGATTGTCAGTATTTTCAGAGATCCAAGAAACGATATCTGAGCTTTGTTGAAAACCTCCTCCAAACTGATGGTCTTGTGGTCCTTGTGAGTAAGGACAAAGCACAGATTCAATCAAAATCATTTCTTACAGAAGCACTTCAGCAGTTTGCTGCCTTCCAGGCATCTCTATCCTAAGGAAAACTTTGGAGTTTTGGATAGGTTTGATTAATCTTTCACCCCAAGACGTTTACTCCTGACTTGTATTCTTAAGAATCTTGTTTTTAAAAATGTATCAGAGAATTTTCTTCCAATTAGGGCCTGGACTCTGGCCACACCCTGGCTCTACCTGGATGGGAATCCGTCAACAGACCCAAGTGTTTTCTGCATCAAAGCAATAGTTGAGTCGCTTTGACTTGGCAATTTGACCCTATCAATATGAGAGCTGGACCTAGTTTTGAAGTGAGCTTGGGATTAATTTTCCAGAGATGATTATCTAGTTCTTCATTGATTTAATGTTTATCTGCTGTTGCAGACATTGGGATGATGGTACAATGTTCTAGTGTTTCGTAATCATCTAATTGCACATGTTATTAACTATGTCTGCTATTGGAAATGTTTTTGATTGATATATCTGTATTATCCCTGACTGCTGTAAGTTTCTGGTCTCACTAGAGACATTGCTTTGTTATTCCGTTCATGTTCTTAGCAAAAGTCATACATGCTTCCAGGAAAAGAGAAAGAGAGGGAAATGAGCTTCTAAAGAAGTCTAAGTGGTGGAATATTTATAAAAAAAAATTTTAAATTATTTTTAGGTAAGGCTTCTCAATTGAATGGACAATGACAAAGCCTAATTGATTCACTAACTTAAAGAGAAAATACACATGTGTTTATAATATCAGCAGGTTCAGAGTAGTCATCTATTCAATTGCCTTCAAGAAAATGAGGCCCAGTCAGAAGAGACATTACAGAACCCCCATATAGCTTTCATGACCCGAACAGGAGGAGGACTGCCAAAATATAGTCCTGTCTGGAAACTTACAAAAGACTTATCAAGACTTATCAAGAAGTCTGCACCCACCCACCACCTCTGCCATGTCTCCCTTTTTGCCCACAGCCAGGAGCTGCACGAGCCCTGCAGCCCCAACCTGCAATACCAGCGCACAGCCACCAGTCCAGAGCCACCAGTGCTGCAGCACCAGCCCAAAGCCACCAGTGCTGCAGCACCGGCCCGCAGCCTTTGTTCATTGGCACCAGAGTCATGCAGGTGCCGACACTTGGAAATGGCACCCAGGCACTCACAAAAGCCCCATGGGCTCACTCTGGATTGTGACACACACACTGCACCTGCCAAGCAGGTGCCAACAGAGCACCCAGGGTTCTTCCAATACCACTGTCCCTGTCTTCTCTTTCTCTGTCTGTATCTCTTTTTCCCCTCTCTGGTCTCTCTTCTATTCCCCTTTAGTGAGAACGCTTACCCTCCTTTAGGAATAAACAGATCTCAGATATGATATTGCTGCATTTGTGCTTCATTTTCATCTGAGAAATTGATCAGAAAGAATCCTGGCCAACTCCTGCTTTTACAGCAGGATGGAACTGGGGGAATGGGAGGGGGGATGGGGAACCCCAGGGTGTACTGTGAGCACTGGGGCCAGAGAATGGGGAAGTCACTGAGGGTACTTGGGGTGCTGGGATGGGGCTTTGGGAGGCCCTGCATGTTATAAGTGTATATTCTATTATTGGCTTTTGGGAAACATTAAAATGAATGCTATATGTTTAGTGTTGGAAAACCTGCTGTAGACTATAGTATCTATTAGTCCTGTTATTAACAAAACATGGAAAGAGAAGTATGATAAATATATTTTTCTTGGACTACAACATGGTGATGTAAAATGTTTTGTTCATATTGTCACAGTGTGACTTGGGCGTTACCAATTTTAGTATATTTAATTTCTTTTAGAGGTAGGATTTAGGAGTAGAGACAAGACAGGCTTAAAACTTAAAAGGGTACAAGAAGAATTTATTAATAACACAAAAAAAAAAATTCAGAAGAAGATTCCTAGATTATTCCTTCCTCCTCTTTCCTTCATTCCACATTCCTTAACAACAGCATACAGAGAACACTTCACTTTAGAGAGAAAATTTGGGGATAGGGTTCCTTGAGAATGGGGGTTCTGGCCCATGAAGACCCTGGGGAATGGCAGTCCTGGGATGGGGACACCAGGGAAGGGGGGTCATAATGAAATTGGGTGTCTTTATTGGGGTCCCAGTAGAATGGGGGTGCCAGGGATGGGCAGTGGCTGGGTGGGCCCATGGGTCACAGCTCCTTCCCTGAGTGCCTCAGTTGTTGTGGTGACCCAGGGCTCAGCACTGTCCCCCGGGGTGTCCATGGTTAGGGGGGTCACCCAAACCAAAAAGGCAGATACCAAGGGGCTCTTGCTCTGTTCACCCCCCACCTCCAACCAAAGGGGCTTTTTCCTCTTATCATTCCAATTTCCTTCTTTTAATTCCTAAATTTCACAATCCCCCCCCCGTCTGTGTCTTGATGATTCTGTGGGGCACCTGAGCAGGGAATGGGTTGTGGGGAACCGCAGGTTGGGAGAAAAAAGGGTACAGGGGTTGCAGGGTGGGATGGGGAGACTGTGGGGGATGGGGGTGTTGAGCTGTGGTCCTCCCTACAACACTTCCACTTTCTCTCTCCAGAAGAAGAAGGGATGGGCACTGGCCAGCCCTGCTCTGGCCAGCCCCAGGTGGCAGCCAGGACCTGAGGCTGCCCCCGCCCCCTTGCCTTTCATTCTCACACCTTTCGAGCTGCTGCAAAGCTGAGAATTCTTTCTGTGGGGGAAAAGGCGTGGCTGTGGTTTGCTCAGTCCTGCAAGAAGCACAAAAGCTAGTGTGAGCCCAAGCAGTGGCTCTGTGAGGGCCTTTGATGGTTTTCATAGCAGGGCTGGCTGCAAATCCCCCCTGCAGGGGCAGCTGTGAGGGAACCGCCTTGAAATGCAGCAATTGATCATTTGGTGCCTGCCCCCAAGGCACTGAGAGAGCCCCAGAACTGCTGCAAATCCCACAAGGATCTGCTCAACAACCTGACTGGGACCCTCCTCCTTGAACAAAACCTGCAGCCCTCTGGAACTTCCTGGAAAGAGTGTTTGGGTTCTGGATGTGGACACCATCAGAGAAGGGAAAAGTGTTGGAATATGGAGCAGGGGCTCCACACGTGGGTCAGGGGCACAGGGGTGTCCCAGCAGGAGCAGGGAGTGCCCAGGCAGGGGAATTCAGGGCAGGGTGCAGTGTATTTACCAGGGAATCAGAGCCTGAGGGGAGACACACAGGCATTTCCACAGATTGGTGTGGAACCAAATGTACCTGGGATTTCCCATCATCAGGGCAAGGTCATCACATTTGTCCCCTTAAATTTGGGTGCCCCAGAGGTGCCAGGGCCCCACTGGGGACAGGAGGAATGCTCAGGGCCCCCCAGGACAGAAGTGCCCAGGATGTCCTACCTCTTGGACAGGAATCCCCAAGGACAGGGCACCCCCAGAACGAGGAGCCCCTTGGGACAAGACCCCAGGACAAGACCGAGGCGTCACCAGTCCAGGTGAGCCCTTTTCCCTCAGGGCAGGATGCCTCTAGATGTGCCCCCCAGGACAGAATCCGTGTCCTGGCGTCAGCATGAACAGTCTCTTCCTTCTGCTGCGGGAAACAGAAAGTGAAAATACTGGGGTGGCTCGGCCAGAGAGCACCATCCCCCACAGCCCTCTAAACACTGCCTGCAACCCCCAGCCCACTTTTCCCTTTAATGGGATCCCTCAGCTGTTACCTGCTCAGGTGTTCCCTGGGATGTGTGAGCTAGGAAATGGGAGGATGGGAAAACTTCAAGGGGTGTGTGGGGCAGAGAGCCAGAATCTCCCAGGACAAGCCTGGGATACCCCCTGGCCATGAGCACCCTGTGAGGGATGTGCTGGGCTCTGAGTCAGCCCAAAATCTGAGACACCCCATGAAGGAGCTGTGACCCTTGTGCTCACCAGGCCACCGCCCATCTCTGGCACCCCCATTTCCATGGAAACCAAATATTGGCACCCCATTCCCTTAGTGTCTTCTCCCTGGGCACCCCCGCCTCAGCTCTCCCATTGACCAGCACCACCATTGCCTTGATCCCATCCCATGGGCTTGTTCTTCCCCAGGACCCCCATTCCCGAGGGTCCCTTTTTCCCCCTGCGCCCCCAGCCCTGGGACCCACATGCCCTGGACACCCATCCTCGGCTCCCTGCAACACCTCAGCCTCCAAATTCCAGCAACATCCTGTCCTCACCATGCCCCTCCATCACCCCCATGTCCCACAAGGTCCCCACCCTGCCCCCATCCTGTCCACACCCTGCCCCCACCAAGGGCCACCTACACATGAGGACGAGACTTGACCTCGCTTCCTGTCCCTTCATCCGAAGAGCCGCCAGCCAGGGGACAGGTGGCCACAGCAGCGAGTGACAGCCAGTGCCCATGGCTGGGGACACCGGGATGGCCGGGAAGGTGGCGCTGCTCCTGTGGGGTGAGTGCCCCGGGCACGGGCCTGACACCCCGGGGATGGGCCCTGGTGAGGCAGAGAGCGGTGGGGAGGGGGCACAGGTGGCTGTGGGGTTCCCGGAGGTCCCCAAGGCCAGCAGAGCCAGGGCATGGACATGGAGCCCAGTGTGACCAGAGTCGTGGGGTGGCCGTGGGGATAGGAATAGGGGGACAGGAACAGGGGAACCGGGATGTGGGAATGGGATAAGGGAGAGAGAGATGGATGTATAAGGATGTGGCAAAAGGAACCTTGGGAATGGGGCAGCTGTGGGGACAGGGAGACAGGGATGCAGGGATAGGGACAAGGACCACGCCCAATGCAGATGGGGCATGGGGACAGGTGCCATGGGAATGGGATCACGGGCACAGGGCCAAAGGGATGTGGCCATGGTGTCAGGTGCTGTAGGGCTGGGGGAGGTGACCTGTGCATGCATGGGGTGTCCAGTGTCCCCATATCCTGCCTCAGCCCAGGGTGACCGAGGTGTCCCTGTGCTCAAAAACCTCCGTGCTACACCAGTGTTCCCGTGGGGACATTTTGTGGACAGGCACCATCCCCAGGGGCTGCTGTCTCCACAGGACCAAACCCTCCCAGCCCTTTCCCTTCTCCCTTCCAGTCCTGCCCCTTCACCCTTCCAGCTCCGACCCTCGGCCTCGCTGGTGAGTCCTCGGGGGATTCCATATCTCTGCCCCGCTGTCC
>JAPFBE010001054.1:0-14710 GCA_034336665.1 Luscinia megarhynchos
AAGATGCCTGACAATTCCCTTTGTTATCATACTGTAAACAACTGTGGGTAATTGTTTTTTATTTTCTTTTGTTCCCTACTTCATTTCAGTCTTCTCCACTGATCTGTGTTATACATCACTATACAAAGTAGTAATCAAAGAAATGGAAATACATTCAACATTTGCACTTTGTTTTGTTTTACAAATGAGAAATAATTTCAGACTGTACTTTGGCTGCACCAGTTTCATATTCATTTTATTCCTGAGAATCTCCTTAACTGAAAGTTAGCTGTACAGATTTCTGGGTTGGAGCACTGGAGCATCTGGGAACAGGAGCCTTAATTGAGTTCTGTATGACACATTTTACAAGCTTACAGACAAAAGATAAAGCTGAGCTTGATAAATACTGAGGCCAGACTTGAGACTCGGCTGCCAAGACAGTAAAGCTCTGCAAACTTTTCTTGTGAAACTTCTGCAGGCACTGGGAAGCATCATGTCTGAATGTGCAGGTAAATATCTCATAGTTTTGATATCAAACAAACCTTACATTTTATGAGAATATTTTTTTTTATTCCCCAGCTGTAAAACATTGGGGATATTATCCCTCATGAGGCAGGACCTAGAGGAAGATGCTTGAATTTACCATAAATTTTCTGTGGTTTTTTATGTGAGTCCTTCAACTGTGATAAACTTGTTTCTTGCACTTTGCTTATCACACATGTATGCACATACATATCTTCTTTATCTTAGACAAGGGCTTCAGGTCAACATTATCTTTTCTAAATGTCTTCAGAGTAACTGCTTTTCACTGCTGCCCCAGCCACCACCACACAGCAAAAGCTCCATCATTCATTCTCAATGGATGGCAATTTTAGGGCAGTTTCTCATGCTGCTTCATTTTGTTGTTTTTTCTCTTTTAAAGAAATATCTTTTGACAGAGGGAGTTGGGAAGGGTTGTGTGCAAGTTCATCCTGCCCCTCATTACCCCCATTACAAAAAAAAACCCAAAAAACCAAAACAACTTTATTGTAAAACAAAATAAACCAAAATAAAGCCCCACAAACAACAACAACAACAAAATCTAAGAATGCTTGCACTCAGTAGCATTTTCATTAAGGGTGGTTAACAAGTCTATAACTGCTCAGCTGCTGCCAATGGCATTTTCATATTGCACCTTCTGGGGGTTGCTATCTTGCTATTTAAAAATAAATAGAGTGATATATGGGCAGGCACAGCAGAAAGAGGCAGCATTACTGACAACTGCACTACAACTTCCAGCCTGTTAACATAAAACTCCACCACTAAATCTCCCAGGGTAAACCATGCAGAGATAGAGAAGCCCCAAAGGTATTAAGAGTGATTTTGATATAAATTCCAATTTTATTTTATGACTATTTTACAGCTGCTTCTAGATATCTTCTCTCATAAACTACAAGGTGCAAGGCAAATGTTACATCTTTTTTTTCCCTTCTGCAGGGTTTCAGCCAGTTGGTTTGTTGTGACATGTTAGCAGCCTTTTCTCTGCACTGCACCTTCAGAAGAATGAATTTTAATGAGACTAAGCTAGCAGAAGACCCATAAAGAAGATGCAATTATGTTTTAAGTATTCATAAAAAAAGGTACATTAAATTTACACATTTTGATTTTGTCTGTGGCAGTCACAAGAATTAGACTGAGAGCACAAAATGGTGAGGATTGGAAGGCACCTCTGGAGATTCTCCAGTCCACCCTCTGTGCACTGCTTACAGGGGAAAAAAGTGTTCTTGCTGTAGCAGAAATATTCTCACTCTTGCTGTCAGGACAATAATGCCACGGTGGTTTTGATAACCACGATGGAGTTTTGCTGTGTAGCAGAAAGTAACTTTTCATCTTCAGACAAAGACACAATTAATTGACCTCTTCATCCCTCCAGCAGGTTGGTAAACACTAAAAATTATTAAATAAATAGTTGACAAGCTGTGTGGAAAGGTTGGCAGCATATATCTGGTTGTTGTTGGATTCCAGGCATGGCCAGAGCCCTTGATGTGCAGGGAAAGCAATTTGAATTGTACTTGGATAAGTCTGTGATGCCTGATGGATGTTTGTTCCTGCCCTAGCTGGCACCATGCCCCACCAGAATGTTTTAAAAGGTGAGCTGAAATATTTTCTTCTTCTTTGCTGCTGTTACATGGGAGCCTGTCCTTATGGGTATGGGTCTTTAAAATATCCCAAAGGTGTTTTTTTTTTTTTTTTTTCCTCCTCCAGCTCAGTGTTTGTTCATAGACTGAACATGTGAGGAACAAACAGTTTTGCTTCCAAGCCTGTGAAATTTTCCTCTCTTGAGCCCTGTTAATGATTTCTAATTTTTAGTGTGGGATCAATTTTTCATAAATGCAGATTAGCTCAGCATAAGTATAGTTATCAATGTCACATTATGGAAAGCCCCAGCTAGTTTTGATCTAAAAGAACTGGGAGAGTTTAGAAATGGAACTTTTCATGGCCTGGTATAAAATTCAGTTTTACTTTACCCTAAAATTTAGTTGCTCCTTTCTAATCTGAGTGTCTACATGTGTGATTATTTCAAAGATAAGCATTTATAAAATTGGATCTTGTATTTTGAATTCAACTCTGTTTTAGACTAAGGACATTCTTGATGCAGTCTTTTTACATCTTATGTGGTTGTTCCCTTTCAGTTAGTTTTACAAATCTATGTTTCATACTAAGTTGATGCCTCTAGACAGAAAATAACACGTTACAAACACAGGGTTACAGAGGCAATGATGGAACAGAGTTTGCCACAGTAAGTGGACAAAGTATACACAGGTTACATCTTGAATATCCAAATATTTTGGAAAAACTGCTTCTGTTGTATTGCATTCCTACCTTTCAGAAAAAAAACCAAAACAAAATATCATGTACATAGTGCATCAAATCATAGTAAATGATTATTGATGTGTTGATCATTAATTTTTTCAATGACTTATCAGACAAGAAAAAGCAATTGAGCAATATTCATCATTGCAATAAAAGCAAATTAAACAAGGTGTTTCCTAAAGTGCTTCATCCTGACTAACAGGAGCCTGTGGAGTGATTCCACACAGGAAGGGAATGCTCAGTGTTTTTGCCCCAGGCTGAGGTGCCATGAGAGCATCTCAATAAATTGATGTTTTTAGAGAGCACAGACTCCCTGGGGGATGCTCACTTGGCTTTAGAGAGTAGTTTATTTTAGTTACAGCTTTTGCTGTTTATAGCCAGTGTAAGGGGAACTGAATTCTGTCACTTGTGAACTGGGAGAGGATTGTCCATAGCAGGATCTATTCCCATTGGTTTCACCAAACCAGGTTCTAATCTCAGCTGAGTATTCAGCTACAGCATGTGTAGAAAACCAGGCAGATAAATACCCCAAGTTTCTGGTGTGCTTGGCTTTGGCTGAGTTTCTCATCTAGGCTTTTAAATCCTCAGTAAATGAGGAGCAGTTTTCTTCCCTTTTCTCTGATCATTGCTGCTGTTGATTGAATAGGTGCTGTAATTCAGAACAGAGTTTAAGAAAAGCATTTCTGTATTTCCCTATTGTATAATCAGAAATAGCTCCTGGACAACAGGCTGCAGTGGTTATTTTATTGTAATTTTTTTTAAATTTTGATTTTTTTACAGAGAAGATGAGCAGACAAGCACAGAACTCTCTGATCTCCTTGAGGAGTTGAGTTTACAAGTGCTGTTCACTGGGGTCCTTCTCCCTCCAGTTCAGGCTGTTTGGGGTAGGATCTGCCACAAGGATTGAACCAGCTGTCCTTTATTCCAGCACAGAGAAACAAAAACTCACCTTGGATCACACAGAGCAGGGGCTGGCCTCTGTGGCAGGTGTGGGTATATCAGTGATTGGCTGTATGTGTCTGAGTTGAAGTGAAATTTGTGTTACTTTTGCCATTTTGTTCACTCACAGCTTTGTAGCTGCCAGGCACTGCCTTAATTTGAGCCTCCAGTGTGAGATATTCTGCTTATTCAGTAGCTGATCTGGAACTGTGAAGGGGGTTCTGGTTTGGTTCCCCCTCCCTCTTTGTCATCTGATATTCCTACCAAATTCTCACTCAGCTGTTACTGAAAAAAACCCCCAAAAAATAAAGCAGTGTCTCCATAGATGAATGAAATGTCATTATTGCTGGAATAAACAACTCAGCTAAAAAAAAAACAAAAAAAGGAATCTGATGTGAAGATATAACTGCATTCATGGTCACACTGGAAAAGTTCTTCCTCGTGTCCAGGTGGAACTTCCTGTGCATCAGTTCTGCCCCTTCAGATTTCATAGGAGCAATTGTAAGTTCATTTAGGCTATCCAAGGTTCTGGCAGAGTTTTGGGTTGTTTTGTTGGTTTTTTTAATAATTTAAAAAAAATCCCTTCAAGAAAGGAAACCAAGTTTTTTAACCTGGATGCACAAGTTTGTGCTGTAGATTAAAAGGCAAAAATTTTGTGTTTTTCCATGGGAATGTGAGACATGAAAAAAAATGCAGAGACATTATGATCAAAGAAAAACCTATAAATACTATAGAAATTCTGCAATTAATAATTTTAGTATCACACTTCTGGGTTTCTCTTATTTCTGTTCTCTATGAAGAAATGGCTATCAGAACTATTGTTACCCATTTATTTTCTAATATGTCTTTTATTTTGTTTCCCCATCAGACCCACTGCAATCTCACTGCTAACTTCTGTTTTGGACTGAACTGAAATGTGGATTTGATAAAAGATGTCAAGGATTTTACTTGAACAATAGATCAATCAAGTGGCAAGGACTTTTTAAGGGAATGTTTTTGGTGTTTTGGGGAAGAAAGGCCTCTTTGTCAGAGACAAAGCAGAAAGCTGAGAAAAAAATTCACTGATGGTGTAGTTATATCCAGAAATAGACAATAGGTAATGATGATTTATTCAGAGGTGTGAGGACTAATGTCAAAAGCTTTTTATACCATTAAGAAAAAAATCAAGTAAAACTTTGTCAGTCTATCTAAATGCATTTTCTTGATTTATTTTCATAGCTTTGGGCACAATAGTTCCTTGTTAATGCAGAGGTACAGTGTCACCCCACAGGTCACCCTCCATGTCCCTGCTGTTCTGGAACATCACACAAAATTAGGTGTTAGAGTGAAAGAAACTAATTCCTCCTCAGTGACAGAAAAAAGAAATGAGGTGTGTCTGTGTGGTGAGGTTTTTGTAGGGCTTTTTTGTTGGTTTCTTGGGTTTTGGTTTCTTAAATTTTCTTTTGTTTTGGCTTGGTTTTTTGGGGGGTTTTTTACTGGTTTTTTTTAATTTAATGATCACTCTAGACTGCTGATTTGGGAGTGGATGAGGAAAAGCCTGCAGCAGATGGGAGCATGGATTATAAATATTATGAAATTGATACATACAACAGAGATATCTTTTTTTGAGATTATCTTCAGTGATGCTGAGTCCAAACATTCACAATGGCTTTTTTGTGAAGAAAAGCCAATTTATGGATCTTTGTTTTTCCTAGAGTGAGCATACATTGTATAAAACACAAATTCTGGATTGTCCCTAAAGTAAATCTTTTGAGATGCTAATGGAAATCTATCCTGCTGTTCATCCTAGGCAAATTTATAACCTGTCTCTCCATTGGTTCTCAGTAGTTTTGCTTTCAATAATCTGAAGATATATAATTAACTTTTTCTTAATAAGGAAAAGAAATTGAAAAAGCAATGTGCAGTGGTCAGTGACCCTGTTATTGTCAGGATGTTGATAAGAGGCACTCTTTGGTTTAAATACTTTTATTCTGGTTTTAACCTTTGCATCCTGCTCAGTTTCATTTTAGAGTCACATCCTAATACTGATGCTCTATTTCAGTCAATCAAAGGACAAATATTGATGAATTACAGCCCATGTCAGCAGGAAACAGAAGAACAACACTTAATACTAGTTATGTCTATAGATAGAAACCTAATCATGGAAGAACAAATAAATGTACAGATTTTAACAGCCTGGTCAGAACACAATTGCTTTATATAATATAATTGACATAAAAAATTATTTCTGAACTTAGTCTGTAAATTTTCTTTGCTAAATAGAAGCTGAACTAAGGTTTTCACTTTTCTTTCAGGATGACATTGAGACATTCAGAAAGGCAAAGTGAAGCACCTTGAACTGCTGTTGAATATCCTGCCCTGTTCCATGAAGTATTTATTCAAGTAAGTGACTTCTGCTGAAAACTGAAAATTAAATAATGACTCCTCTTTCTTCTAAGTACTCCAGAGAAAAACACAGGTATGAACATGATCCCAAAGCACTTTGTTGAAACAAAAACACAAGAGAGATGAAGCAATCTGTAATTCTGTCAGTCTCTCAAGGTTGTTTTTGTTATTTCTTTATTTTTCCCAAAAAGTAATTAGTTTTACAAATAGCAAGTGCCCATTTATTTTACTCTGACTTCCAGGAGCATTTGCAGGTGTGTTCTCAGAGGGGAAATGGGTGCCTTGGTGCCATGTCCCACTGCTTCTCAACATCTCTGCAATAATTACAATGGCTGGGGTTTCTGTCTCTGAAGAGCCCTAGGGGATGGTGTAGCAAATAAGGAAATTTAGGAAGTGGGGTTTTCTTTGAGTTTTTAAATCATGCTTTGTGGCAACTACTGTTTCTGAGGGAAGGGAGAGAGAGCAGTAGAGATAAACGAAAAGAAGGAAGAAGAAATGAGATGGGTATCTTGTCAAGAAAAGATCTTTAGTTTTGCCTTGTTCAATTTAGAAAATTATGAGCCCTGTTTTTAATGCCCAGTTCACACAGCAGAACACCAGGTAGTTATTTCCAGCATCTGTTTGACACAGAGTGAGGTATACCCTGAAGAGACACTCCTCATAAACACTGAGCACCAGAAATACTGTTCATATTAAACTGAACCACATGAATAATACAGGAGTCATGAACTTAAATTATCACTGGAAATTGGAGAGAATGGCAGTATTTCAGCCATTAAATAACAACTTGGCTTTATTTCTGGAAACAGAAAGTTATTAAGTTTTAAATCATCTTGATGCCCTGGCTCAGATGCATTTCTGGTTCCCCAACCATCCAGACATGCCTTGACAGTCTGTGCTGCACCAGAATTGTTTGAATTGTTGTCTCAGGGGTGTTCAGCCCTCTGTGTGAGAGAGTTGGGCTGTTCTCAAGTGGCATTGCCATGGCAGAGGTGCCACTGTTTGTGGAGTTTTGAGGTGCATTGTCCCACCCATGCTGTGTTTGTTTCTGCAGGGGTATCAGAGCAGTTGTTAAAGCCAAATGGGGCACACTGAGTTATTAGAGATAAACACTGAGTAGCACTGTCACAGGAACTTCTCCCTGTTCCTTGGGTTTTGCCTGTTTATGTATCCTGAACTCAGCAGGACTAAATCAGATTGGTAAATGCATATCTTTGTAGTTTGCAGTGCCCAAGGCTTCCCTCCCCTATTCCTGCTCCTCCTGCACCCCTCTCCCTGCTTCCTAACCAGTGAAATTAAATTCTGGTGAGTTGGAAAAAGAAGTGTAGAAACAAGTGCTTGCTTGTTATGAGGTCTATAAAGTGCTTATACTGCAGAGGAGGAGAATAAGTTTGATTGACACAATTTCAGCAGAAGAAGCCAAAATCCTCCCTTCTCTGCTTTAAGAAAGGTGTCCTATATGATCTAGAGAGAAATCATTTAGTCTTTCCTTGACTTTGCCTTGTAAAGTAAAGTTTACTTTAAAAAAAAACATGTTGCATTTACAGAAGTGCCAAAAAAGAAATGCAAGAACTGTAAACTCTTTCAGTTTGTGAGAAGTCTCTCTGGTTCACATTGGTTGGTAAAAAAGGAAAAAACAAACCTGGATATAGTGACCATAAAAAAAGAAGAGATTTCTTTGGACTTTTAGGTCTCTTGTTGATTCAGTTTTTATTTGAAAAGGAGAAACTCAGGAGTAGGTAAAAAGAGCTGGTCAGAGAAGTGACCTGACATGAAAAGCTCTGAGAGTTGAATGTATGTAAGAGTTGCACACTTCTCTTCATCAGAGACACAAAAGACAACCAGAAACCAGAACAGTGATCAGGGGCAAGCACAGCTCTAGCAGAGTTCCAAATCCAGCACAAACAAAATGAGCTGCAGGAGGAAAACAGCTTTGGGGCTGAAAGCAGCACTGAGCATCCCAGGGAGTGCAGCTGGAGCTCAGGCTGTGAACAAGACTTGACAGAAGGCAGGCTGACAGGTTAGTGAAAGGAGTCAAGGCAAATAGGGAAAGTTGTTTTCAGGTACGTGCACAAAAAAAGAGACTAATGACAGAAGGTTCTAAGTTGGAATAAGATAAAGTGGCAAAATGGCAAAATAAGGATAATTTTGTAAGGGTGATGAGGCTGAGTGTTGGGCTCTCAGATAGGAAAACACAGGAAAGAAAAAGGGAGAGAGGGAATGAAAGCTGAAATGCAGTATATTTTATTTATATTTATTTACCTTCGAGTAATAAAAACAAATTGAGGTTCAGCAGTACAAACTGTTATGGGTTTTTTGGGTTTTTTTGTTTGTTTTTTTTTTTTGAGGATGAAAAGCATCCATTTCTGCTGTCATGGGCAGGCTGCTACTCTAGAAGAAAGCTGAGCTGAAGAATGTGTGTGGAGTGGGCACTCAGAGTTTCTGAGGCACCACTGCTGTGGGGTGTGTGTGGGGCAGGAACACAAACTGAGAGTGAAATGGAAATAATTCTTCACAGAGGCAGGGCAGGTGCTGCAGAAAGCAGCCACCTGTATCAGAGTCACAGGGACTTTTCTCCTTTCCTCCTCACACAAATGCTCACAAATTATTCATACCCAAATCTATTAGGGCCACCAGTGCATCACAAATTGTGTTGGTCTTTTTCTGCTATGAGAAATGTTTTTATTTAAGAAACCTGAGTAATCCCACACTCCTAAAATAGCTTGTGTGTTACCCCCTTCCTCCTGCTCACATTCCTGAAATTCTCCTGGCTTTTGAAAGATAAGGCTTGAATTTCTTTTGTTCAAAATTGTAATATTCTTCACTTTATCAAATGCATTTGTGTGAGCCACATGAAGACAGCAACAACATTTAGGTTTTTCTGCCTTTTGTAGGTCTTTTGTATCTCTTTGAGGATAAAATGGAAATAATGGTTCTTTAGTGCAATTAAATCAAAGCAAGGCAGCCAGGCTAGATTAAGACACTTTTCAGGAAACCAAATTAAGAATAGGTTAAGGCCCTCTTTTTGTGCCCCTTGTAAAATATTGTTAAAGCTCTACTCCTTATCCTGAGCTTTCTTGTGCCACTTCTCAATTAATTTTCTCCTCACAGAAATAAACATTTTAATCAGCATGTGCAATAACACCAATCACTGATGGTAATTACTCTAAGTAAAATAGCTTTTTTTACTGTGGCAAATATAAAATGACAATTCTAATTATGCAACACGTCTAATGCCTTAATGATTTTAGCCCATTTTCCATGTTTGTCCATGAAAGCTGGCTCCATATTTTACTGTTACCAA
The DNA here is from genome assembly GCA_034336665.1 of Luscinia megarhynchos. Taxonomy (NCBI): domain Eukaryota; kingdom Metazoa; phylum Chordata; class Aves; order Passeriformes; family Muscicapidae; genus Luscinia; species Luscinia megarhynchos. The sequence goes on from JAPFBE010001054.1 coordinate 9,461, forward strand.
AGTTGCACAGAGATGTTATTGGGCTTTAAATGTTTATTGTCATCTTAGCAAAGTGGCTTTTATTTTTTGTTTATGTTCTAAAAGCTTGGCAGAGTAATGGCAATCCACAGACCAATGGCTAATCTGGGTTTGTGCCAAAGGAGCAGTAACAGCTACAAGCACAGAAAAACCATCAGGAGAGGAAATGCCAAATTAATCCCTGGTGTAACTCTTGTGCCTTAGTGCTGGAAAATGCATCCTGCACAGTGTGCATCCCTTAGAACCCATTATTTTCCAGGGGAGATTGCACACATCAGGATATTCCAGCACACAGGGTCCAGCCCCTGCCTTTTTGTGTGACAGAATACTTGCAGCATTTAATCTTTTTTTAAATTTAACCTATTAGTGCACTTATTTATTCCCACAAAATAGGGGATTTTTTTTTTTTTGAGACAGTTCATGAGCTCATTGCCATTTGTGGAGTTCTTTAGGGAACAGCAGTGTGCCTTTGCTGCTGCTGCACAGGTTTAAATTCATGATGCTCCACCCATGGCAAAAGGAGGAAAGAGGAGGAGGGTTCAACCTCCACACAAGGAGCTGCTGGAAAAAATGGAAAAGTGCTATTTTATAATGATGATGCACTGAGGAAGATAGTTGCTAGAAGCTGAGCCACTCACCCCTGTACTCTGTCATTAGGAATAATTTGGTTAAGTCAAACAGAGGGACACAGTGACTCACTGATTTACAATGGATGACAGCAGAAAGTACTTAGGATATTTTTCTGCATTCAGGAGTGCATTTCTCCATGATTTCTCCAGTCAGACTGTGGTGGGAGGAACTCTTGGTTCTTCTTTATCCACATGGGCTGCAAGCCCTGAGGATTGAATAGCTCTGTCTGGTTCTCTGATCACTGCCTGTGCACATGGTGCTTCCCTGGCTAGTGAATTCTGTTCGACCTCCAGCACTCTTCTTTTTTCTTCTTCTGTCTTCCTAGTCTGCTTTTGATAAACTTTGTCAGCAGGCCTGTAATGATGATCACACCAGGGCCTGCAGGAGCTGGAGAAATGCAATTCATTCACTGTTTCTGTTTGCTGTCTCTGTTATTTACCAATGGCTGCAGCAGCCTTCTGCATTATCTCTCAAAAGTTTCCTCCAGTTGTAGCCTAGTCTTAGCCCATCAAAATCCTGGCCATATTCATGTCTGGGTTTGCAGTCATCCCTGTTTGGTTTGTTTTTATTGGAGCCTTGCTGCTATTATTCACAGAATTGTTATGATCTCCTCATCAGTCACTGGAGATCAGGGTATCCTGTGTGCCTTGAGCTGCATGTTCTTGGTGGGTTGATGAGTATTTCAGGGGATCAGTGCTGTTCTTTTCCCTGTGTAAGGGAATGATAATTGTTCTGAATTCAGATCCTTCCTAGTGTGAAAAGGATTTTCTTTGGAGATACCTGCCAACACCATCTGGTTCAAATGCCATTGTAAACTCAGATTTCTGTAGTTGTCCCAATAATTCATCAGGTCTTTACCTGCACCTCTTGGGGAATGAAATCACATTTATTCTCTGTAAATCTGTACATAACCCAGTGACCCACCTGGTCTGGAAATCTTCTTTACACATTTTTTCCCAAGGTCTGTGTCTCACTGTTACACTTGTTTGAACAATTTTTATATATTTTTAAGCTTAATTCATGTTTTTCAGGTTAAACTGGTTTACTTGCAAAGCATTTACTCAGATATGGGCAATATGGCCATTGAATGCAAGTAATTTCCATTAGGCCCCAGGGAAAAAAAAATCGTTCTTTGTTTCCAGTTGCATTGTCTCACGTGGAAATTTTTGTGTTTTTCCTGCCCCTTTGCTGGAAGTGATGTTCTTAATTTCTTCTATTTCAAGATTTCTGTTCACCTTTTACTGTTTAAACATACTAAGATGTTCAGTGCAGGGAGTTTACAGTTCTGAATTCTGGTTGATAATTGTAGTCTGGTCTACTGAGCCTGGCAGCAAGTTGTAGAGTGGAAAATATTGGATACACACAGGGAAATGGCAGAAATGGTAAACAGCCCTTTGTTTTTATGGTCTACATTCTGTGTCTGACCCAATTGTTGTATTCTTGTGTATTCTGCTCTGGAAACACAAAGAAACCCAACAGCAGATTCTGGAGGATGATGCCAAAGGTGAGAAGTTTCTGGTGGCACCAGAATTAGGTAGTATCAGTTCATACATTTGGAGTTTGTATAAAACCATGAGCATACACAGCTCCTGTTCCAGTGCTTGGAGTGAGGATGGTAATGATGGTTGAGAGGTGAGTTGGTGAACTTGCATCTCTTTCTTCTGCTTTATGATTAAAGCAATGTCCCAGCAGAGACATAACATAATTTATTAACCTGCTGAGGCTGTCACTAGAAGAGCCTGCACACCCTCTGCAGAGCAGCATAAGCTTTGCTGCACAGTGGGGAAAGTCTGACAGTGTCCAATCTGCTTTCCACAGTTGGAAGAACAGCAATAGCTCCAGAATGTGCACATGGAATATCCCCAAGAACAGGCTTGAGAATTGTTTCTCTGTTTCCTCTTGGAGAATAACTTCCTTGGGCTGATAATCAGTACACACACAATCAATTCCTCCAGAAATGTAAAGGATATATTATAATATTGAGCTGATAAATCTTCTCTGTATGTCATGTTTTTATTAGCACTTTCCATCAGAGGTAACATGAATGGTTTCAGACTCAGTAGAACTGAGTGCCAAAGACAGTGAAATAGTGGCAATCCTTCCTCTAGTTTAATGAGCTGTGGGAAGGCACAAAGAGTGTAAAATGTTCTGTGTTACACCAAGCAAAACAAAAGGAAGCAGAACTTGGGCACCACTGTTCCAGTGTTATTTTTGTTGTTGGCTGTTCCCTCCCTCGTGCCCACAGCAGATTGTTCTGAGCCAGCAGCCAGCACAGCTCCAGCTCTCACACAGGGAGTGCATGTTCAGTGTGTGTTTGCAGCTTGCACCACCACACCCTGAGAACAGGTGATGAAATTGGATCAGCACTAGGAGGGAAGACACATTTTCAGGGTGACTTTTTCTGTCATGTTAAATACTGCACCTTCTTTCTTTGAGCATTTTACCCTCAGCCACCTACAATAAACTCTCAGCTGTGCTACCACTCACAGAGTCTGTCTAGAATACGTTTAATTCTTAATGCTTCATAGTTCTGAAGTCAAAACCTCAGACATTTTATGTACTGTTCATAATTACATAGATTTTTTTTTAACTGTTATTTATTTATTTCCTAAAGTCTCTCTTTATCTCAGAATGCAGCTCAGGTCTCCAGCACTGTAGGTCTGTCATGTAACCTCAGTGATCTCTCACACTGTGCTCCCAAAAATGAGCTGTATTTGCTGTAGGTCTGATATCAGCACCTGAAATGTTTCCTTTTAGTGCCAATTTGCAAATGTATTTCTATCACTGCCTATGGCCCTTGCTTTCTTATTCTCTTTGCTATTTTTTTTTATTAGAGAAATGTATCACACTTGCTGTTCAGGTTATTTGTCCTCTCCTCTAACACTGTGCAAAGACTGGCACTTAATGCCCATTAAGTTCCTCAGAAATTCCTCTGGGTGTTGGCCCTAAAAGGAAATGTTGGCCCTAAAAGGAAATGTTGGCCCTAAAAGGAAATGTTGGCCCTAAAAGGAAATGTTGGACCTAAAAGGAAATGTTGGCCCTAAAAGGAAATGTTGGCCCTAAAAGGAAATGTTGGACCTAAAAGGAAATGTTGTGCCTAAAAGGAAATGTTGGCCCTAAAGAGGAAATGTTGGCCCTAAAAGGAAATGTTGGCCCTAATAGGAAATGTTGGACCTAAAAGGAAATGTTTGACCTAATAGGAAATGCTTCTTCTGCCAGCACTTCCAGTTTTCTGCTCTCTTTTGTGGGAGCACAGGGGACTGACCATCTTTGATCTGGCTGAGTGCTGAGCTTTGTTGTCCTGTTGATGGATAAACTGGTCTGGTTTTTGGGAAGCAGTTTTGGGAATGTTTCCTCTTTGCTGGTGTGACAAAGATGAGAGCTCGTTTGTCAGTAGTTTCATGGCTGTGCTCCAGGTCTCACTGTTACCTGCTAAAATCAGCCCAGCATCTGCAGTTTTTGTGTACCTGTTCTTTTCCTTGCATTTTGAACCATCACTGAATCAAATTTTAGCCCATCATCTTTCAGTGCTCTAGAAGAAAAGCTCTTTTTAGCTACTTGAAACACATGAAAATTGAGAAACCCAAACATTTCCATTACCTTCAAATGCAGTTGGTGCCACACCCATGCATCACACTTATTTGCTGTGTTAATCTGGGATCATTTTGAGCCCTTGGGAGGGCACTCAGAGTGCAAGAATAGTTGTGCACTTTGTTCATCACTGTTTCTGTTCTTCTGGAGCCATAGCCCATGGATTTAGGATGGGTTTTTCCTTAGTTAATTATAGAACAACTTTGTTCACCAAATTCAGGGAATGTAGGACAAATGAGAACAGTTGCTGATCTTTAAGCTCCCTTTCCAGCCCAAAGCATTCTGTGATTCTGTGTCCAAAGCCACAGAGCCATGATGGGATGCCCAAAATAAGGCTGCTGAGCTGGAGTGGCTCAGCTCACAGGCTCACACCATTAGAGCACACCCAAAGCACTACTGACTGTCACATTTTCAATGAAGCAGTTTCTGCTTCTCCCATCTTGCTGTAAAATATCTGTGGCCTAACTGACATGCTGCTGCTCTGAAAGAAAAAAACAGAGCTAAGCTGAAAAGCAGAGTTGCATTTCCTTATAATGATTTCTTCATTGGCAAGAAATTTGCCAGCAAGTATTCCTGGAAGTCTTGGATAAGTCTTTCTTTATTCAGAGATCACAACACAAGGAATGAGGAGGGGGAAGAGCACTGTGGCTTCTCTGACAATTTGATTTTGTGTTAAGCTGAGTTATTAATTCTTATGAAAGCAGCAAGTGTTTGGGGGAGCTTTATTGTTAGAGGCTTGCACAGTTTAACACAGAAAAAAACAAACCAGAAAATGAATTGTGATAGGATTTTTCTTTTATCACTTTATTAAACTTCTCTGGGGTGCATCAGCAATCCACTCCACAACATCTCCCAGCCCCTCACCCCCTCAAATCCATGTATTCCACACTGGCTAGTATAACATGTGAAGAATGACACTACAGGGAGACTGAGAAATATGCAAAGATCCCTGTGCCTTCCCTGAATATGTTAAAATAGTCAACAAAAACATGGTAATTTCAACTCCAGTTC
>JAPFBE010001055.1:0-14627 GCA_034336665.1 Luscinia megarhynchos
ACGCCCACCCACGGGTGGGCCGGCCGTGGCGGCACACCCAGAGCCACACGCAAACTGTTCTGCACGCCCACACACGGTTGGCCGGCCTTAGCGGCACACCCAGAGGCACACGCAAACAGTTCTGCACGCCCACCCACAGGTGGGCCGACCGTGGCGGCACACTCAGGGGCAACCGCAGGCCCTTCTGCACGCCCACCCACGGGTGGGCCGGCCGTGGCGGCACACCCAGAGGCAACCGCAAACCCTTCTGCACGCCCACACACGGGTGGGCCGGCCGTAGCGGCACAGCAAGAGGCAACCGCAGGCCCTTCTGCACGCCCACCCACTGATGAGCCGGCCGTGGCAACACACCCAGAGGAAATCGCTGGCCCTTCTGCACGCCCACCCACGGGTGGGCCGGCCGTGGCGGCACACCCAGAGGCACACGCAAACAGTTCTGTACGCCTACCCAGGGGTGGGCCGGCCGTATGCACACCCAGAGGCACACGCGAAAACCGCTCTGCACGCCCCCCCACCCACGGGTGGGTTGGTCGCTACGCCAACCCAGAGGAAATCGCAGGCCCTTCTGCACTTCCCACCCACGGGTAGGCCCGGCCGTGGCGGCACACCCAGAGGCAAACGCGAAACCCTTCTGCACGCCTCACCCACGGGTGGGTCGGGCCGTGGCGGCACACTCAGAGGCACACGCGAAACCCTTCTGCACGCCCACCCACGGGTGGGCCGGCCGCGGGCGCACACCCAGAGGCAAACGCAGGCCCTTCTGCACGCCCCACCCACGGGTGGGCCGGCCGTGGCGCACACCCAGAGCCACACGCAAACAGTTCTGCACGCCCACCCACGGGTGGGTTGGTCGCTAGGGCCAACCCAGAGGCAACCGCGAGGCCCTTCTGCACGTCCCCATCGAGGGGTAGGCCGGCCGTGGCGGCACACTCAGAGGCAAACGCGAACCTCTTCTGCACGCCCCAACCACGTGGTGGGCCGGCCGCGTGCACACTCCAGAGGCAAACGCAAACCCTTCTGCACGCCCACCCACGGGTGGGCCGGGCCGTGGGCTGCACACCCAGAGGCAAACGCAGGGCCTTCTGCACGCCCACCAACGGGTGTGGGCCGGGCCGTGGCGGCACACCCAGAGCCAAACGCAAACCCTTCTGCACGCCCACCCACGGGTGGGCTCCTACCGGGCGCACACCCAGAGGCAACCGCGAGGCCCTTCTGCACGCCCACACACACGGTGGGCCGGCCGCGGGTGGCACACCCAGAGGCAACCGCAAACCGTTCTGCACGCCCACCCACGGGTGGGCCGGGCCGCGCGCACACCCAGAGGCACACGCAAACAGTTCTGCACGCTCCACCCACGGGTAAGCTGGTAGCTGCGCCAACCCAGAAGAAACTGCAGGCCCTTCTGCACGCCCACCCACGGGTAGGGGCCGCCGTGGCGGCACACCCCAGAGCCACACGCAAACAGTTCTGCACGCCCACCTACGGGTGGGTTGGTCGCTATGGCCAACCCAGAGGCAACCGCAGGCCCTTCCGCACGCACCCCACGAGGTAGGGCCGGCCGTGGGGCACACTCAGAGGCAAACGCGAAACCCTTCTGCACGCCTCAACCACGGGTGGGCCCGGGCCGTGGCGCACACTCAGAGGCAAACGCAAACCCTTCTGCACGCCCCACCCACGGGTGGCCGGGCCGCGGGCTGCACACCCAGAGGCAAACGCAGGCCCCTTCTGCACGCCCACCCACGCGTGGGCCGGCCGTGGCGGCACACCCAGAGGCTAACGCAAACCCTTCTGCACGCCCACCCACGGGTGGGCCGGGCCGCGTGCGCACACTCAGAGGCAACCGCGAGGCCCTTCTGCACGCTCACACACGGGTGGCCCTACCGGGCGGCACACCCAGGGGGAAAACGCAGGCCCTCTTCTGCACGCCCACACCCACGGGTGGGCCGGGCCGTGGTGGCACACCCAGAGGCAACCGCGAAACAGTTCTGCACGCCCACCCACGGGTGGGCCGGCCGTGGCGGCACACCCAGAGGCACACTCAACAGTTCTGCACGCCCACCCACGGGTAAGCTGGTCGCTGCGCCAACCCAGAAGAAATTGCAGGCTCTTCTGCACGCTTCACCCACGGGTGGGCTGGCCGTGGCTGCACATCCAGAGGCAACCGCAGGGCCTTCTGCACACCCACCAACGGGTGGGCCCGGGCCGCGGGCGGCACACCCAGGGGAAAAATGCAGGTCCTTCTGCACGCCCACCCACGGGTGGGCCGGCCGCGGGCGGCACAACTAGGGGCAACCGCAGGCCCTTCTGCACGCCCACTCACGGTGGGCCGCCGTGGCGCACACCCAGAGCCACACGCAAATTGTTCTGCACGCCCACACACGGGTTGGGCCGGCCTTAGCGGCACACCCAGAGGCACACGCAAACAGTTCTGCACGCCCACCCACAGGGTGGGCCGACCGGCATGCACACTCAGGGGCAACCGCGAGGCCCTTCTGCACGCCCACCCACGGGTGGGCCGGGCCGTGGGCGCACACCCAGAGGCAAACGCGAAACCCTTCTGCACGCCTCACACGGGTGGGCCGCCGATGCGCACAGCCAGAGGCAACCGCAGGCCCTTCTGCACGCCCACCCACTGATGAGCCGGCCGTGGCAACACACCCAGAGGAAACCGCTGGCCCTTCTGCACGCCCACCCACGGGTGGGCCGGCCGTGGCGGCACACCCAGAGGCACACGCAAACAGTTCTGCACGCCCACCCAGGGGTGGGCCGGCCGTGGCGGCACACCCAGAGGCACACGCAAACCGTTCTGCACGCCCACCCACGGGTGGGTTGGTCGCTAAGGCCAACCCAGAGGAAATCGCGAGGCCCTTCTGCACGCCCACCCACGGGTAGGCCGGCCGTGGCGGCACACCCAGAGGCAAACGCAAACCCTTCTGCACGCCCACCCACGGGTGGGCCGGCCGTGGCGGCACACTCAGAGGCACACGCAAACCCTTCTGCACGCCCACCCACGGGTGGGCCGGCCGCGTGGGCGTGTGCACACCCAGAGGCAAACGCAGGCCCTTCTGCACGCCCACCCACGGGTGGGTCGGGCCGGGCGCACACCCAGAGCCACACGCAAACAGTTCTGCACGCCCACCTACGGGTGGGTTGGTCGTTGCGTCAACCCAGAGGCAACCGCAGGCCCTTCTGCACGCCCACGTAGGGGTAGGCCGGCCTTGGCGGCACACTCAGAAGCAAACGCAAACCCTTCTGCACGCCCACCCACGGGTGGGCCGGCCGTGGCGGCACACTCAGAGGCAAACGCAAACCCTTCTGCACGCCCACCCACGGGTGGGCCGGCCGTGGCTGCACACCCAGAGGCAAACGAAGGGCCTTCTTCACACCCACCAACGCGTGTGCCGGCCGTGGTGGCACACCCAGGGGAAAATGCAGGCCCTACTGCACGCCCACCTACGGGTGGGCGGCCGTGGCGGCACACCCAGAGCCACACGCAAACAGTTCTGCACGCCCACCCACGGGTGGGCCGGCCGTGGCGACACACCCAGAGGCACACGCAGACAGTTCTGCACGCCCACCTACGGGTGGGTTGGTCGTTGGGTCAACCCAGAGGCAACCGCAGGCCCTTCTGCACGCCCACCCACTGATGAGCCGGCCGTGGCAACACACCCAGAGGCAACCGCAGGCCCTTCTGCACGCTCCACCCACGGGTGAGCCGGGCCGTGGGAGGCACACCCAGAGGCACACGCGAAACAGTTCTGCACGCCCACCCACGGGTGGGCCGCCGCGGGCGGCACACCCAGAGGCACACGCAAACCCTTCTGCACGCCCACCCACGGGTGGGCCGGCCGTGGCGGCACACCCAGAGGCAAACGCAGGCCCTTCTGCACGCCCACCCACGGGTGGGCCGGCCGTGGCGGCACACCCAGAGCCACACGCAAACAGTTCTGCACGCCCACCTACGGGTGGGCTGGTCGTTGCGTCAACCCAGAGGCAACCGCAGGCCCTTCTGCACGCCCACGTACGGGTAGGGCCGCCGCTGGCGGCACACCCAGAGGCAAACGCAAACCCTTCTGCACGCCCACCCATCGGTAGGGCCGGGCCGTGTGCACACTCCAGAGGCAAACGCGAAACTCTTCTGCACGCCCACCCACGGTGGGCCGGGCCGTGGCTGCACACCCAGAGGCAAACCGCAGGGCCTTCTGCACGCCCACCCAAGGGTGTGCCGGCCGTGGCGGCACACCCAGGGGAAAATGCAGGCCCTACTGCACGCCCACCCACGGGTGGGCCGGCCGTGGCGGCACACCCAGAGCCACACGCAAACAGTTCTGCACGCCCACCCACGGGTGGGCCGGCCGTGGCGGCACACCCAGAGGCACACGCAAACAGTTCTGCACGCCCACCCACGGGTGGGTTGGTCGTTGCGTCAACCCAGAGGCAACCGCAGGCCCTTCTGCACGCCCACCCACGGGTGGGCCGGCCGTGGCAGCACACCCAGAGGCAACCGCAGGCCCTTCTGCACGCCCACCCACGGGTGGGCCGGCCGTGGCGGCACACCCAGAGGCACACGCAAACAGTTCTGCACGCCCACCCACGGGTGGGCCGCCGTGGCGCACACCCAGAGGCAACACGCAGACCGTTCTGCACGCCCACCCACGGGTGGGTCGGTCGCTAGCGCACAACCCAGAGGGAAATCGCAGGCCCTTCTGCACGCTCCCACCCACGGGTAGGCCGGGCCGTGGCGCACACTCAGAGGCAAACGCAAAACCCTTCTGCACGCCCACCCACGGGTGGGCCCGGGCCGTATGCACACCCAGAGGCACACGCAGACCCTTCTGCACGCCCACCCACGGGTGGGCCGGCCGCGGGCGCACACCCCAGAGGCAAACAGCAGGCCCTTCTGCACGCCCACCCACGGGTGGGCCGGGCCGTGGGCGGCACACCCAGAGCCACACGCAAACAGTTCTGCACGCCCACCCACGGGTGGGTTGGTCGCTGCGCCAACCCAGAGGCAACCGCAGGCCCTTCTGCACGCCTACAGGGGTAGGCCGGCCGTGGCGGCACACTCAGAGACAAACGCAAACCCTTCTGCACGCCCAACCCACGGTGGGCCGCCGCGGGCGGCACACCCAGAGGCAAACGCAAACCCTTCTGCACGCCCACCCACGGTGGGCTGGGCCGTGGCGGCACACCCAGAGGCAAACCGCAGGCCCTTCTGCACGCTCCACACACGGGTGGGCCTACCGTGGCGGCACACCCAGGGGGAAAAGCAGGCCCCTTCTGCACGCTCCACCCACGGGTGGGCCGGCCGCGGGCGCACACCCAGAGGCAACCGCGAAACAGTTCTGCATGCCCACCCACGGGTGGGCCGGGCCGTGGCGGCACACCCAGAGGCACACGCAAACAGTTCTGCACGCCCACCCACGGGTAAGCTGGTCGCTAAGGCCAACCCAGAAGAAAACTGCAGGCTCTTCTGCACGCTCCACCCACGGGTGGGCTGGCCGTGCTGCACATCCCAGAGGCAACCGCAGGGCCCTTCTGCACACCCACCAACGGGTGGGCCGGGCCGTGGCGGCACACCCAGGGGAAAATGCAGGCCCTACTGCACGCCCACCCACGGGTGAGGCCGGGCCGCGGGCGCACACCCAGAGCCACACGCAAACAGTTCTGCACGCCCACCCACGGGTGGGCCGGCCGTGGCGACACACCCAGAGGCACACGCAAACAGTTCTGCACGCCCACCTACGTGTGGGTTGGTCGTTGCGTCAACCCAGAGGCAACCGCAGGCCCTTTTGCATGCCCACCCACGTGTGGGCCCGCCGTGGCGGAACACTCAGGGGCAACCGCAGGCCCTTCTGTACGCCCACCCACGGGTGGGCCGGCCGTGGCGGCACACCCAGAGGCAAGAGCAGGCCCTTCTGCACGCCCACCCACGGGTAAGCTGGTCGTTGCGTCAACCCAGAAGAAACTGCAAGCCCTTCTGCACGCCCACCCACGGGTAGGCGGGCCGTGGCTGCACACTCAGAGGCAAACGCGAAACCCTTCTGCACGCTCCACCCACGGGTAGGGCCGGGCGTGGCGCACACCCAGAGGCACACGCAGAAACAGTTCTGCACGCCCACTACTAAGGTTGGGCCGTCGAGCGGCACACCCAGACGCAACCGCAGGGCCTTCTGCACGCCCACCCACAGGTGGGCGGACCGTGGCGGCACACCCAGGGGCAACCGCAGGGCCTTCTGCACGCCCACCGACGGGTGGGCCGGCCGTGGCGGCACACCCAGAGGCAACCGCAGGCCCTTCTGCACGCCCACACACAGGTGGGCCGGCTGTAGCGGCACAGCCAGAGGCAACCGCAGGCCCTTCTGCACTTCACCCACTGATGAGCCGGCCGTGACAACACACCCAGAGGCAAACGCAAGCCCCTCTGCACGCCCACCCACGGGTGGGCCGGCCGTGGCGGCACACCCAGAGGAACACGCAAATAGTTCTGCACGCCCACCCACGGGAGGGCCGACCGTTGCGTAAACCCAGAGGCAACCGCAGACCCTTCTGCACGCCCACCCACGGGTGGGCCGGCCGTGGCGGCGCACCCAGAGGAAACCGCAGGCCCTTCTGCACGCCCTCCCACGGGTGGGCCGGCCGTGGCGGCACACCCAGAGGCAAACGCAGGCCCTTCTCCACGCCCACCCACGGGTGGGCCGATCCTGGCTGCACAACCAGGGGCAACTGCAGGCCCTTCTGCACGCCCACCCACGGGTGAGCCGGCCGTGGCGGCACACCCAGAGCCACAAGCAAACAGTTCTGCACGCCCACCCACGGGTAGGCCGCCCGTTGCTGCACACCCAGAGGCAACTGCAGGGCCTTCTGCACGCACACCCACTGGTGGGCCAACCGTGGCGGCACACCCAGAGGCAACCGCAGGCCCTTCTTCACGCCCACCCACGGGTGGGCCGGCCGTGGCGGCACACCCAGAGGCACACGCAAACAGTTCTGCACGCCCACCCAGGGGTGGGCCGGCCGTGGCGGCACACTCAGAGGCACACGCAAACAGTTCTGCACGCCCACCCACGGGTAACCTGGTCGCTAAGGCCAACCCAGAAGAAACTGCAGGCCCTTCTGCACGCCCACCCACGGGTGGGCTGGCCGTGGCGGCACACCCAGAGGCAACCGCAGGCCCTTCTGCACTCCCCACCCACGGGTAGGCCGGCCGTGGCTGCACACCCAGAGGCAACCGCAGGGCCTTCTGTACACCCACCAACGGGTGGGCCGGACGTGCCGGCACAAGCAGAGGCAACCGCAGGCCCTTCTGCACGCCCACCCACGGGTGGGCCGGCCGTGGCGGCACACCCAGAGCCACACGCAAACAGTTCTGCCCGCCCACACACGGTTGGCCGGCCGTAGCGGCACAGCCAGAGGCAACCGCAGGCCCTTCTGCACGCCCACCCACTGATGAGCCGGCCGTGGCAACACACCCAGAGGCAACCGCGAGGGCTCTTTCGCACGCTCCACCCACGGGTGGGCCGGGCCGTGGAGGCACTCCCCAGAGGCACACGCAAACAGTTCTGCACGCTCACCCACGGGGTGGGCCGCCGTGGCGGCACACCCAGAGGCACACGCAAAACCGTTCTGCACGCCCACCCTACGGGTGGGTTGGTCGCTGCGCCAACTCCAGAGGAAACCGCAGGCTCTTCTGCACGCCCCACCCACGGGTAGGCCGCCGTGGCGCACACCCAGAGGCAAACGCAGAAACCCTTCTGCACGCCTCACCCACGGGTGGGCCGGCCGTGGCCGCACACTCAGAGGCACACGCAAACCCTTCTGCACGCCCACCCACGGGTGGGCCGGCCGTGGCGGCACACCCAGAGGCAAACGCAGGCCCTTCTGCACGCCCACCCACGGGTGGGCCGGCCGTGGCGGCACACCCAGAGCCACACGCAAACAGTTCTGCACGCCCACCTACGGGTGGGTTGGTCGTTGCGTCAACCCAGAGGAAACCGCAGGCCCTTCTGCACGCCCACGTAGGGGTAGGCCGGCCGTGGCGGCACACCCAGAGCCACACGCAAACAGTTCTGCACGCCCACCCACGGGTGGGCCGGCCGTGGCGACACACCCAGAGGCACACGCAGACAGTTCTGCACGCCCACCTACGGGTGGGTTGGTCGTTGCGTCAACCCAGAGGCAAACCGCAGGCCCTTCTGCACGCCCACCCACGGGTGGGCCCGGGCCGTGGAGGCACACCCAGAGGCACAAGCAAACAGTTCTGCACGCCCACCCACGGTGGGCCCGCCGTGGCAACACACCCAGAGGCAACCGCAAACCCTTCTGCACGCCCACTCCACGAGTGGGCCGGGCCGCGGGCGGCACACCCAAAGGCAAGCGCAGGCCCTTCTGCACGCCCACCGACGGTAGGCCGGCCGTGGCGGCACACTCAGAGGCTAACGCGAAACCCTTCTGCACGCCCCACCCACGGGTGGGCCGGGCCGTGGGCGCACACCCAGAGGCAACCGCAGGCCCTTCTGCACGCTTCACACACGGGTGGGTCCTACCGTGATGCACACCCAGGGGAAAACGCAGGCTCTTCTGCACGCCTCACCCACGGGTGGGCCCGGGCCGCGGGCGGCACACCCAGAGGCAACCGCGAAACAGTTCTGCACGCCCACCCACGGGTGGGCCGGCCGTGGCGGCACACCCAGAGGCACACGCGAAACAGTTCTGCACGCCCACCCACGGGTAAGCTGGTCGCTAGGCCAACCCAGAAGAAACTGCAGGCTCTTCTGCACGTCCCACCCACGGGTGGGCCGCCGTGGCTGCACATCCAGAGGCAACCGCAGGGCCCTTCTGCACACTTCACCCAACGGGTGGGCCGGCCGTGGCGGCACACCCAGAGGGAAAAATGCAGGCCCTACTGCACGCCCACCAACGGTAGTGGGCCGCCCGTGGCGGCACACCCAGAGGGCACACGCGAAACAGTTCTGCACGCCCACCCACGCGTGGGTTGGTCGCTACGCCAACCCAGAGGCAACCGCAGGCTCTTTTGCACGCCCCACCCATCGCAGGGCCCGCCGTGGGCGAACACTCCAGGGGCAACCGCAGGCTTTCTGCACGCCTCACCCACGGGTGGGCCGGTCCTAGCGCACACCCAGAGGCACACGCGAAACAGTTCTGCACGCCCACCCACGGGTGGGCCGGCCGCGGGCGCACACCCAGAGGCAAACGAGAGCAGTTCTTCGCACGCCCACCCACGGGTAAGCTGGTCGCTAGGGCAGCCAACCCAGAAGAAAACTGCAGGTCTCTTCTGCACGCCCACCCACGGGTGGGCTGGCCGTGGCTGCACACCCAGAGGCAACCGCAGGGCCTTCTGCACGCCCACCACACGGGTGGGCCGGCCGTGCGCGCACACCCAGAGGGAAAAATGCAGGCCCCTTCTGCACGCCCACCCACGGGTGGGCCGCCGTGGGCGCACACCCAGAGGCACACGCAAACAGTTCTGCACGCCCACCCACGTGTGAGTTGGTCGCTAGGCCAACCCAGAGGCAACCGCAGGCTCTTCTGCACGCTCCACCCACGGGTGGGCCCGGCCGTGGCGCAACCCAGAGGCAAACGCAGGCCCTTCTGTACGCTCACCCACGCGGTAGGGCCGGCCGTGAAGCTGCACAGCTCCAGAGGCTCACGCAGAGCAGCTTCTGCACGCCCACCCACGGGTGGGCCCGGGCTGCGCGTGCACACTCCAGAGGCAAACCGCAGGCCCTTCTGCACGCACTTCACACACGGTGGGCCGACCGTGGCGGCACACCCAGGGGCAAAAGCAAAGGCCCTTCTGCACGCTCCACCCACGGGTGGGCCCGCCGTAGCGCACACCCAGAGGCAAATCGCGAACAGTTCTGCACGCCCACCCACGGTAGGGTCGGCCGTGGCGGCACACCCAGAGGCAACCGCAGGCCCTTCTGCACGCCCACACACGGGTGGGCCGCCGTATGCGGCACACCCAGGGGCAAACGCAGGCCTCTTCTGCACGCCCACCCACGGTGAGCCGGCCGCGGGCGGCACACCCAGAGGCACACGCAAACAGTTCTGCACGCCCACCCACGGGTAGCTGGTCGCATGGCCAACCCAGAGGCAACCGCAGGCTCTTTCTGCACGCCCACCCACGGGTGGGCCGGCGTGGGCGCACACCCAGAGGGAAACCGCAGGCCCTTCTGCACGCCACCCACGGGTGGGCAGCCGCGGGCGGCACACCCAGAGGCAACCGCAGGCTCCTTCTGCACGCCCCACCCACGGGTGGGCCCGGCCGGGCGGCACACCCAGAGGCAACCGCGAGACCCTTCTGCACGCTCACCCACGGGTAGGCCGGGCCGCGGCGCACACCCAGAGGCTAACAGCGAAACTCTTCTGCACGCTCCACCCACGGGTGGGCCTACCGCGGGCGCACACCCAGGGGGAAAAAGCAGGCCCTTCTGCATCGCCCACTCCACGGGTGGGTCGCGCGGGCTGGCACACCCAGAGGCAACACGCGAAACAGTTCTGCACGCCCCTACCCATCGGTGGCTGGCCGTAGCGGCACACCCAGAGGCACATCGCAAAACAGTTCTGCACGCCCACCCACGGGTAAGCTGGTCGCTGGCGCTAACCCAGAAGAAACTGCAGGCTCCTTCTGCACGCCACCCACCGGTGGGCCGGGCCGTGGGCGGCACACCCAGAGGCAACCGCAGGCCCTTCTGCACACCCACCCACGGGTAGGGCCGCCGTGGCTGGCACACCCAGCAGGCAACCGCAGGGCCTTCTGCACCTCACCAACGGGTGAGCCGGGCCGTGGCGGCACACCCAGAGGCAACCGCAGGCCCTTCTGCACGCTCCCCATCCACAGGTGGGTCAATCGCGGGCGGCATCACCCAGGGGCAACCGTCAGGGCCCTTCTGCACGCCTCACCCATCGGTAGCCGGGCGCCGTGCGGCACACCCAGAGGCAACCGCAGGCCCTTCTGCACGCACCACACACAGGTGGGCCGCCGTGAGCGGCACAGCCCAGAGGCAACCGCAGGGTCCCTTCTGCACGCCCACCCACTGGTGAGCTGGCCGTGGCGACACACCCAGAGGCAACCGCGAGGCCCCTTCTGCATCGCCTCCACCCACGGGTGGGCCGCCGCATGCACACCCAGAGGCACATACAAATAGTTCTGCACGCCACCCACGGGTGGGCCGCCGCGCGTAAACCCAGAGGCAAACAGGTGACCCTTCTGCACGCCTCACCCATCGGTAGGCTGGGCCGGGCGGGCACACTCCAGAGGCACCGCGAGGGCCCTTCTGCACGCTTCTACCACGGTGGGCCGGCCGTATGCACACCCAGAGGCACACGCAGCAGTTCTCCACGCCACCCTACGGGCGGGCTACCGTTGCGGCACACTCCAGAGGCACACGCAGGTCCTTCTGCACTGCTACACCCACGGGTGGGCCGGGCCGTGTGCACACCCAGAGGCAAACGCAGAGGCCCTTCTGCACAGCCTTTACACCCACGGTGGGCCGCCTGGCGCACACCCAGAGCCACACGCAAACAGCTTCTGCACGCCCTACACTCCACGGGATGGGTTGGTCGCTAAGGCCAACCCAGAGGGAAAACCGCAGGCCTCTTCTGCACGCCCACCCGACGGTAGGGCCGCCGCGGGCGCACACCCAGAGGCAAACGAAACCCTTCTGCACGCCCCACCCACTGGTGGTGGGCCGGGCCGTGGCGGCACACCCAGAGGCAAACGCCGCCCTTCTGCACGCCACTCCACGGGTGGGCCGGGCCGTGGCGGCATTTCACCCCAGAAAGGCAACACGCGAGTCTCGTTCTTGCACGCCCCACTGCCACGGGTGGGCCGGCGCGGGCGGCACACCCAGAGGCAACCGAAAAGCGGGTTCTTTTCTGCACGCTCCACCCACGGGTAATGGGCCGATATCGCGCACAACACAAGCTGAGCCACACGCCAGCGCAGGTCGTGCACGCGACCACTCCACTGGGTGGGTCGTCGCGCGCGTGCACACGCAGAGGCACACGCAAACCGTTTCTGCGGCGCCACTCACGGCGTCGCTGGGTGGTCGGCGACACACCTTTGAGGGAAACCGCGAGGGCCTTCTTCTGCATCGCCCACCCATCGGGTGGGCCGCCGCATGGCACACCCAGAGGCAAAACGCGATAGCTTCTGCACGCTTTCACCCACGGGATGAGCCGGGCGGCACACCGCGATGCAAACCCGGGTGAGGCACTTCGGCGCTTAGGTTCACTCATCGGTACGCCGTATGTACAACGAGCCAAACGGAAACAGTGCGGCACGTCTGCCGTGGGGCTGGTCGCTACGTTAACAGCAAACCGCGAGGCCCTTCTGCACGCCTTCAGCATCCACAGGTGAGCCGGGCCAGTGTGCAATCGACTCCAGCAGCTCAGTGCGCCTCTCTGCGACGCTCACTCCACGGGTGGTGGGCCGGCCGCGGGCGGCACACTCCAGAGGCAACACGCAGACCCGTTCTGGCAGACTGCCACACTCACGTGGGCCGGGCGGGGTGGCGGCACACCCAGAGGCACACGCAAACAGTTCTGCAGACGACCGACGGGTGCTGGTCAGCTAAGGGCCAACCCAGAGGAAACCGAGGCCCTTCTGCAACGCCTTCACCCACGGGTAGGCCGGGCCATGCACACCCAGAGGTAATCGCGTGTGAGGCCTTTCTGTGACTTCCCACACATCGGTAGGCCGGGCCGTGCCTGCACACCCAGAGGCAACCGTGAGGATTTCCGGCATCAATCTACACCCACGGGTGGGCTTACCGTATGCACACCCAGAGGCAACGAGGTCTTTCTGCACGCCATCTAACGGGTGGGTCTCGTGGCGCACAACCAGAGGCAAATCGCGAGGCCCTTCTGCATCGCCTTCACTCCACGGTGGGCCGCCGTATGCAACACTCCAGAGGCAAAAACGCTGAGGCCCCTTCTGCACGCTTCCACCCACGGGTGGGTTTCCGGCCGTGGCGGCACACTCCAGAGGCAAACCGCGAGGCGTCTTCTTCACGCCCACCCACGGGTGGGCCCGGCCAGGGCGGCCACAGGCTAGGGGCAACCGTAGGCCCTCTTCTGCATGACGCCACTCCACGTGGGTGGGCCGGGCTGTGGGCGGCACACCGAGAGGCACACACGCAGACCGCTCTGCACGCTCCACCATCGGGTGGGCCGGTCAGTATGCACACCCAGAGGCACACGCGGTCAGGCCCTGCTGCTTCGCCACCCACGCGAGCCGGCTGTATGCACACAGAGAGCACACGCGAAACAGTTCTTGCATCGGCCACTACCGGAAATGGCCGCGGCGGCACACCCAGAGGCATTAATGCCTAACAGTTCTTCAACGCCACCCACGGTAAACTTGTCAGCGGCCAACCCAGAAGAAACTGCAGGCTCCTTCCACACCCACCAACTGGTGGGTCGGCCGCATGCAATAACCCAGAGGCGAAACGAAAGTTTTTCTGCACGCCTTCCACCCAGGTGGCCCGCCAGCGCACAACCAGAGGCAACCATTCGCACCACCCAGGTGGGCCGGGCCGGGCGGCACATTCAGAGGCACACACGAAACAGTTCTGCACGCCTTCACCCACGGTTAATGGGCCAGAGCGCACACCCAGAGGGCAACCGTGAGGGCCTTCTGTGACGTTAACCAACCTGTGCAGGGCCGGGCCGCGGGCGGCACACCCAGAGCCACGCGAGACGCGAACAGTTCTGCACGCCTTTGCTACCCACGTGGTGGTGGTGGCCTAACACCGCATGGCACTTTAGGAGGCACGCCAGCCAGTTCCTGCACGCCCACGGTGGGCTTTCTGGTCGCGCCAACCCAGAGGAAACCGGCGAGGCCTTCTGCAAGTAATTTCCGTGGTGGGCCGGCCGTGGGCGGCAATTTCCTGTGGAAAAGGCCAGAATTTGAATTTTCGCACCACCTTACCGGTGGGCCGCTGTGTCGGGCACACCTTGTAGGCACACACGCGAACAGTTCTGCATCGCCACTCCATCGGGTGGGTCGGGCCGTATGGCACAACCTAATGGCAACGCGAACAGTTTGCACGCCCAAACCACGGAAAAAGCTGGTCGCTAAGGCTGCCAGAAGCATAAACCCGTGCGGCTCCTCTTCACTCCATCGGTGGGCTGGTCAGCGGCACACCCAGGAGAATCGTGAGGTTTTGGCATGCCCACCCACGGTAGGCCGGGCTGTGGCTGCACACCCAGAGGCAACCGCAGGCCCTTCTGCAACACCCACCACCAGGGTCGGCCGGGCAAATACCGATGCAACGAACCCTTCTTCACTTCACCCAATGCACTACACGCAGTGGCGCACACCCCTGTGAGGCAAACGCGAACCTTCTGCAGACGCCCCACCTTATCGTGGCCGCCGTATGTACACCCAGAGGCAACCACAGAATTTCTTCTGTGAATTTTAACACACCGGTGGCCTACCGCGGCAGGTAATAATACACCCCGGCAAAACCCAGGTTCTTCTGCACTTCTGCTTCACACACGGTGGGCCTACTTCGTGCACACCCCGGGCAAAACCCCAGGCTCTTCAGACGCCTTCACTCCACGGGTAATGGCCGCGGCACACCCAGAGGCACACCCAG
>JAPFBE010001056.1:0-14613 GCA_034336665.1 Luscinia megarhynchos
AGAGTAAAAGTCAAAAAAACTTGTTTATTTAGCAAACACACAGAAAAATCTCTCTCCAACACAAGAAAAAAACAGCCACGGTGGACGCAGCAAACTTCACCCATCCGAGTGGATGTACAGCCTCAGGACGTCTCCCGTGCCGGGGAGGGCAGAAACGTGTAATTCTTTTCATGAGCAGGCGCCCGGCGTATCTTGATGTTCCAGGTCGTCCAGGATCAGGTTCACGTGGTATTCCAAGCTAATAAGGGAAGGAAAAATAAAGCGAAGCAGCCTAAGCAAAGTGGGGGGCAGAAGCAGCAGCTAAGCAAGCAGAAGCAGCTAAAAGCGGCCGAGCCGTGCAGGGGGGGAGAGGGGGCAGCAGCTTGAAAGCAGCGTAGTGGAAGCAGCTCACCGATGGGGAGGGGCGCTGTCTAGCTAGACAAAACAAACCCTCCAGGCATGAGCAGCACACGATTGTGGATATAAAGCACTGCAACGTCACCCCAGGACAGGGGGTGAGCTTTCCCCCAAGGGCAAGGACGACGCACACCGACAGCACTTTCCCCTCCCCGCCAAAAGGCGACAAAGACAGCACAGCCTGCCAAAGGTAAGGTGGATGGAGAACACAGCGGCCTCCCAAAATCGAAGGGGTCGGACACCACCCCGACTCAACAAAGCTAAGGACAGACAAGCACCGGGGCAGCGAGGGACCGCGCCGGCCCCCCAAATCGGAGGGGTCTGGCCATCACCCCAATTCAGAAAAGCTAAGGCCAAAATAAAATTGGCAAAAATCACATCAAGTGCTGTGCTTGGTCTTTACTCTCGCAACAAGTCCCTCACCACCCAAACCAAGCTCAAAGCCTCCCCCGCCCCATGAAGAGGAGGACCGAGACCCTCAGCCGGGCAGCGAGCGAGGGGGGCCGAGGGATGTCTGCGTCCCCCTCCTTCCTGGATGGTCCTGAGGGGTTTCGGGCCTCTCCTGAGGGGAATGGCAGGGCTGGAGGTCTCTGGCCGTGTCACACTGAGGCATGGCGGGGCTGGGGGGTCTCTGGACATGTCACATCGGGGGATGCTCAGGGCTGGGGTCTCTGGCCATGTCACACCGGGGGATGCTCAGGGGTGGGGGTCTCTGGCGGTGTTACACCGGGGGATGCTCGGGGCGCTCATCCCAGGGTGAGAGGGACAGAGACCTTGCGGTGTCCCCAGAGGGATGAAGACCCCACCCCCCAAGGGAGATAGACAGAAACCCTCCGGCCCCCTCGAGCATTTCCCAGGCCCAGAGGGATGGAGACCCTCGAGCATCCCTGGGTGCTGGCCCAGATAAAACTGGCCCATATCAAACTGTTATCAGCCAGAAATGCTTTGGCAGTGAGATTTCCTTTCCCCAGGCCCCGCTGTGGCACGATGGACGCTCGGTTCCGTGAGGTTCTGGGGTGTCACAACGCTGCCCTTGGTTCCACCAGGCCCTACGGTGTCACAAGAGAGCCTCGGGTCTGTGAGATTCTGTTGGAATTCAAAATGCAAGGAATTCTCTCGACATTGGGCCTGTCAATCAAAGTCTAGAAAAGAACACAGGATTTGACCGGAGGCCTCAGGAAATGCTTCCAACTTAGGTGCTAGAAGCAAAAATGTAGATGAAAGCAGAGATGTATTTAGGTGAGAAAAGTTCAGCTGTAGATTTTATGATAAAAACAAGAATAAAATTAGTCGCAGATGTGACAAAAAGTCTTAGACTAGGTCTGTGTGCCAGAACAGGATTGGCTAAGAAAGTTCACACTGCAATTAGACAAAATTTTAGTATTGTATTAAAAACATAAATGTCTTTTTTGGCAGTGTGTTATTGGCGAATAAATCCTGAAAAGATCTTATAGCCATAAGTGTTGCAACGTCTCGTCACGCTGTTGACACTTGTCGACTCCTGGAATGGGGCTCGGGTGCCCAGAGACCCCTTCCTTTGTTTTTTGCAGTGCCGAAAGGGGCCCAGGAGAGCTGTGGAGGGACTGGGAGTGCCTGGAGCTGCTCCCAGAATCCCGGTGTGACCCCCGGCCCAGCCCCCAACTTGCACTCACACCTGCCCCTCCTACCCCGGGCCCGAGCCACGCCCCTTTTATGCTCTTTCTCCTTCCGACCAATCAGAACGCTCGGTCACGCTGTGGCCACGCCTCCTCTTTGTGTCATCACAGTGAGCAACGCTGGGTGCTCTGCCCCCATGCTTGTTTCTGGGCTCCTATTGGCTGTGCTTGAAAGGGGCGGGGCTTGGTCTGGGTATATAAAGAGCCCCGCTGGCTCGGGTTTTCAGCGGAGACGGCGACGGAAAGAGGAGGAGGGGTCCTAGGGAGAGGAGCCTCGAGAAGCACACCGGGAGGAGACCCACGGATCAGGCGGAGGTCCGCTCTGCGTTGTCTGCCCAGCAACGAAGGGCACGGAGACCTGACCCGTGACTCTGCTCCATGGAGACCCCCGGAGCCTACACCGCGATGAGCACAGATCACCCGGCCCCCCTCCATGGTGGAGGAAGACCCTGGTGACCTGACACGCTCCGCCCCACACACATATTTCCACGCAGGATAACGATGGCGACACCCCGCTCCCCGGTCCTCTTATTGGGGTGAGGAGGGTGGACACTGACAGTGCATCCCCCCGGGGGCCAGGACGATGGACATAGGGCAAAGACGACAGACCCTGACAGAGCATCGCCCCGGGGCGAAGACGACGGAGACACCGCTTCCCAGCACTACTCGGTGCTCCCCCGGAACGAGCAGGCACCCTCAACCTGCCAAAGGTGAGGTGGACGGAGACCACCCGTGCCCTCTGTGTTTCAGAGACGGAGGATGGACGTTACCTGACCACTCATCCCAACAAAAAACGAGGGCGGAGACGATCCTGACCCCCTATATTGAAGGAGCGGCAACTAAGGGTGCAGAGACCCCACCAGAGACTGCTCCGCTCCAAGGAGAGCATCCCCACTCACCCCAAGGTAAGCACCGAGACCACCCGGACCCTTCCCCAGTAATGGGATGGGGGCGGAGATGTCCTGACCAACTCCACGATCTTCACACAGAAAGGATGGAGATGATGAGACACTCCAATCCTCCTTCGGGGCGAGGAGGGTGGACACAGAAAGGGCAACCGCCCGGGGCCAGGACGACGGACTCCGAGAGATCATCCCCCCGGGACGATGGACCCCAACAGTGTATCCTCCTGGTTCGAGGATGATGAACCCCGTCAAATCATCGCCCTGGGTCGAGGGTGACAGACGCTAAAAGATCATCATCCCAGGGGCTAGGACGAGGAATTGTGACAGAGGAACCCACCTGAGGGTGAGGACGAGGGACCCCAAGAGAACATCCCCTCCGTGCGAGGATGAGGGACCCCGACAGATCATCTCTCCGGGGAGAGGACGATGAACCCTGAGAGATGATCCCTCCAGGACGACGGTGACGAACCCCGACAAAGAATGCCCTCAAGGAGAGGAGGAGGGAACCCGACAGAGCATTGCTCCGCGACAAGGGCGACGGATGCCGAGAGATGATCTCCCCAAGGCGAGGACATCGGACCGCGAAAGAGCATCGTCCCGAGGGCGAGGAGGACGGACCCTGACAGATGATCACCCTGGGACGACTGCGACGCACCCCGAGAGAGTACCCTCCCATGGAGAGGAGGAGGGGTCCCGACAGAGCATCTCCCCAGGACGAGGGCGACTGACACCGAAAAAACATCGTTGAGGTGGCGAGGATGACGGATCCCGACAGATTATCCCATCGGGGAAGTGGACGAGGGACCCCGACACGGCATTGCCCCAGGGGTGAGGACGACATACACCGACAGATGAGCCTTCCGGGTACGAAGACTAGAGTCCACGACAGGGCATCCCTCTGGGGCGAGGACGACGGACCCTGACAGAGCATACCCTCGGGACAAGAGTGACGGATGTCGTAAGACCATCCTCCCGAGGACAAGGAAGACAGACCCCGACAGATCATCGCCCCGGGGCCGTGGTCAAGGGACCCCGATAGAGCATTGCCACAGGGTTGAGGACGACGGACACCAAAAAATGATCTTCCCGGGTGCGATGACGTGAGATCCCGACAGGGCATCTCCCCGGGGTGAGGATGACGGACCCCAACAGAGCATCGTGCGGTGGCGAGGACGACGGACCCCCGACAGAGCATCGTCCGGGGATGACGGGCGACAGACCCTGACAGGGCATCGCCCTGGGCCGAGGGCAATGGACCCTGAGAGAGAATCCCCGGGCGACAAGGGAGAAGGACCGTGACAGAGCATCACCCCGAGGGCGAGGACAACGGACCCCGACAGAGCATTGCCCTGGGGTTTAGGATGACGGACACCGACAATTGATCCTCCCGGGTGCGATGACGACGGACCTCGACAAGGCATCCCCCCGAACGAGGACGACAGACCCTGACAGACCATCGTCCCAGGGGTGAGAAGGACGGACCCTCGACAGGGCATCCCCTGTGGGGTGAGGGACGACAGACCCCGACAGAACATCGCCCCCAGGGGCTAGAAGGACGACCCCGATAGGGCATCCCCATGGGGCGAGATTGACAGACCCTGACAGAACATTTTTCCGGGAAAGGACAAGGTCACCAACAGAGCACGAGGGCGATGGACGCCCTTAAGATCATCCTCTCGGGGGCGAGGGACGACGGACCATGACAGATCATCCCCCGAGGGTTCCGATGGCGACGGACGCCGACAGTGCATCTCCTCAGGGGCGAGGAGACGGACCCCTGACAGAACATCGCCCGGGGGCGAGGACGACGGACCCCCGACACGACATCCCCGTGGTGCAGGGACGAGCAGACCCCCGAAGGAGCATTGCCCCAGGACGAGGGCGATGGACACCGCAAGATCAACGTCCCAGGGGCGAGTATGACATATCCATACTGACCATCGCCCCGAGAGCCGAGGGACGACAGACCCCGAAAGTGTATTGCCACGGGGGCGAGGGACGAGGGACCCTCGACAGGTCATACCCCCAGGGGCGAGGGAGGATGGAAACCGACAGTGCATCCCCCCAGGAGAGGAGAATGAAGGACCCCGACAGAGCATCCCCCAGGGGCAGGTGCGAAGACGATCATCTAGTGGCCATGGCGGGACTACCGACAGAGGCATATCCCCGGGGGCGAGGGACGACAGACCCCGACAGAGCATCCCCCCAAGGGCGATGACGAAAGACACTGACAGAGCATCCTCCGAGCGCGATGACGATGGATCCCCACAGAGCATTGCCCCGAGTGAAAACAAGAGGACCCAGACAGAGCATCCCCCAGGGGCGTGGGCGAGAGATCCCGAGAGGACATCCCCCTGGGATGAGGGCTGACGGATGCAGAAAGATCATTCTCCCAGAGGGGCGAGGGATGACGGACCCCGACAGAGCATCCCACTGGGGGTGAAGAGCGAGCGCACCTCTGCTGACCATCTCCCCGGGGCTGAGGGCGATGGACCTCGAAGTGTGTATTGCTCCAGCGGCATGGATGGCGGGCCCCAAAAGAGAATCGCCCTGGAATGAGAGCGTGACGGACCCTGACAGAGCATCGCCCGGGGGCGAGGGAGCAAGGGACACCGACAGAGCATTTCCCGGGGGCGAGGGCGTTGGACCTCGACAGAGCATTCCCCGGAGGTGAGGGCGTCCGGACCTCGACAGAAACATAGCCGGAGAGGCGAGGATAACGGACACGCGACAGAACATTGCCCGTGGGTGAGAAGGGTGGACAACGGCAGAGCATCGCCTCGGGACAACTGCGGACATGGGGACAGAGCATTCCCAGGGGTGAGGGCAGATACGAGGCGTGTCTTGGTTTTAGGGCAAATTAGGGGAAGAATCTCCAAAGGAACCCCTTAAGCAACAAACTCTCCAAACTCTTCCCCTTCCAACCACCGGATTTGGGGAAGATTTTCCTCAGAGAAAAAGTCAAAAAAACTGGTTTATTTAGCAAACACACAGAAAAAAATTCACTAACGCAAGAAAAAAACAGCCACGGGTGGCGCAGCAAACTTCACCCATCCGAGTGGATGTACAGCCTCAGAAAGTTCTCGGTATCGGGGAAAGCAGAAGCGTAATTCTTTTTCACGAGCACGGGCCCGGCGTTTCTTGATGTTCCAGGTCGTCCAGGATCAGGTTCACGTGGTATTCCTAGCTAATAAGGAAAGGAAAAATAAAGGAAAAAGCAGCCTAAGCAAAGTGGGGGCAGAAGCAGCAGCTAAGCAAGCAGAAGCAGCTAAAAGCGGCCGAGTCGCGAGGGGGGGAGAGGGGCAGCAGCTTGCAAGCAGCGCAGCGGCAGCAGCTCACCGATGGGGAGGCTGTCTAGCTAGACAAAACAAACCCTCCAGGCATGAGCAGCACACGATTGTGGATATAAAGCACTGCAACGTCACCCCAGGACAGGGGTGAGCCTCCCCCGAGGGGCAAGGGATGACGGACACCGACAGCTTTTCCTCCTCCCGCCAAAGGCGACAAAGACAGCACAGCCTGCCAAAGGTAAAGGTGGATGGAGAGCACAGCGGCCTCCCAAAATCGGGGGGTGGGACACCACCCGGCTCAACAAAGCTAAGGACAGACAAGCACCCGGGGCAGCGAGGGACGCGCCCGGCCCCCCAAATGGGAGGGTCTGGCCATCGCCCCGGTTCAAAAAACTAAGGCCAAAATAAAATTGGCAAAAATCACATCAAGTGCTGTGCCTGGTCTTTACTCTGCATAGCGAGTCCCTCGCCACCCAAACCAAGCTCAAAGCCTCCCCGCCCCATGAAGAGGAAGAAGAGACCATCAGCCGGGCAGGCGGCACGGGGGGCCCAGGAATGTCTCGTCCCCCTCCTCCCTGGATGGTCCTGAGGGGTTTCGGGCCTCTCCTGAGGGGGAATGGCAGGGCTGGAGGTCTCTGGCCGTGTCACACTGGGGGCATGGCGGGGCTGGGGGGTCTCTGGACATGTCACATCGGGGGGATGCTCAGGGCTGGGGGTCTCTGGCCATGTCACACCGGGGGGATGCTCGGGGGTGGGGGTCTCTGGCAGTGTTACACCGGGGGGGGATGCTCGGGGCGCTCATCCCAGGGTGAGAGGACAGAACCCTGTGGTGTCCCCAGAGGGATGAAGACCCCACCCCCAAGGGAGAGGGACAGAAACCCTCCGGCCCCCTCGAGCATTTCCCAGGCCCAGAGGGATGGAGAACCTCGAAGCATCCCTGGGTGCTGGCCCAGATAAAACTGGCCCAAATCAAACTTTTATCAGCCAGAAATGCTTTGGCAGTGAGATCTCCTTTCCCCAGGCCCCGCTGTGTCACGATGGGCGCTCAGTTCCGTGCGGTTCTGGGGTGTCCTAGCGCTGCCCTTGGTTCCAGCAGGCCCTACTGTGTCACAAAGAGAGCCTCGGGTCTGTGAGATTCTGTTGGAATTCAAAATGCAAGGGAATTCTCTCGACATTGGGCCTGTCAATCAAAGTCTAGAAAAGAACACAGGATTTGACCGCGAGGCCTCAGGAAATGCTTCCAACTTAGGTGCTAGAAGCAAAAATGTAGATGAAAGCAGAGATATATTTAGGTGAGAAAAAGTTCAGCTGTAGATTTTATGATTAAAAAGAAGAATAAAATTAATTCGCCCAGATGTGACAAAAAGTCTTAGACTAGGTCTGTGTGCCAGAACAGGATTGGCTAAGAAAGTTCACACTGCAATTAGACAAAACTTTATTATTGAATTAAAAACATAAATATCTTTGTTGGCAGTGTGTTATTGGTGAATAAATCCTGAAAAGTCCTTGTAGCCATAAGTGTTGCAGCGTCTCGTCACGCTGTCGACAGTTGTCGACTCCTGGAATGGGGCTGGGACGCCCAGAGACCCCTTCCTTTGTTTCTTGCAGTGCCGGGAAGGGGCCCACGAGAGCTGTGGAGGGAACGGGAGTGCCCAGAGCTGCTCCCCAAAATCCCGGTGTGACCCCGGCCCGCCCTTACCACGCCATCACATCTGTCCTTCTTACCCCGGGCCCGAGCCACGCCCCTTTTCTGCTCTTTCTCCTTCCGACCAATCAGAATGCTCCGTCGCGCCGTGTGCGTCCTCTTTGTGTCATCACAATGAGCAACGCTGGGTGCTCCGCCCCCACGCTTGTTTCTGGGCTCTTATTGGCTGTGCCTGAAAGGGGCGGGGGCTTGGTCTGGGTATATAAAGAAGCCCGCTGGCTCGGGCCCTCAGCAGAGAAGGCGAGCGAGAGGAGCAGGGGTCCCAGGGAGAGGAGCCTGAGAAGCGCACCGGGAGGAGACCCGCGGGCGGGGCGGAGATCCGCTCTGTGCCGCCTGCCAACAGCGAAGAGCGGAGACCCCACTACGTGACTCTGCTCCACGGAGACCCCCGGAGCCAACACCGTGATGAGCACAGATCACTCGGCCCCCTCCATGGTGGAGGAAGACCGCTCGGTGACCTGACACGCTCCGCCCCACACACATATTTCCATGCAGGATAACGATGGCGACACCCCACTGCCCGGTCCTCTTATTGGGGTGAGGAGGGTGGACACTGACAGTGCATCTCCCGGGGGCCAGGGCGATGGACATGGGGGCTAGAAGCGACAGACCCTGACAGAGCATCACCTTGGGGGGCCCGAAGGCAGCGGAGACACCGCTCCCCAGCACTATTTCGGTGCTGCCCTGGAGCGAGCAGGCGCCCCAGCCTGTCAAAGATGAGGTGGACAGAGAACACCCGTGCCCTCTGTGTTGCAGAGAAGGAGGATGGACATGATCCTGACCACTCATCCCAACAAAAACGAGGGCGGAGAGCGATCCTGACCCCCTATAGCGAAGGCGGCAACTAAAAATGCATGGAGACCCCACCAGAGACTGCTCCGCTCCAGGGAGGCCATCCCCACTCACCCCAAAGGTAAGCACCGAGACCTCCCGACCCTTCCCCAGTAATGGGAGGCGGTAGGAGATGTCCCTGACCAACCCCACCATCCACACACAGAAAGGGTGGAGGCGACGAGAGCACCCTGATCCTCCCTCGTGGTGAAGAGGGTGGACACCGAGAGAAACACCGCCCCAGAGGCGGGGGCGACGGACACGGACAGATCATCCCCCCGGGCGCCAGGGTAACGGACACCGACAGAGCATCCCCCTGGGGCGACAGACCCAGACAGAGTACCCAACAGAGAGGAGGAGGAGGGACCCCAACAAATCATCCCTCAGGAAGCGAGGCGACAGACCCGAAAGTGTATTGCCCCAAGGACGAGGAAGAGGGACCCCAACAGATCATACCC
The DNA here is from genome assembly GCA_034336665.1 of Luscinia megarhynchos. Taxonomy (NCBI): domain Eukaryota; kingdom Metazoa; phylum Chordata; class Aves; order Passeriformes; family Muscicapidae; genus Luscinia; species Luscinia megarhynchos. The sequence continues at coordinate 9,241 of JAPFBE010001056.1, forward strand.
CCGAGGGGCGAGGACGACGGACACTGACAGAGCATCGCCCGAGTGCTTAGGGACAGCGAACCCCGACAGAGCATCCCCCGGGGGTGAGGGCCGAAACACCCGACAAAGCATCGTCCCGGGGCTAGGATGTTGGACCCTGACAGAGCATCCACCGTGGGGGCGAGGATGACAGACCCTTACAGAGCATCGCCCCGTGGGGGCGAGGACAATGGAGCCCTGAAAGTGTATTGCCCTAGGGGCCCGGGATGATGGACCCCGACAGAGCATCCCCCTCGAGGGCGAGGACGACAGACCCGTCAGAGCATCCCCGTAGAGGCGAGGGACAACAGATCCCGACAGAGCATCCCCTTCAAGGGGCGAGGACGAGGGTCCTTGACAGAGCATCGCACCCGTGGCGAAGGCGGCCGGACGCCGCAAAGATCATCCTCTCGGGGGCGGTATGGCGTATCCCTTCTCACCATTGCCCCAGGAGGGCGAGGGCAGCGGACCCTTAAAGTGTATTGCCCGGGGGGCGAGGGCGAGAGACACCGAGAGATCATCTCCCCCAATGGCGAGGGGCAGCCGGACCCCGAAAAAGCATCCCTCGGGAGGGCGAGGGACAAGCGTATCTCTACTGAACATCACCCGGGGGGCAGGACGAGGGACCCCTGCAGAGCATCGACCCGGGGGGCGAAAATGACTGACACCCGACACATGATCCTCCCGGGGTCGCGATGGCCGAAGGACCCCGATTCAGCATCCCCCCAGGGTGAGGGCGATGAACCCTGACTCCAGCATCTCCCCTGGGACGAGGGGTGGTGGGCGCCCGAAAAGATCATCCTCTCGGGGGCCCGAGTAAAGCGTATCCCTACTGACCATCGCCCCGGGAGGCGAGGGCGTCCGGACCCGTCAGGAGCATCCCGTGGGGCGAGGATGACAGAGCGCCTACAGATCATCGCCCTGGGGCCGAGGCGATGGACCCTGACAGAGCATCCCCGGAGGCCCGAGGGAGGCGGACCCTGACAGACCACACGCCTACGAGGGGCGAGGAAGAGGAACCCCTGACAGAGCATGTCGCCCCGGGGTTGAGGGCGAGCGGACACCCGACAAATGATCCTCACGGAGTGCGATGGCAGCGGATCCCGACAAGGCATCCCACCATTGCGGGGACAGCAGACCCCGACAGATCATCCCCTCGAGGGGCGAGGGTGACAGATCTTGACAGGGCATTCCCGTCGCGGCAAGGGCGACACACCCTGACAGAGCATTTCTCTGGGGGCGAGGACTAAGGTCCCCAACAGAGCATTGCCTCGGAGCGAGAATGATGGGCGCCGTAAGATAATCCTCCCAGAGGCGAGTATGCCATATCCATACTGCCCATCGCCCGGGAGGCGAGGGCGAGCGGATCCCGGAAGTGCATTGCCCGGGGGGCAGGGCGAAGACCTCGACAAATCATCCCTCGAGGCTGAGGAAGAGCCGGACCCCGACAGAGCATCCCCCGAGCCGAGGAAGACGGACCCAGACAGAGCATCCCCCGGTTCGAAGGCGACAGACCCCAACCGCTCATCGCCCTGATTCGAGGACAGCGGACCCTGACAGATCATAGTTTTTGGGCCGAGGGCAGCGAGGGCGTAAAAAATCATCCTCCCAGAGATGAGGGGCCGAGGGACAGCGACTGAGCATTTTCTAAGGGCTTGGAGGATGGACCCCGACAGAGCATCACCCGGGGGGCGAGGGCGAGCAGAACCTGATAGAGCATCCCCGGTCGCGAAGAAGGCGGACCCTGTCAGAACATCCCACAGGGGCGAGGTCGGCCGGACTCGAAAGTGTATTGCCCGGGGGCGGGGGCGAGGACCCCGACAGAGCATGTCCCTGGGAAAGCAGCGGACACTGACAGATGATCCTCCCGGGCTTGAAGATGAAAAGACCCTACAGGGGCATGCCCCTGGGGCGAGGATAGCCGGACCCCTAACAGATCATTGCCCCTGGGGTGAGTATGATGGACACCGACAGATGATGCGTGCGGGTGTGATGACGACAGACTGCGACAGGGCATCCCCCTCGCGGGGGCGAGGGCGGCGGACCCCAACAGAACATTGCCCCCGGAGGCGATGACAGCAGATGCCGACAGGGCATCGCCACATAGCCAAGAACAGCGGACCATGACAGGGCATCCACCCGCTGCAAGGATGATGGACCCCAGCAGAGCATAAGCCCCAATATGAGAGAGTATCCCCCCCAAAGGGGAGGAGGAGGGATCCCGACAGAGCATGCAGCCCTGGGATGAGGCGGCCGGACGCCGAAGAACATCGTGGAAGTGGCGAGGATGGCCGGACGCCCGACAGATGATCCCCCAAAGGCAAGGACGTTGGACCCCCAGAGAGCATTGCCCGGGCTCGAGGGGCGATGAAGACCAACAGAGCATCCTCCCGGGGCGAGGGCGAGCCGGACCCCGACAGGGCATCCTCCCGGCGTGAGGATGATGGTTTCCAACAGAGCATAAGCCCTGGGGGGCGAGGATAGCGGACCCTGACAGAATATCCTTCGGTTTGAGGATGATGAACCTTGTCAGATCATCGCTCCGGGGCCGAGGCGGCCAGGGCGCTAGAAAGATAATCATCCCTGGGGGCGAGGGCGAGAGACCCCGACAGAGCATGTCCCTGGAGGCGAAAACGGCGGACACTGACAGATGATCCTCCCAGGCTTGAAGATGAAAGACCCTACAGGGCATGTGGCTGCGTGAGGGATTGGTGAATTGTACTTAGGTACAATGTGAGAGAGAGCCCCAATTCGCACTCCCTTTTTCTGGCTACCACAGTGGCCAAAGATGGGCAAAGTGAGTGGAATGGTTGCCCGTGCTGTATGAAAAGTGTGAATGTTGATCTATTTGTAATGCAGAGCCTTCAACGGTTATTTTGCATTTTTGTGATAGTACTGTCCTCTTGTGTCAAAAGCTATAGTTGCAAAAATCTGGAAGCATCATTTGATGTTAGCTGTGCTGTCCATTTATTTTGTGAGCCATTAGAAGTGGCTGTTGAAGCTCGAGCCGAAGCTGAAAGGGCCTGGCTGTCTAGGCAGACTCTTCCCAGATGGTTCCAGCTTGAACCAGGCGAGTTTTTGATGGCAGTGGGGGAACTGGACCCCCTGTAAGGTGACAGTACAGTAGGACAGATAGGGTGTTCCTGGGAGAAGTATACTCAAGCCAGACTAATTCTTATCTGGCTTCTGATTGTGAACTACCCCAGTTGAGAGAAGACTCAGAAATCCATTGAGGTGGGGACGAGCAGGAGTAATTTCTTGTTTTGTGTGTGGGCTGACAATCTTCCACTGGGAGCTGGAATGGCATTCAGCTTGGGTTCTTCTCTGGTGTAAGAAGTGTGAGAATAAGAAATATTGCATATCTTACAGGCGGAGACCTGCGTGCCCTGGGTGTGTCCCGGATCTGCCACAAGATTATTACTGGGTGGCAGTGCATGCTAAATGTGAGAGTAAATTTAGCCTGTGGAAAGCGTCATTTGGTCACCAAGGACTAGGACAATTTTGAGAAAGATTGGGAGAGGACGAAATAATGATGCAAGCCTGGCAAGACTAATTAAAGGAATTCCCCTCCCACAGTAGTGTACCCTTGACTCTCAGGAATTTGAGATACAAAGGGGTTGTGTTTGTGGATGTGTCAGAGTTACAGTGTGAGATTTGTAGCAAGGGCAATTTAGTTGTGGCCCAAGATTTAAAACTTGTGTGTGTGGAGAGAACTGGGAGAGTTTGATAAGAGATAAGTGGTTGAAGTGTCCTACGAATGGAAATCAGAGGAGACCAAATTTAGTCGAGGTTGTGCCCGAGGGGCTGCCCGTGTGAACCTTGGATTTGTTTTTGCTGTACTCAGTGTGAAGAGTTGTGGTATAGGCAGACATACCAGGGGCAGCGACCAAGAGAATCACTTAGTCATTTGTGTTATACAAAAGAAGCAAAAGACCACTCAGAAAGCTGTAAGAATTCTAGTGGTGATTGGTTGTGAGAAAGAAGGAAGTATCTGATTGTTTGAATTAATTGGTGAAGGGGAGTTTCAAATAATTTAAGAAAGGCAGCAGAAATAATTAGAATTGAGTGTGCTCAGACTATTGTTATACCCCGAGATTTTCAAATTAAGGCAAAGAGCTGGGATAAAATAAGGAAGCATTGGGAAAAGAAGTAATGGGGTGCTAATCAGAGCAAAGAGATTTCTAAGGCAAATCCTTTAGGCTGGATTTGACACACTGGAAAGAATTAGTATTGAAAACAAAAAGGACCCTTGTAAAAATTTTGTACACAATGGTGGCCACTTTATAAGCTGGGAGAAGGCACTAGATGGCCACCTGCTGGAACTTCAGATTATGACACCTTATTGCAATTAATGCTGTTTTTAAGGAAAAAAAAAATGGGAGGACATAACATATGCTGGTATGTTCTTTCCCCTCTGGAATCATCCTGAGTGGCAGAGAGATTGTGGAATTAGATGTCCTTGTGATCCCCTGCTATTTGCCCTTGAAAAAAACAGTAAAGCTAATAAAGGGAAACCCAAGCTGTGGGGTTTATGTTGTCAGACTGGCGCAGGACAGACTCATAAACTTATTATATTCTGTTCTTCGGGTCAGTATTTTACTATAGGGTGTGGGTATAAGAAAGCTTAAGAGAGAGTTTAGAGCAAGAAGACACAAGAGAGAGAGAAGAGACACAAGAGGCAAGAGAAGAAGAGAGCGATTTTCCATTTTACAACACAATTAGTATTTTTACGGCTAATTAATATTACAATTTTCAATAACCAATCTAATACAATATACTAATTTCCTAATATTTGCATGCAACCTATAGGATTCCCTAGATTACCATGTTTTATGGCTTTCTTATCTGTAACCGTAATCTTGAGACCTTTCCTTCCAGGCATGAAGCAGGATGTCTGCTGGCTCTTTGGTATTTGTGGCATTTGGTACTATCTAAACAAAGGAAGAGAACTCAAACCTTAACATAACTATTTTCAGTGTCTATGTCAAATACTGCTAACATCTCTATTTCATCTGTTGTTCCAGACCTACTTGCTAGCCATTCATATGATTTTGATATTATCTCCCCAACACCTCCCCCATTTCGATGAACAACTAAAATGTTCGAAACTGTTTTGCTCATTATTTTCCTCATGCACTGGAGTATGCAGGGTAAGAACATTAATAATACAACTATTACTAATAGAATAAACAAGCCTATTTTACGAAGTTCTTTAGCCAAGAGGCAAAGCTCCAACCTTCAAATAAACTGTCCATCCAGGTTGGGTCGCTTGTAGTAATTTGGTTAGCTAAATCCTTTAAATTTTGTAACTGTTTATGAATGGAAACAGAGTGATCTGATAAATTCATGCAGCAC
>JAPFBE010001057.1:0-14558 GCA_034336665.1 Luscinia megarhynchos
ATGGAATCCTGGACCTCCCTGTGTTCCCCTGAATGAGAAAAAAAATGAAGCATGGAGACTACAGAAGTCAGCGGGATGAAGACAAAGTTCCTGGTGGGAAGAGATTGAAAAGATGCAAGTAGCTGAAAACCTTTTTTGTGGGCTGTGGGGATTGTGACTTCCCTAAAGTTCCTTTAAACTGTGAAATATACTTGGGGAGGTTTGGATGCTTGAGTAGAAGACTTTTTGCCTTGGGGAAATTGAGCTCTCTCTGTTCTGGGACTGGAATATGAACAGAGACATTTGATAGAAAAGCAGATGAGGAGAATTTTGTTTTTCGGCAGCCTGCCTTTAAAAGTGATACCCCAAGTGTGTAACGTAACCCATAACACGGCTCTGGAAGGACTGTGTAAAGGGGAGGAAAATTCATAGTTCTGTGAGTCTCGGATAAACGCAGACTGTGAAGGTGAAGACACCCCCTAAGCCATAACCAGAAAAGGGACTTTTCTCTCTGAAGTAAACTAAACTGATTATTTGAGTGTATAACTGACTGAAGTGCTCTCTCTGTATGTATGTTGGTAAGAAATGTAGAATAAAGGGAAGGAGGGAACAAGCTAGGAATTTTATCTTGAATGCTATATCTTCTTTTTGTATTATTAATAAATTTCTTCTTGTACCTTTTTAAGTTTTGAGCCTGCCTTGTCTCTACTCCTGGGTCCTGTCTCAGAAAAAAATTAAATATATTAAGGTTGGCAAACCCGAAGTCACACCGTGACATGGGACTATAGATGCAATAGATGCAGGTAGGGGAAATCAAAAAGGGTTTTATTCTGTAAGAATTTAGAACTGAAAGGGAGGGTTATACATGAGAGGGGAATCTTGGGTACCAGGTGTTTCAGGCTGTCTGTGCCTCTCAAACACCTCAGCAGTGGGGACAGAGAGAGGGAGATGCGGTTGGGAAATTGAGATAAAAAGGAGGCTGTGAACTCCAAAAACTTGAGCAAACCAGTGAGCAGTGGAGAGTGGGACTGGGAGTGCTGGGGGGACATGGGATCTCTGGGGTTGGGATCCTGGGGGGTGAGAAATAAGAGAGAGAAGAGAAAGTTTCAGTTCCCCTGAAGGTGCTGGATAGGGCTGAAAAATAAACAAGCAGAAAAACATAAAAGGATGTAAAAGTGGGGACACAGCAGGGTAAAGGTGGCTGGAGCCGATGGAGAAAGAGATAAAGGGAACTCCAGCGGGGTTTTTGGAAAATTCTGTAACACAGAAGGGGCAGCGCCTGGCAAAAAGCAGAAATTCAAAACATGGGATCCAGGATATTGGAACTCTCAGTGGAAACCACGCCCTGAAACCCTTTCTGTGTCAGGACAATAGAATTATTTCCTAAAAGAGGTGAAGCCATGGAAATTATTTCCGGGAAAAGCCCTGGTTTTGTCTTAGCTAAGCAGCCCACTCTAATGAATATTTATAATTAGGGTGGATAAATACTCTGTGCAAGGTTTCCCTGAGCTGCAGGAGCAGGAGAGACCCGCTGTGAGTCCGAGCTGATGAAGAATTCTGGCTCTGGTACCTCCAGCTGTGCCAGGGAGTTCACTCCGGCTGATTTCGGTACCAGGGGCTGGGGGAACACTGGGGACACTTAGGGGGGGACAGGGGCCTGTGGGATTGGGGTCTGGGGGAGTCACAGGACTGGGATTTGGGTCTGGGGGTGCTCTGGGGGAAAATGAGGGGGACAGGGGGATGGTGGGAGTGGGATTGGGGTCATGGGGGGGCTGGGACACACTGTGGGGGTAGGGGGTGATGCCCAGATTTGGGATGAGGTTCTGGGGGTGACACCAAAGAAATTGGGGACTGGGAGTGGGATTGGGGGTCTGGGACAGGCTGAGGGGGAACAGTGAGGGGGGCTCAGGGGAGTGACCCCAGGATTTGGGCTGGGGTCCTGGGGGGGCTGAGGGAATTGTAATCATGGGAGTGGGATTGGGGTCCTTGGGGGGCCATGGTGCTGTGGGATTGGGATTGGGGTCCCTGGGGCTGGGGCCAAAATTAACCCCAGGATTTGGGATCAGGGACCCTGGACATGTGCAGGTGTCTCCTGGCCAGGAGTTCCTCCCTTCCCCCTGTGCTGACCCCACTGCCCTCCCCAGTCCCTCACTGAGGAACTGTCCCAGTGTCATCTCTGTGTCCCCTCTGTGTCCCCCAGTGTCCACACTGGTCCCTGTGGCCTCTCCCCTCCATGGCCCTCCTGGCTCTCACCCTGGCACTGCTGGCAGTGACCGTGGCCACCACTGACTACGAGGTGAAGCACCTGGACATGGCCCTGAACTCCTTCGATGACCAGTACCAGAACTGCAGCCATGCCATGGTTGAGGAGCTCCCGGGCCTTGAGCCCTTGGAGCTCCAGAACCGCTCTCTGCTCTCCCGGATCTGGGATCGCGCCGCGGTGATGTGGCGACTTCTGGGGTCCCGTCTGTCCCCTCTGTCATACCCAGCCCAGGCCATCGCCACCATGGTCTACACCGTGGATGACGTGTCCGAGCAGTTCGACAATAATGTGAGCGTGGCCGGGCGCTCCCCCCGGGAATACCGGGACAACTTCCACTTCAAAATTCTGCATTTCGTGCTGACCGACGCCCTGGCCGCGCTGAGGGACGCGCGGAAGGAGCAGGAATGTCTTTGTGTGCTCTGGGGGGTTGACAAGTACAAGTTCGAGGCAAATGTTGGTGACGTCGTCCGGTTGGGTCGATTTGTGTCATCAAGGCTTTGCACAAATGTCATCGATGGTTTGAGGGCCACCACGGTGTTCAAGGCACGGACCTGTCACGGGGCAGATATCAGGGAATTCTCCAACTCTCCCACTGTGAAGGAGGTGCTGATCCCACCCTTCGAGAAGTTCAACATCACCGAAGTCAAGGAGACAGGGACAAGTGTGGAGATCCACCTCGACTCCATGGGGACCTACAGCAAATACAACTGCGAGTGGCTGACAGGTGGGGACACCCACTGGGGACATGGGGACACCCACTGGGGACATGGGGACACTCACTGGGGCCATGGGGACACCCACTGGGGCCGTGGGGACACTCACTGGGGACATGGGGACACCCAGTGGGGCCATGGGGACACCCACTGGGGCCATGGGGACACCCCTGATGAGGCACAGGGGACAATGACACTCACTGGGGATGGGGGACAGGGACAGGGGCACCCACGGTGTGTGTGGGGACAAGGACACCCCGTGCTGGGGACACCAAGTCTGGGGAGAGGAATGGCCATGACAGAGCACAGGGATGGGGACCCCAGCATTTGAAAGGGACAGGGACTGCCCGTTCCGACCCTGCCCATCCTCTGCACAGTCACTGCTTTGGAGACAGACCCTGTGTGCTGGATTTGGGGGGGCTGGGACCCCCCATGGCACCCCTGTCCCCTGTCACCGCCTCTCTCCCTGACCTCTGTCAGCCCTAAGCCCACCGTGACCTCCTGACCTCCCTGGCCCTGCCCCCCCCCATCATCCCTCCCGCCCTCCCTGTCACTGTCACCTCATGGCCCCCATCTGTCCTGTCACCCCCAGCCCCTGTCATGGCCGTCTGTGACCCCCTCACACCCCATGGTCCACCTGACCCCTCTCTTTGTCCCCCAGGTGGGAGCGTCCCAACAACCCCCTGCCCACTGCCGCCTCAGAGGGCTCCTCCTGGTCACCACAGCCCTGGCAGTGGCTGCAATCATCCTCTGGGCCACCACAGCCCTCACAATCATCCTCTGAGCCACCACAGCCCTCACAATCATCCTCTGAGCCACCAAGCCACCAAGGTCACCAAGATCTCTGCAGTCACTGTGGCAGCCACGATCACCAAAACCACCAGGACAGCCAGAGAAACAAGGCCAACAAGACTACCAAGGCCACCACTGCCTCTACGGCCATTTTGGCCACCATGGCCTCCATGTGGTCACTGCGGCCACCACTGGCACTGTGACCACTGCATCATGAGGGCATAGTGCAAAAAAAAATTTTATATAACACTTATATTCAAAAAATTGTATCAAATCGCCTCTATTGTTTTATCAAAAGAATTCTGTTAAAGAATTTTATCAAATAAATTGTTTCGACACAATTCTATAAAATAATTCTCCCAAAGCAGTTCCATTAAATTATTCAATCAAAATAGATTCATAAGAAAATTTTGTTGAAGCGTCAAAAAGAGATAATTCTCAAGCAGGGCTCAATGCCACTCCCCACACCCACACCCACACCCGTGGGAACGTCCCTTCCTCTTGACCTCGAGGAGGATTTTTGGGGAATACCCCCTTCCCGAGGGAGGAACCTCACACAAATTTCATTCCAAGCAGGAATGCAGGACAGGAATCTCTGTCTGAGAGGGGACTGGATGTTCCCAGGGTCAGGTGATGCTCAGAGGGACATTGGGAGGAGTGGGGCCAGGTGGTCAAGGAGTGACCGTGCCCCTCTGCCCTGCCCAGTGAGACACATCCGGACTGATGTGTCCAGTTCTGCCCAGTGGAGTGTCCAGTTCTGCCCAGTGGAGTGTCCAGCTCCATCCAGTGCTGTGTCCAATTCTGAGCTGCTCTTAACCCAATCCTGTGCTCAGGATGACACTACCTGAGGTGGGTGATTTGACCTGGTGCCCACTCTGGGTCCTCCCATCCTGACCCATTCTGGAATTTTGGGATCCTGGGAGTTGTGGCTTGGGAATTGCCCACCAGAGGGCAGTAGCAAACGTGAGAAATCAGCAGTTCCGGGTGCCACCAGCAGGCGGCAGAACGAGCTGGTGGCGCTGCCCAGCGCCCGGCCCCGGGCTCAGGAATGGTTGGGGATGGAGCGACCTTAAAGCGTGTCCAGGGCCAGCCCTGCCAGGCCAGGGACATCTTCCTCTGGGCCAGGCTGCTCCAGAGCCCGCCCAGACCGGCCTGGGACACGGCCAGGCACGGGGCAGCCACAGCTTCTCTGGGCAGCCTGTGCCAGGCCATCACCACCCTCACAGGGCAAGAGTTTATAGGAAGATGGGCGGTGATGTCCTTGAAAAGCCACTCACCGGGTCGGGCTCTTTAGGAAAAATGGTTGTGTCTGTCTTTAAAATGGGCCTTGATGTCTCCACATGAGGAGAGAGGAAGTTTTTCACAGCACCAAGGTGGTTTAACTAAACTGTTTGAATTAGAAAATTTAGGTTAATAGGAGGTAATATTTATTCCTCTTCTTCACGTTATTGTAAACTTAATTGAAAAATTGGGAAAGTTTTGGATTAGGGACCCCAGTTAAAACCCCTTTCTGACGTTCCTCTCCCCATGCTCCAAGCCTTCTTCCCCACAGGAGGGTGATGGGCAGGCGGCTGTTCTGGAGTGCACAAGGTTGCTGCTGATTCCCTGAAACACCCTGACAGAAGTTGAGACTGTCTGTGATATGTAATAGACTTTTTGGAGACACACAATGAAATTAATGAAATCCTGAAATCACAGGGCAAAGTCTGACAAACCTGCTGGAAAGGAGATAGGATGAAATGAAATGTGATGGAAAACATCCCAGAAATTTGGAAATGGGGTGACCAGGCTGGAATGGCCTCAGACGACAAGAAGTGCAGGGAAATGGACAAAAATTTGCAAAAGAGAACCAATATAAGAACAGATTGAACCCAGTAGAACAATGGCTGACACTTGGACATTGCACAAATCCATCACAAATCAGGGGACCTTGAATTTTGCCAGAGGGTCACGGAGACTTGATGAAGACTTCCCTTACTTCATCTTCCATGAACATTGACCCAATTTGCGACCACCGACCCAATTCAAGAGAAGAACTGTGCACGTGTGAAGGACTATTGGCCTCATTTTAAGGCAGAGAGGGGATGGGAGCTGCTGGGGGATGCAAATATAAAGAATATAAGATTTTGGGAAATAAATAGAACACAAGGAACCTTGTATGGGTTCCCCCAAGCAGCCTCCGTTTTATTAATAAAGATACCACTTCCTAACTTACATTATTTAGAGGCTCTTTGTCCATGAACATATCGGATTTCATGTTTCAGTTTTCCCCTGCCCCCTGCCTTTCCCATACAATCCTGGCTCCGTCTGACCTCCTGGGGTTTTTTTGTCCTTGTCCTAGGTTACAATGTAAAGATGTGCCCAAAAGAGTTTCTTGTATCACCATCTGCTGAAACCAGGCGGGGCAGTGATTCTTATCCCTGTGGGAGATATCTCCTGCTAATGGGCCATTTGTTGAAGCCGGGTGAGGCAAGGTTATTTATCTTCCCCCAGGAGATATCTCCTGTTAATGGCCATGGAATCCCATGCATGACTGCTAAAATTGCATCATCCCATTGGGAGATGCTCCACCCAGGGGTAGGAGCCAAGCATTTCCTACCTAGATAAAAACTGAGATTTGGAACACCAAAGCATCCTTTTTTCCACTGGATTCCAGAGGACAAGAGCTATCAGACCTTTCTACAAAATCACTACTTCAACAAAACCTCATTATTTGGACTGTGAACACCACCCAAACTAGTGGGGTCTCAGGTCGTGTTCTGACTCTGTCACTGTTTTGCCTTTCTACGATTCCATATATTTTATTGACATAATTATGATTTAATTTTATATTTGAGTCTTTTCCTTTCGATTTCCCTTTTACTTCTGGGCACAGGATTGAAGCTCCAGGATGGGTGAGGAGCTTAGTTGTCCTTAGTTAATCCTCCTGAGAGAGGCATCTATTCCCAAATTGTGGGTACCACTGAATTGGGGGAATTAAAGTTTTCTGAAGGAAATCTTAAATATTTTGTTCATTAGATTTTTAAATACTTTCCTAACACTACAAGTGGTTCTGGTTTTTGACATTCTTTTGGGGCTTTGTAAGGAGGAAGTTGTATCATGTTTAGGCTGAGAGAGACTTATCAGTTGCTATATTTATTCCTCTCTTCCACGTTATTGATAATTGAAAAATTGGGGGAAATTTTGGGTTTGGGTCCTCAGGTAAAAACCGCTTCCCCTCCTTTCTCTCCCCATGCTCCTAAGCCTTCTTCCCCACATGAGGTGCGTTTGGCAGGTGGACTTTGCCAAAAGTTCCCTGACACCTCCTGACAGAAGTTCAAGCTGTCTGGGTTATGCAATAGATTTTGTGGGAAGCCACTTCTCCAATTACCCCAAAGTTTGGGATTTCAAACTCTCTGGTGAAACCACCTGGGCGCTGTGACAAACGTCATGTCTTCTCAGCTGATTTCCTGCCCTCACTGCTGCCCTCCAGTGGACAATTCCCAAACCACAACTCCCAGAATCCCAAAATTCCAGAATGGGTCAGGATGGGAGGACCCAGAGTGGGCACCTGGTCCAAACTCCCAGCTTAGGCTGGGTCATCCTGATCACAGGATTGGGTTCAGAGCAGCTCAGAACTGGACACAGCACTGGGCAGAGCTGGACACAGCACTGGGCAGAACTGGACACTCCACTGGGCAGAACTGGACACATCAGTCCCAATGTGTCTCGCTGGGCAGGGTAGATGGACACGGTCACTCCTTGACCTCCTGGCCCCACTCCTCCCAATGCCCTCTTGAGCATCACCTGACCCTGGGAACATCCAGTCCCCTCTCAGACAGAGATTCCTGTCCTGCATTCCTGCTTGGAATGAAATGGGCGTGAGGTTCCTCCCTCGGGAAGGGGGTGCTCCCCAAAAATCCTCCTCGAGGCCGAGAGGAAGAGACGTTCCCACAGGTGTGAATGTGGGTGTGGGTGTGGGGAGTGACATCGAGCCCTGCTTGAGAATTATCTCTTTTTGATGCTTTAGCAAAATTTTCTTATGAATCTATTTTGATTGAATAATTTAATAGAACTGCTTTGGGAGAATTATTTTATAGAACTGTGTCGAAACAATTTATTTGATAAAATTATTTAACAGAATTCTTTTGATAAAACAATAGAGGTGATTTGATACAATTTTTTGAATATAAGAGTTATATAAATTTTTTTTGCACCATGCCCTCATGATGCAGTGGTCACAGTGCCAGCGGTGGCCGCAGTGACCACATGGAGGCCATGGTGGCCAAAATAGCCATAGAGGCAGTGGTGGCCTTGGTAGTCTTGGTGGCCTTGTTTCTCTGGCTGTCCTGGTGGTTTTGGTGATCGTGGCTGCCACAGTGACTGCAGAGATCTTGGTGACTTCGGTGGCTTGGTGGCTCAGAGGATGCTTGCGAGGGCTGTGGTGGCTCAGAGGATGATTGCAGCCACTGCCAGGGCTGTGGTGACCCAGAGGATGATTGTGAGGGCTGTGGTGGCTCAGAGGATGATTGTGAGGGCTGTGGTGGCTCAGAGGGATGATTGTGAGGGCTGTGGTGACTCAGAGGATGATTGCAGCCACTGTGAGGGCTGTGGTGACTCAGAGGATGATTGCAGCCACTGCCAGGGCTGTGGTGACCAGGAGGAGCCCTCTGAGGCGGCAGTGGGCGGGGGAGTGGTTGGGACGCTCCCACCTGAGGGACAAAGAGAGGGGTCAGGTGGACCATGGGGTGTGAGGGGGTCACAGACGGCCATGACAGGGGCTGGGGGTGACAGGACAGATGGGGGCCATGAGGTGACAGTGACAGGGAGGGCGGGGAGGGATGATGGGGGGCAGGGGCCAGGGAGGTCAGGAGGTCACGGTGGGCTTAGGGCTGACAGAGGTCAGGGAGATGGGCGGTGACAGGGGACAGGGGTGCCATGGGGGGTCCCAGCCCCCCCAAATCCAGCACACAGGGTCTGTCTCCAAAGCAGTGACTGTGCAGAGGATGGGCAGGGTCGGAACGGGCAGTCCCTGTCCCTTTCAAATGCTGGGGTCCCCATCCCTGTGCCCTGTCATGGCCATTCCAGTCCCCAGACTTGGTGTCCCCAGCACGGGGTGTCCTTGTCCCCACACACACCGTGGGTGCCCCTGTCCCTGTGCCCCATCCCCAGTGAGTGTCATTGTCCCCTGTGCCTCATCAGGGGTATCCCCACGGCCCCAGTGGATGTCCCCACGGCCCCAGTGGGTGTCCCCATGGCCCCAATGCGTGTCCCCATGGCCCCACTGGGTGTCCCCACGGCCCCAGTGAGTGTCCCCACGTCCCCAGTGGGTGTCCCCATGTCCCCAGTGGGTGTCCCCATGGCCCCAGTGATTGTCCCCATGTCCCCAGTGAGTGTCCCCATGGCCCCACTGGGTGTCCCCATGGCCCCAGGCTGTCCCCACCTGTCAGCCACTCGCAGTTGTATTTGCTGTAGGTCCCCATGGAGTCCAGGTGAATCTCCACACTCGTCCCTGTCTCCTTGACTTCGGTGATGTTGAACTTCTCGAAGGGTGGGATCAGCACCTCCTTCACAGTGGGAGAGTTGGAGAATTCCCTGATATCTGCCCCGTGACAGGTCCGTGCCTTGAACACCGTGGTGGCCCTCAAACCCTCGATGACATTTGTGCAAAGCCTTGATGACACAAATCGACCCAACCGGATGACGTCACCAACATTTGCCTCGAACTTGTACTTGTCAACCCCCCAGAGCACACAGAGACATTCCTGCTCCTTCCGCGCGTCCCTCAGCGCGGCCAGGGCGTCGGTCAGCACGAAATGCAGAATTTTGAAGTGGAAGTTGTCCCGGTATTCCCGGGGGGAGCGCCCGGCCACGCTGACGTTATTGTCGAACTGCTCGGACACGTCATCCACGGTGTAGACCATGGTGGCCATGGCCTGGGCTGGGTATGACAGAGGGGACAGACGGGACCCCAGAAGTCGCCACATCACCGCGGCGCGATCCCAGATCCGGGAGAGCAGAGAGCGGTTCTGGAGCTCCAAGGGCTCAAGGCCCGGGAGCTCCTCAACCATGGCATGGCTGCAGTTCTGGTACTGGTCATCGAAGGAGTCCAGGGCCATGTCCAGGTGCTTCACCTCGTAGTCAGTGGTGGCCACGGTCATTGGCAGCAGAGCCAGGGTGAGAGCCAGGAGGGCCATGGAGGGGAGAGGCCACAGGGACCAGTGTGGACACTGGGGGACACAAAAAGGACACGGAGGGGACACTGGGACAGTTCCTCAGTGAGGGACTGGAGAGGGCAGTGGGGTCAGCCCAGGGGGAATGGAGGAACTCCTGGTCAGGAGACACCTGCACATGTCCAGAGTCCCTCACCACAAATTCTGGGGATATTTTCCCTCCCCAACATCCCCCAGCCTCCCCGGGACCCCAATCCCAATCCCACAGCACCATGGCCCCCCAAGGACCCCAATCCCACTCCCATGATTACAATTCCCCTCAGCCCCCCCAGGACCCCAGCCCAAATCCTGGGGTCACTCCCTGAGCCCTTCACTGTTCCCCTCAGCCTGTCCCAGACCCCAATCCCACTCCCAGTCCCCAATTTCTTTGGTGCCACCCCAGAACCTCAACCCAAATCCTGGCATCACCCCCTACACAGTGTGTCCCAGCCCCCCATGACCCCAATCCCACTCCCACCATCCCTGTCCCCCTCACTTTCCCCCAGAGAGCACCCCCAGACCCCAATCCCAGTCCTGTGACTCCCCCAGACCCCAATCCCACAGTGCCCTGTGCCCCCCAAGTGTCCCCAGTGTCCCCCCAGCCCCTGATACCGAAATCAGCCGGAGTGAACTCCCTGGCACAGCTGGAGGTACCAGAGATCTGGAATCCTTTATCAGCTCACACTCACAGTGGATCTCTCCTGCTCCTGCAGCTCAGGAGGGGCTTTGCACAGGGTATTTATCCACCCTAATTATAAATATTCATTAAAATCCGGTGTGTGGCTAACAAAAACCAGGGCTTCGCCCTGTAAACACTTTGCATGGCTCCGCCTCTTTTAGGAAATACTTTTGCTCCCCGGGGGAGCCACAAAAGGGATTTCAGGGCGTGGTTTCTACTGAATCCTCAAAAATCCTGGATTGTCCTGCCTTGACCTTTCTCTTTTGGCCGGCTGGGCAGCTTCTCTGCAGCAGAAGTTGCCAAAAATCCCTCACTGGAATTCCAAGAAATTATTTCTCCACGTGCTGTAGCCACCCTTGCCCTGTTTTTCCCCTCACTTTCACTATCTTTTATATTTTCCTGCTGGTTCATCTTTCAGCACCTTCAGGGGAACTGAAATTTTCTTTTCTCTCTCTGATTTCTCACCCCAATCCCACGGTCCCACATCCCCCCAGTGCCCCCAGTCCCACCCCCCACCGCTCACTGGGTCACACCCCAGGCACCAAACTGGGGTCCCCAAGCAGGTGACATCCCTGTAGGAAACCCGAGATGGTGAATTTTCAATTTTCAATCTGCCCAACTCATATCTGGTTGTGAAATTCCCTTTTTTGTTGTTTTATTGGAGCCAGCGAAGCCCCTCCAGCTGGAGAGAGGAGAGAAAACAGAGCCAAGGGTTCATTAATTAACACCTGTGAGGTGATCAAAAATGACCGAGACTCGAATTGGAAATAAGAAACGAATTTATTTCACGTGAAAAATCAGAGCAGGATAATGAGAATTAAAATAAATCCTTAAAATCCCCTCCCTCCTTCACAGATCCCTGTGGATCCTCATGATCCCCCTTCGAGAAATTAGGATTCTAGTTTAGAATTAGTTGTTTATCAGGGTTAATTAAAAGCAGGCAGATTGGTAAACCTTTCTGAAAATAATTAAAATTTCGTAGGAAGAAACCAGGCTTGATTAAAATAATTAATGGCCTGACATTTTTATGTTTGCTCAGCTCTGCTTGCAATGAGAAATGAAGAATTTGGTAAATAAATCCAGAGAAACGCAAACAATTGGAAGCAGGAACTTTTTCGAAGTCACGAAGGGAGGAAATTGGATTTCACCCAAAATTTCTATTTAAATTTTTAATATTTCTAATATTACATTTCGAAATTTGTAATATTTAATGATATATAGAAATGTAACTATAATTATGTAATTATAATATATTACAATTATATAATCTATAATCTATAATCTATAATCGATAATCTATAATCTGTATTCTATATTCTATATTCGATATTTTATATTCTATATTCTATATATTTATATATTTACATATGAAAAGATATATAATATACATATCTAATATACATATTATTAATACATATTATATATTGTACACATAATATAAATATATAATAATATATAATCATTGTAATAATTATATTATGATAGATGAAATTATCTTTAATAATATATAATAATATATTATATATTTACATATAATAGATATTTTTATATATTTAATTTAATATGTATTATATACATACCATAATTTTACAATAATATATAATAATTATAATCATAATAATTATATCATAATATACACTAATTATATATTATATTATATTATATTATATTATATTATATTATATTATATTATATTATATTATATTATATTATATTATATTATATTATATTATATTATATTATATTATATTATATTATATTATATTATATTATATTATATTATGTTTATATTATATTATATTATATTATATTATATTATGTTATATTATATTATATATAAAAACTTAATCTATATTATTTATATACTATATATATTTATATATATTTAATTTATATTTATATTTAATAGTATATTTAATTTAATAATTTCTAATATTTATTTACTTTTGCCAATTAGCAGACTCTGTTATCACCTGTGATTTTGCAGTGCTTATTAAGGGCTTACCCTATGCATTAATTAAACATAAACTTTCTAATTTTAAATTGTTATAGAGTTTTTTGTCCATCACAGCTGGGCATTAGGCCAATACTCATATTTTGGTAAATTATTAGAATTCTCTTCTTCCACCTCCTTTTCCTCTTCCTCCTGCCCACAGGAAATCCCGGAACTCCAGGATAATTTGGGATGGGAAAATGAGAGGAAAACTCACGGATTGAGGCAAATCCAGTTTAATAATTGGGAAGAAAAATTAAAATTTTGGGAAAGGGAGGGGAAAAAACCCCAAAAAGTGAAGAACCAAAGAAATGGCGAATTCAGAGTCCCCCTGTCCCCCCTCTTGTCACAATGTCCTGGTGGCACCTGGTGGCTCCAGTGTTGTCCCCTAACTCGTCCTGGCTTGGTGGCCACAGTGGCCACGGTGGCCTTGGTGGCCTCAGTGGCCTTGGTGACCTTGCTAGTCACAGTGGCCACAGAAGCTGTGGTGGCTTTGAGGACCTCAGTGGCCACAGTGGCCATGGTGGCTTTGGGGACCTGAATGTCCTTGGTGGCCTTGCTACCACAGTGGCCATGGTGGCTTTGGAGCCCTCAGTGACTTTGGTGGCCCTGCTAGTCACAGTGGCCACACAAGCTGTGGTGGCTTTAGGGACCTGAATGTCCTTGGTGGCCTTGCTAGTCACAATGGCCACAGTGGCCGTGTGACACCTCAGTGACCGTGGTGGCCTTGCTAGCCACAGTGGCCATGGTGGCTTTGGAGGCCTCAGTGACCTTGGTGGCCTTGCTGGTCACAGTGGCCACAGTGGCCATGGTGGCTTTGGGGACTTGAATGTCCTTGGTGACCTTGCTACCAAATAGCCATGGTGGCCATGGTGGCTTTGGAGACCTCAGTGACCGTGGTGGCCTTGCTAGTCACAGTGGCCGTGGTGGCCTTGATGACTTTGGAGAACTCAGTGGCCACAGTGGCCATGGTGGCCTTGCTAGTCACAGTAGTCACAGTGGCCATGGTGGCTTTGGATCCCTCAGTGACATTGGTGGCCTTGCTAGCCACAGTGGCCACAGAGGCTGTGGTGGCTTTGGAGCTCTCAGTGGCCTTGGTGGCCTTGCTGGTCACAGTGGCCATGGTGGCTTTGGGGACCTGAATGACCCTGGTGGCCTTGCTACCACAGTGGCCACAGAGGCCGTGTGACACCTCAGTGACATTGGTGGCCTTGCTAGCCACAGTGGCCACAGAGGCCGTGTGACACCTCAGTGGCCTCGGTGGCCCCGTGTGGGAGGTGCCAGCAGCCTTGGTGACCACGGTGACGGCCGATGGCCGGTGGCTCTCGGTGGTCGTGGTGGCTCAGAGGAGCCCGGTGGCCACTGCCAGGGCTGCGGTGACCACCAGGAGACCCCCTGGGGGGATGCTCCTGCCTGGGGGAGGGGAAAATGGGGGTCAGGTGGGGGCTGGGGGGGGACAGGGGGGTGACAGGGGGTGACAGGGGGTGACAGTGAGGGGTGACAGGGGGTGACAGGGGAGGACAGGGGGGTGACAGAGGGGTCACATTGAGGGGGTGATGGGGGGGGTCAGGGGGTGACAGGGGGTCCAGTGAGGGGTGACAGGGGGTGACAGCCGGTGACAGGGGGTGACAGGGGTGACAGGGGGTGACAGGAGGTGACAGGAGGTGACAGGGGTGACAGGAGGTGACAGGGGTGACAAAGGGGGGTCAAGGGTCCCGGCTCACCCGTGTCGGTGCCACACAGGGCCCGTCCCCACAGCTGCTCTCATGAGGGGGAGGGGACAGTGTCAGCACTGGGGGTGGCCTTGTCCCTGTCCCTGTCCCTGTCATTGTCCCTGTCCCCGTCCCTGTCCCCGCTGTCCCTGTCCCTGTCCCTGTCCCTGTCTCTGTCCCCAGCACTGGGGGCGTCCCTGTCCCCAACCCTCACTGGGTGTCCCTTGTGTCCCCCC
>JAPFBE010000106.1:0-146184 GCA_034336665.1 Luscinia megarhynchos
CTCTGGGTTGACGCTACGACCAACCCACCCGTAGGTGGGCGTGCAGAACTGTTTGCGTGTGCCTCTGGGTGTGCCGCCACGGCCGGCCCACCCGTGGGTGGGCGTGCACAACTGTTTGCGTGTGGCTCTGGGCGTGCCGCAACGGCCGGCCCACTCGTGGGTGGGCGTGCAGAACTGTTTGCGTGTGCCTCTGGGTGTGCCGCCACGGCCGGCCCACCCGTGAGTGGGCGTGCAGAAGGGCCTGCGGTTGCCTCTGGGTGTGCCGCCACGACCAACCCACCCGTGGGTGGGCGTGCAGAGGGGTTTGCCTTTGCCTCTGAGTGTGCCGCCACGGCCGGCCCACCCGTGGGTGGGCGTGCAGAAAGAGCCTGCGGTTTCTTCTGGGTGTGTTGCCACGGCCGGCTCATCAGTGGGTGAATGTGCAGAAGGGCCTGCGGTTGCATCTGGCTGTGTTGCTACGGCCCGGCCCACCTGTGTGGGCGTGCAGAAGGCCCTGCGGTTGCCTCTGGGTGTGCAGGCGGCCGGCGACTACCGTGGGTGGGAGTGCAGAAGGGCCTGCGATTACCTCTGGGTGTGCCGCCACGGCCAGCCCACCCGTGGGTGGGCGTGCAGAAGGGCCTGCAGTTTCTTCTGGGTTGACGCAACGACCAGCTTACCCGTGGGTGGGCGTGCAGAACTGTTTGCGTGTGCCTCTGGGTGTGCCGCCACGGCCGGCCCACCCGTGGGTGGGCGTGCAGAACTGTTTGCGTGTGCCTCTGGGTGTGCCGCCACGGCCGGCCCACCCGTGGGTGGGCGTGCAGAAGGGCCTGCTTTTCCCCCTGGGTGTGCCGCCACGGTCGGCCCACCCGTGGTTGGGCGTGCAGAAGGGTTTGCGTTTGCCTCTGAGTGTGCCGCCACGGCCGGCCTACCCGTGGGTGGGCGTGCAGAAGGGCCTGCGGTTTCCTCTGGGTGTGTTGCCACGGCCGGCTCATCAGTGGGTGAGCGTGCAGAAGGGCCTGCGGTTGCCTCTGGCTGTGTTGCTACGGCCGGCCCACCTGTGTGTGGGCGTGCAGAAGGGCCTGAGGTTGCCTCTGTGTGTGCAGCCACGGCCGGTCTACCCGTGGGTGGGCATGCAGAAGGGCCTGCGGTTGCCTTTGGGTGTGCCGCCACGGCCGGCCCACCTGTGGGTGGGCGTGCAGAACTGTTTGCGTGTGCCTCTGGGTGTGCCGCCACGGTAGGCCCACCCGTGGGTGGGCGTGCAGAAGGGCCTGCGGTTTCCTCTGGGTGTGTTGCCACGGCCGGCTCATCAGTGGGTGAACGTGCAGAAGGGCCTGCGGTTGCCTCTGGCTGTGTTGCTACGGCCGGCCCGCCTGTGTGTGGGCGTGCAGAAGGGCCTGAGGTTGCCTCTGTGTGTGCAGCCACGGCCGGTCTACCCGTGGGTGGGCGTGCAGAACTGTTTGCGTGTGCCTCTGGGTGTGCCGCCACGGCCGGCCCGCCCGTGAGTGGGCGTGCAGAAGGGCCTGCGGTTGCCTCTGGGTGTGCCGCCACGACCAACCCACCCGTGGGTGGGCGTGCAGAGGGGTTTGCCTTTGCCTCTGAGTGTGCATACCGGCCGGCCCACCCGTGGGTGGGCGTGCAGAAGGGTTTGCGTTTTCCTCTGAGTGTGCCGCCACGGCCGGCCTACCCGTGGGAGGGCGTGCAGAAGGGCCTGCGGTTTCCTCTGGGTTGACGCAACGACCAGCTTACCCGTGGGTGGGCGTGCAGAACTGTTTGCGTGTGCCTCTGGGTGTGCGCTTGCGGCCGGCCCACCCGAGGGGTGGGCGTGCAGTGGGGGCCTGAGGTTGCTCCTGGGTGTGCCGCCCGCGGCCGGCCCACCCGTTGGTGGAGTGTGCAGAAGGCTTTGCGGTTGCCTCTGGGTGTGCAGCCACGGCCGGTCTACCCGTGGGTGGGCATGCAGAAGGGCCTGCGGTTGCCTTTGGGTGTGCCGCCACGGCCGGCCCACCTGTGGGTGGGCGTGCAGAACTGTTTGCGTGTGCCTCTGGGTGTGCCGCCACGGCCGGCCCACCCGTGGGTGGGCGTGAAGAAGGGCCTGCGGTTGCCTCTGGGTGTGCCGCCACGGCCGGCCCACCAGTGGGTGGGTGTGCAGAAGGCCCTGCGGTTGCCTCTGGGTGTGCAGCAACGGCCGGCCTACCCGTGGGTGGGCGTGCAGAACTATTTGCGTGTGCCTCTGGGTGTGCCGCCACGGCCGGCCCACCCGTGGGTGGGCGTGCACAACTGTTTGCGTGTGGCTCTGGGCGTGCCGCAACGGCCGGCCCACTCGTGGGTGGGCGTGCAGAACTGTTTGCGTGTGCCTCTGGGTGTGCCGCCACGGCCGGCCCACCCGTGAGTGGGCGTGCAGAAGGGCCTGCGGTTGCCTCTGGGTGTGCCGCCACGACCAACCCACCCGTGGGTGGGCGTGCAGAGGGGTTTGCCTTTGCCTCTGAGTGTGCCGCCACGGCCGGCCCACCCGTGGGTGGGCGTGCAGAAGGGTTTGCGTTTTCCTCTGAGTGTGCCGCCACGGCCGGCCTACCCGTGGGAGGGCGTGCAGAAGGGCCTGCGGTTTCCTCTGGGTTGACGCAACGACCAGCTTACCCGTGGGTGGGCGTGCAGAACTGTTTGCGTGTGCCTCTGGGTGTGCCGCCACGGCCGGCCCACCCGGGGTGGGCGTGCAGTGGGGCCTGAGGTTGCTCCTGGGTGTGCCGCCACGGCCGGCCCACCCGTTGGTGGGTGTGCAGAAGGCTTTGCGGTTGCCTCTGGGTGTGCAGCCACGGCCGGCCTACCCGTGGGTGGGAGTGCAGAAGGGCCTGCGGGTACATCTGGGTGTGCCGCCACGGCCAGCCCACCCGTGGGTGGGCGTGCAGAAGGGCCTGCATTTTATTCTGGGATGACGCAACGACCAGCTTAAACGTGGGTGGGCGTGCAGAACTGTTAGCGTGTGCCTCTGGGTGTGCCGCCACGGCCGGCCCACCCGTGGGTGGGCGTGCAGAACTGTTTGGGTGTGCCTCTGGGTGTGCCTCCACGGCCGGCCCACCCGTGTGTGGGCGTGCAGAAGGGCCTGATGTTGCCCCGGGTTGTGCCGCTCTGCGGGTAGGCCCACCCGTGTGGGCGGTGCAGAAGGGCCTGCGGTTGCCTCTGGGTGTGCCGCCACGGCCGGCCCACCCGTGGGTGGGCGTGCAGAAGGGTTTGCGTTTGCCTCTGAGTGTGCCGCCACGGCCGGCCCATTCGTGGGTGGGCGTGAAGAAGGGTTTGCGTTTGCCTCTGAGTGTGCCGCCACGGCCGGCCCACCAGTGGGAGGGTGTGCAGAAGGCCCTGCGGTTGCCTCTGTGTGTGCAGCCACGGCCGGTCTACCCGTGGGTGGGCATGCAGAAGGGCCTGCGGTTGCCTTTGGGTGTGCCGCCACGGCCAGCCCACCCGTGGGTGGGCGTGCAGAAGGGCCTGCAGTTTCTTCTGAGTTGACGCAACGACCAGCTTTCCCGTGGGTGGGCGTGCAGAACTGTTTGCGTTTGCCATTGGGTGTGCCGCCACGGCCGGCCCACCCGTGGGTGGGCGTGCAGAACTGTTTGCGTGTGCCTCTGGGTGTGCCGCCACGGCCGGCCCACCCGTGGGTGGGCGTGCAGAAGGGCCTGCGGTTGCCTCTGGGTGTGTTGCCACGGCCGGCTCATCAGTGGTTGAACGTGCAGAAGGGCCTGCGGTTGCCTCTGGCTGTGTTGCTACGGCCGGCCCACCTGTGTGTGGGCGTGCAGAAGGGCCTGAGGTTGCCTCTGTGTGTGCAGCCACGGCCGGTCTACCCGTGGTGGGCATGCAGAAGAGCCTCGCGGTTGCCTTTGGATGCCATGCGTCCGGCCCACACCTGTGGGTGGGCGTGCAGAACTATTTGCGTGTGCCTCTGGGTGTGCCGCCACGGTAGGCCCACCCGTGGGTGGGCGTGCAGAAGGGCCTGCGGTTTCTTCTGGGTGTGTTGCCACGGCCGGCTCATCAGTGGGTGAATGTGCAGAAGGGCCTGCGGTTGCCTCTGGCTGTGTTGCTACGGCCGGCCCACCTGTGTGTGGGCGTGCAGAAGGCCCTGCGGTTGCCTCTGGGTGTGCAGGCACGGCCGGCGTACCCGTGGGTGGGAGTGCAGAAGGGCCTGCGATTACCTCTGAGTGTGCCGCCACGGCCAGCCCACCCGTGGGTGAACGTGCAGAAGGGCCTGCAGTTTCTTCTGGGTTGACGCAACGACCAGCTTACCCGTGGGTGGGCGTGCAGAACTGTTTGCGTGTGCCTCTGGGTGTGCCGCCACGGCCGGCCCACCCGTGGGTGGGCGTGCAGAACTGTTTGCGTGTGCCTCTGGGTGTGCCGCCACGGCCGGCCCACCCGTGGGTGGGCGTGCAGAAGGGCCTGCTTTTCCCCCTGGGTGTGCCGCCACGGTCGGCCCACCCGTGGTTGGGCGTGCAGAAGGGTTTGCGTTTGCCTCTGAGTGTGCCGCCACGGCCGGCCTACCCGTGGGTGGGCGTGCAGAAGGGCCTGCGGTTTCCTCTGGGTGTGTTGCCACGGCCGGCTCATCAGTGGGTGAACGTGCAGAAGGGCCTGCGGTTGCCTCTGGCTGTGTTGCTACGGCCGGCCCACCTGTGTGTGGGCGTGCAGAAGGGCCTGAGGTTGCCTCTGTGTGTGCAGCCACGGCCGGTCTACCCGTGGGTGGGCGTGCAGAAGGGCCTGCGGTTGCCTCTGGGTGTGCCGACACGGCCGGCCCACCTGTGGGTGGGCGTGCAGAACTGTTTGCGTGTGCCTCTGGGTGTGCCGCATACGGTAGGCCCACCCGTGGGTGGGGCGTGCAGAAGGGCCTCGCGGTTTCCTCTGGATGTGTTGCCACGGCCGGCTCATCAGTGGGTGAACGTGCAGAAGGGCCTGCGGTTGCCTCTGGCTGTGTTGCTACGGCCGGCCCACCTGTGTGTGGGCGTGCAGAAGGGCCTGAGGTTGCCTCTGTGTGTGCAGCCACGGCCGGTCTACCCGTGGGTGGGCATGCAGAAGGGCCTGCGGTTGCCTTTGGGTGTGCCGCCACGGCCGGCCCACCTGTGGGTGGGCGTGCAGAACTGTTTGCGTGTGCCTCTGGGTGTGCCGCCACGGCCGGCCCACCCGTGGGTGGGCGTGAAGAAGGGCCTGCGGTTGCCTCTGGGTGTGCCGCCACGGCCGGCCCACCAGTGGGTGGGTGTGCAGAAGGCCCTGCGGTTGCCTCTGGGTGTGCAGCAACGGCCGGCCTACCCGTGGGTGGGCGTGCAGAACTATTTGCGTGTGCCTCTGGGTGTGCCGCCACGGTAGGCCCACCCGTGGGTGGGCGTGCAGAAGGGCCTGCGGTTTCTTCTGGGTGTGTTGCCACGGCCGGCTCATCAGTGGGTGAATGTGCAGAAGGGCCTGCGGTTGCCTCTGGCTGTGTTGCTACGGCCGGCCCACCTGTGTGTGGGCGTGCAGAAGGCCCTGCGGTTGCCTCTGGGTGTGCAGGCACGGCCGGCGTACCCGTGGGTGGGAGTGCAGAAGGGCCTGCGATTACCTCTGAGTGTGCCGCCACGGCCAGCCCACCCGTGGGTGAACGTGCAGAAGGGCCTGCAGTTTCTTCTGGGTTGACGCAACGACCAGCTTACCCGTGGGTGGGCGTGCAGAACTGTTTGCGTGTGCCTCTGGGTGTGCCGCCACGGCCGGCCCACCCGTGGGTGGGCGTGCAGAACTGTTTGCGTGTGCCTCTGGGTGTGCCGCCCGCGACGCCGGCCCACCCGTGGGTGGGGCGTGCAGAAGGGCCTGCTTTTCCCCTGGGTGTGCCGCCACGGTCACGGCCCACCCGTGGTTGAGGCGATGCAGAAGGGTTTGCGTTTGCCTCTGAGTGTGCCGCCACGGCCGGCCTACCCGTGGGTGGGCGTGCAGAAGGGCCTGCGGTTTCCTCTGGGTTGACGCTACGACCAACCCACCCGTAGGTGGGCGTGCAGAACTGTTTGCGTGTGCCTCTGGGTGTCGCCACGGCCGGCCCACCCGTGGGTGGGCGTGCACAACTGTTTCGCGTGTGGCTCTGGAAGTGCCGCAGCGGCCGCCCACTTTCGTGGGTGGGCGTGCAGTACTGTTTGCGTGTGCCTCTGGGTGTGCCG
Organism: Luscinia megarhynchos; assembly: GCA_034336665.1. Taxonomy (NCBI): domain Eukaryota; kingdom Metazoa; phylum Chordata; class Aves; order Passeriformes; family Muscicapidae; genus Luscinia; species Luscinia megarhynchos. The sequence goes on from JAPFBE010000106.1 coordinate 6,129, forward strand.
CCACGGCCGGCCCACCCGTGAGTGGGCGTGCAGAGGGGTTTGCCTTTGCCTCTGAGTGTGCCGCCACGGCCGGCCCACCCGTGGGTGGGCGTGCAGAAGGGTTTGCGTTTTCCTCTGAGTGTGCCGCCACGGCCCGGCCTACCGTGGAGAGGGCGTGCAGAAGGGCCTGCGGTTTCCCTCTGGGTTGACGCATCCACCAGCTACCCGTGGGTGAAGCGACGCAGAACTGTTTGGCGCGGTGCCTCTGGGTGTGCCGCTACGGCCGGCCCACCCGGGGTGGGCGTGCAGTGGGGCCTGAGGTTGCTCCTGGGTGTGCCGCCACGTCGGCCCACCCGCTGGTGGGCGTGCAGAACTATTTGCGTGTGCCTCTGGGTGTGCCGCTTACGGTAGGCCCACCCGTGGGTGGGGCGTGCAGAAAGGGCCTCGCGGTTTCCTCTGGGTGTGTTGCAACGGCCGGCTCATCAGTGGGTGAACGTGCAGAAGGGCCTCGCGGTTGCCTCTGGCTGTGTTGCTACACGGCCGGCCCACCTGTGTGTGGGCGTGCAGAAGGCTCCTGCGGTTGCCTCTGGGTGTGCAGCCACGCGTCGCATGCCCGTGGGTGGGCATGCAGAAGGGCCTGCGGTTGCCTTTGGGTGTGCCGCCACGGCCAGCCCACCCGTGGGTGAACGTGCAGAAGGGCCTGCAGTTTCTTCTGGGTTGACGCAACGACCAGCTTACCCGTGGGTGGGCGTGCAGAACTGTTTGCGTGTGCCTCTGGGTGTGCCGCCACGGCCGGCCCACCCGTGGGTGGGCGTGCAGAACTGTTTGCGTGTGCCTCTGGGTGTGCCGCCACGGCCGGCCCACCCGTGGGTGGGCGTGCAGAAGGGTTTGCGTTTGCCTCTGAGTGTGCCGCCACGGCCGGCCTACCCGTGGGTGGGCGTGCAGAAGGGCCTGCGGTTTCCTCTGGGTGTGTTGCCACGGCCGGCTCATCAGTGGGTGAACGTGCAGAAGGGCCTGCGGTTGCCTCTGGCTGTGTTACAGCACGGCCGGCCCACCTGTGTGGGCGTGCAGAAGGGCCTGAGGTTGCCTCTGTGTGTGCAGCCACGGCCGGTCTACCCGTGGGTGGGCATGCAGAAGGGCCTGCGGTTGCCTTTGGGTGTGCCGCCACGGCCGGCCCACCTGTGGGTGGGCGTGCAGAACTGTTTGCGTGTGCCTCTGGGTGTGCCGCCACGGTAGGCCCACCCGTGGGTGGGCGTGCAGAAGGGCCTGCGGTTTCCTCTGGGTGTGTTGCCACGGCCGGCTCATCAGTGGGTGAACGTGCAGAAGGGCCTGCGGTTGCCTCTGGCTGTGTTGCTACGGCCGGCCCACCTGTGTGTGGGCGTGCAGAAGGGCCTGAGGTTGCCTCTGTGTGTGCAGCCACGGCCGGTCTACCCGTGGGTGGGCATGCAGAAGGGCCTGCGGTTGCCTTTGGGTGTGCCGCCACGGCCGGCCCACCTGTGGGTGGGCGTGCAGAACTGTTTGCGCGGTGCCTCTGGGTGCCGCCGCGGCTCAGCCCACCCGTGGAGTGAGCGTGAAGAAGGGCCTGCGGTTGCCTCTGGGTGTGCCGCCACGGCCGGCCCACCAGTGGGTGGGTGTGCAGAAGGCCCTGCGGTTGCCTCTGGGTGTGCAGCAACGGCCGGCCTACCCGTGGGTGGGCGTGCAGAACTATTTGCGTGTGCCTCTGGGTGTGCCGCCACGGTAGGCCCACCCGTGGGTGGGCGTGCAGAAGGGCCTGCGGTTTCTTCTGGGTGTGTTGCCACGGCCGGCTCATCAGTGGGTGAATGTGCAGAAGGGCCTCGCGGTTGCCTCTGGCTGTGTCAGCTACGGCCGGCCCACCTGTGTGTGGGCGTGCAGAAGGTCCCGCGGTTGCCTCTGGGTGCAGGCACGGCCGGCCGCATCTGCGTGGGTGGGGAGTGCAGAAGGGCCTCGCGATTACCTCTGGAGTGTGCCGCCACGGCCAGCCCACCCGCGGTGAACGTGCAGAAGGGCCTGCAGTTTCTTCTGGGTTGACGCAACGACCAGCTTACCCGTGGGTGGGCGTGCAGAACTGTTTATGTCGTTCCTCTGGTGTGCCGCCACGGCCGGCCCACCCGTGGGTGGGCGTGCAGAACTGTTTGCGTGGTGTGCCTCTGGGTGTGCCTCGACGTGTCGCCCACCCGTGGGTGGTGCAGAAGGGCCTGCTTTTTCCCCCTGGGTGTGCCGCTACGGTCGGCCCACCCGTGGTTGGGCTGTGCAGAAGGGTTTGCGCTTTGCCTCTGAGTGTGCCGCCACATCCCGGCCTACCCCGTGGGTGGGCGTGCAGAAGGGCCTCGCGGTTTCCTCTGGGTTGACGCTATCGACCAACCCACACCCGTAGAGGGTGGGCGTGCAGAACTGTTTCATGCGTGTGCTCTGGGTGTGCCGCCGACGGCCGCCCACCCGTGGGTGGGCGTGCACAACTGTTTGCGCGGTGGCTCTGGGCGTGCGTCAACGACAGCCCACCTCGTGGGTGGGCGTGCAGAACTGTTTGGCGTGTGCCTCTGGGTGTGCCACACGGCCGGCCCACCCGTGAGTGGGCGTGCAGAAGGGCCCGCGGTTGCCTCTGGGTGTGCCGCTCGACCAACCCACCCGTGGGTGGGCGTGCAGAGGGTTTGCCTTTGCCTCTGAGTGTGTCGCTACGGCCGGCCCACCCACCCGTGGGTGGGCGTGCAGAAGGGTTTGGCGCTCTCTCTGAGTGTCGCCACGGCCCGGGCCTACCCGTGGGTGAAGCGGCAGAAGGGCCTCGCGGTTTCTTCTGGGTGTGTTGCCACGGCCGGCTCATCAGTGGGTGAATGTGCAGAAGGGCCTGCGGTTGCCTCTGGCTGTGTTGCTACGGGCCGGCCCACCTGTGTGTGGGCTGCAGAAGGCCCTGCGGTTGCCTCTGGTGTGCAGGCACGCCGCGCGCATCTGCGGGTGGGGAGTGCAGAAGGGCCTGCGATTACCTCTGAGGTGTCGCCACGCCAGCCCAATTCCGCGGGTGAACGTGCAGAAGGGCCTGCAGTTTCTTCTGGGCTGACGAATCCACCAGCTTACCCGTGTAAGGGTGGGCTGCAGAACTGTTTGCGCGTGCCTCTGGGTGTGCGCCAACGACGTCGCCCACACCGTGGGTGGGCGTGCAGAACCGTTTGCGTGGTGCCTCTGGGTGTGCCGCCCGCGGCCGCCCACCCGCGGGTGGGCGCGCAGAAGGGCCTGCTTTTCCCCCTGGTTGTGCCGAGCACGGTCGCCCAACCGCTGCGGTTGGGCGCGCAGAAGGTTTTGCGCTTTGCCTCTGAGTGTGCCGCCACGGCCGGCCTACCCGCGGGTGGGCGCAGAAGGGCCTGCGCGGTTTCCTCTGGTGTTGCCACGGCCGTGCTCATCAGTGGGTGAACGTGCAGAAGGGCCTGCGTTGCTCTCTGGCTGTGTTGTTACCGGCCGGCCCACCTGTGTGGGCGTGCAGAAGGCCTGAGGTTGCCTCTGTGGTGTGCAGCCACGGCCGGTCTACCCCGTGGGTGGGCATGAAGGCCTGCGGTTGCCTTTGGGTGTGCCGCCGTACGGCCCACCCGTGGGTGGGCGTGCAGAACTATTTGGCGCGGTGCCTCTGGGTGTGCCGACGGTAGGCCCACCCGCGGGTGGGCGCGGCAGAAGGGCCTGCGGTTTCCTCTGGGTGTGCTGCCAACGGGCCGGCTCATCAGTGGGTGAACGCGCAGAAGGCCTCCGCGTTGCCTCTGGCTGTGTTGCTACGGCCGGCCCGCCTGTGTGTGTGGGCGCAGAAGGGCCTGAGGTTGCCTCTGTGTGTGCAGCCACGCCGGTCTACCCGCGGGTGGGCATGCAGAAGGGGCCTCGCGGTTGCCTTTGGGTGTGTCATACACGGCCCGGCCCACCCGTGGGTGGGCTGCAGAACTGTTTGCGCGTGCCTCTGTGTGTCACACGGCCTACCCACCCGTGGGTGGGCGGAAGAAGGGCCTGAGGTTGCTCTCTGGGTGTGCCGCCACGGCCGGCCCACCAGTGGTGGTGTGCAGAAGTTCCGCGGTTGCCTCTGGGTGTGCAGCAACGGCCGGCCTACCCGCTGCGGGTGGGCTGCAGAACTATTTGGCGTGTGCCTCTGGGTGTCGCGCACGGCGGCCCACCCGTAAGGGGCGCGCTAACCGTTTGCGCGGTGGCTCACCGTCGCAAGCGGCCGCCCACCTCAGTGGGCGGCAGAACTGTTTGCGTGTGCCTCTGCGTGCCACACGCCGGCCCACCCGTGAGTGGGCGAAGGCTACCCGCGGTTGCCTCTGGTGCCGCCACGACCAAACCCACCGCGGTTGGGCTGCGAGAGGGTTTGACTTTGCCTCTGAGTATGTCCGCCATCGCGGCCTGTACCCGTGGGTAGTGCAGAAGGGTTTGCGTTTTCCTCTGAGTGTGCCGCCACGGCCGCGGCCTACCCGCGGGAGGGCGTGCAGAAGGGCCTGCGGTTTCCTCTGGCTGACGCAACCACCAGCTTACCCGCGGGTGCGCAGAACTGTTCGCGGTGTCCTTCTGCGTGCTCGCCATCGCCGCCCACCCGGGGTGGGCGGCAGTGGGCCTGAGAGTTGTTCTGGCGTGCCGCCACGTCGGGCCCACCCGCTGGTGGGTGTGCAGAAGGCCTTTGGCGGTTGCCTCTGGTGCAGCCACGGCCCGGTCTACCCGTGGGTGGGCATGCAGAAGGCCTGGCGGTTGCCTTTGGGTGTGCCGCTGACGGCCGCCCACCTGTGGGTGGGCGTGCAGAACTGTTTGCGCAGTGCCTCTGGGTGCTCGCCACGGCCGCCCACCCGCGGTGGGCTGGAAGAAGGGCCTGTGGCGAGTTGCTCTCTGCGTGCCGCCACGGCCGCCCACCAGTGGGTGGGTGTGCAGAAGGGTTTCCGCGGTTGCCTCTGGGTGTGCAGCAACGGCCGCCTACCCGTGCGGGTGGGCGCGGCAGAACTATTTGCGGGTGCCTCTGCGTGTCGGCACGCGGCCGCCCACCCGTGCGGGCTGCACAACTGTTTGGCGTGGCTCTGGGCGTGCCGCGAACGGCCGGCCCACCTCGCGGGTGGGCGTGCAGAACTGTTTATGCAGTGCCTCTGGCGTGCTCACGCGCCGGCCCCACCCGCGAGTGGGCTGCAGCAGAAGGCCTGCGGTTGCCCTCTGGGTGTGCCGCCACGACCAACCCACCCGCGTGGGTGGGCGGCAGAGGGGTTTGCCTTGCCTCTGAGTGTGCCGCCGACGGCCGGCCCACCCGCGGGTGGGCGTGCAGAAGGGTTTTCATGCTTTTCCTCTGGAGTGTGCCGCACGGCCGGCCTACCCGTGGGAGGGCGTGCAGAAGGGCCTCGCGGTTTCCTCTGCTGAGCGAACGACCAGCTCACCCGTGCGGGGCGCGCAGAACTGTTTATGGTGCCTCTGCGTGCCGCCGATGCGGCCCACCCCGGGGTGGGCGGCAGTGGGGCCTGAGATTGCGTCCTGGGTGTGCGCCACGGCGTCGGCTCCACCCGCTGAGTGGGTGTGCAGAAGGCTTTGGCGGTTGCCTCTGGGTGTCAGCCACGGCCGGCCTACCCATGGGTGGGGTGGCAGAAGGCCTCGCGGGTACATCTGGGTGTCGCGACGGCCAGCCCACCCGCAGGTGGGCGTGCAGAAGGGCCTGCATGTCTTCTGGATGACGCTAACCGACCAGCTTAAACGTGGGTGGGCGTGCAGAACTCGTTACTGCAGCTCTCTGGGTGTGCCGCCAAGCGCCGCCTTACCCGTCGGGTGGGCGCAGAACTGTTTGTGTGCCTCTGCGTGCTCTCCACGCCGCCCACCCGTGTGGGCTGCAGAAGGGCCTGAGGTTGCCCCCGGGTGTGCTTCGCCGATCGCAGGCCCACCCGCGGTGTGCGCAGCATAAGGGCCTGGCGGGTTGCCTCTGCGTGCCGACTGGCGTCGGCTCCACGCGGCGCGCGCGGCAGAAGCGGCTTCATGCTGTTCTCTGAGTGCGTCGCCACCGCCGCCCATTCGCGGGTGGGCTGGAAGAAGGGTTTTGCGCTTATTCTTCTGGAGGTGCGGCCACGTCGGCCCAGCCCACCAGTGGGAGGGTGTGGCAGCAGGTCGCCGGTTGCTCTTGGTGGTGTGCAGCCACGGGCCGGGTCCACCCGCGGGCGGGCATGCAGAAGGGCCCGCGTTGCCCTTTGCGTAAGCCGCCGACGGCCAGCCCAACTCAAGGCGGGCGCGGCAGAAGGGCCCCGCAGTTTCCTTCCGAGCTGACGCACGCACCAGCTTCTCCCCGGCGTGCGTGTGCAGAACTGGTTTGCGCTTTTGCCATTGCGTGCCGCCGACGGCCGTAGCTCCACCCGCGGGCGGGCGCGCAGAACTGTTTCATGCAGTGCTCTGGTTGTGCCGCCGACGCCGGCTCCGCACGCGGGTGGGCTGCAGAAGGCCATCCGCGGCCGCCTCTGCGGGCTGCCACCGCCGGCTCATCAGTGGGTTGAACGCGGCAGAAGGGCTCGCGTTGCCCTCTGGCATGTGTTATACGGCCGCCCACCTGTGCGGTGGGCGCAGAAGCTGGCCTGAGGTTGCCTCTGCGTGCAGCCACGGCCGGTCTACCCGCGGGTGGGCATGGCAGAAGGCCTGGCGGTTGCCTTTGGGTGTGCCGCGACGGGCCGCCCACCCGTGGGTGTGCGCAGAACTGTTTATGCGGTAGCCTCTGCGTGCTCGACGCCGGCCTCCACCCGCGGGCGCTGAAGAAGGGCCCGCGGTTGCCTTCTGCGTGCCGCCGACGCCGCCCACCAGAAGTGGGTGGGTGGCAGAAGGCCCCGCGGTTGCCCTGGGTGCAGCAAACGCCGCCCTACGCGGCGGGCTGCAGAACTATTTGCGCAGCTCTCCTGGGCAAGCCAAGACGTAGGCCCACCCGTGGTATGCGGCAGAAGGGCCCGCGTTTCTTCTGCGTGTTGCCACGGGCCGCTCCATCAGTGGGTGAATGCGCAGAAGCACCCGCGGTTGCCTCTGGCTGTGCCAGCACGGGCCGCCCACCCGTGTGTGGGCTGCAGGTAGCGTCCCCGCGGTTGCCTCTGCGTGCGCAGGCACGGCCGCTGCATCTGCGGGTGGGAGTGCAGAAGGGCCGCGACACCTCTGAGTGTGCCGCCACGGCCAGCCCACCCGCGGGTGAACGTGGCAGAGGCTGGCCTGCAGTTTCTTCTGGGCTGACGCGAACGCACCAGCTCACCCGCGGGTGGGCGCGGCAGAACTGTTTATGGTAGGCCTCTGCGTGCCGGGCCACGCCGGTCTGCACCCGCTGCGCAGTGGGCGGCAGAACCGTTTCTGCGGTGCCTCTGCGTGCCAGCTGACGGCTCGGCTCCACCCGCGGTGGGCGTGCAGAAGGGCCTGTTTCTTTCGTGTGCGTGCCGCGACGCCGGCCCACGCTGGTTGGGCGCGCAGAAGGGTTTGCGCTTGCTCTCTGAGTGTGCCGCTTCGACGGCCGCCCACCCGCGGGTGGGCGTGGCAGAAGGGCCCGCGCTCTCTGGGTGTGCTGCCACGCCGCTCATCAGCGGGTGAACGCGGCAGAAGGGCCGCGTTGCCGCTCTGGCTGTGTTGAGCACGTCGGCCCACCTGTGTGTGGGCTGCAGAAGGGCCTGAGGTTGCCTCTAGGTGTGCAGCCACGGCCGGCTATCCACCCCGCGGGTGGGCATGCAGAAGGCCTGGCGGGTGTGCCTTTGGGTGCGTCGCTGACGCCCGCCCACCTGTCGGGTGGGCGGCAGAACTGTTTTACGCGGTGGCTCTGCGTGCCGCTGACGGTAGGCCCGCACCCTGCGGGTGGATGCGGCAGAAGGGCTCCGCGGCTCCTCTGGGTGTGCTGCCACGGCCGGCCCACTGCGAGTGGGCGGAACGGCAGAAGGGTACCCGCGGTTGCCTCTGGCTGTGCGCTATGCACGGGCCGCCCGCACCTGTGTGGGCGTGCAGAAGGGCCTGAGGTTGCCTCAGGTGCGCAGCCACGGGCCGGCTCCAATTCGCGGGTGGGCATGCAGAAGGGCCTGCGCCTGTCTGGGTAAAGTGCCAAGACGCCGGCCCACACCCGTAGGTGGGGCGGCAGAACTGTTTTATGCGCGGTGCCTTCTGCGTGCCGCCGACGTCGGCCTCCACCCGCGGGTGGGCGGAAGAAGGGCTCCGCGGTTGCCTTCTGCGGTGCCGCCACGGCCGCCCACCAGCGCGGGTGTGCGGTGAAGGCTCCCGCGTTGCCCTGTGCGCAGCAACGGGCGGCCCACCCGCGGTGGGCGGCAGAACCATTTCATGCGTGGTGCCTGCGTGTCACGACGCAGGCCCACCCGCAAGTGGGCGGCAGAAGCTGGGCCTCACGCGCTTTCTTCTGGCGTGCTGCCACGCCGCCGTCATCAGTGGTACTGCGCAGCAGGCCCGCGGTCGCCTCTGGCTGTGTTGGAGCACGGCCGCCCACCTGCGTGTGGGCGCAGCAGAAGGCTCTATGCTGCCTCTGGGTGCAGGCAACGCCGGGCGCATCTGCGGGTGGAGTGCAGAAGGGCCCATGACGATTACCTCTGAGGTGCTCGCCACGCCAGCCCAATCTGCGGGGTGAACGCGGCAGGCTGGCCCAGTGCTTCTGGGCGATTTCGAACGCACCAGCCTACCCGCGGGTGGGCTGCAGAACTGTTTTATGCGAGTGCTCTGGGTGTGCTCGCCGACAGGCCGTCATGTCCGACAATCTGCGGTTGCGGGCGGCAGAACTGTTTGCGTTGCAGCTCTCTGCGTGCTCGCTGACGTCAGCTCCACCCGCGGGTGGGCGCAGCAGGGCTCGTTTCTGCGTGCCGCCGACGGGTCGGGCCCACCCGCGGGTTGCGGCAGAAGGGTTTGGCGCTTGCCTCTGAGGTGTCACACGGCCGCCTACCCGCAGGTGGGCGCGGCAGAAGGGCCTGCGTTTCTCCTGGCTGACGCTAGTCGATCGCACCAACCCACCCGGTGAGGTGGGCGGCAGAACTGTTTATGCGAAATGCCTCTGCGTGTCGCGACGGCACGCGCGCGCTGGGCGCACGGCACAACCGTTTTGCGCAGGTGGCTCCCACGCGTCAAGAACGGGCCGCCCACTCGTGGGTGGGCGCAGTACTGTTTATGCGCCTCTGCGTAAGCTCGACGGCCGCCCACCCGCGGAGGGGCGCAGAGGGTTTGCCTTTGCCTCTGAGTGTGCCGCCATCGCCGGCCCACCCGCGGGTGGGAGGCAGAAGGGTTTACGCTTCTCTGAGTGTGCCGCCACGGGCCGGCCCACCCGCGGGAGGGCGGCAGAAGGGCTCCGCGGTTTCTCTGGGTTGACGAACGCACCAGCTCTACCCGCGGGTGGGCGGCAGAACTGTTTATGGTGCCCTCTGAGTGTGCCGCCAACGGCCGCCCATTCTGGGTGGGCGGAAGAAGGGGTTTGGCTTGTCTCTCTGAGCGCCGCCACGCCGCCCACCTCAGTGGAGGGTGTGCAGAAGGTCCTGGCGTTGCCTTCTGTGCGTGCAGCCACGGCCGGTCTACCCGTGGGTGGGCATGCAGAAGGGCCCGCGGTTGCCTTTATGCGTCGCCATCGGCCAGCCCACCCGCGGGTGGGCGGCAGAAGGGCCTGCAGTTTCTTCTGAGCTGACGAACGACTAGCTTCCCCGCGGGTGGGCGCAGAACTGTTTGCGCTGCCATAGGGTGGTGCCGCCGACGCCGGGCCCACCCGCGGGTGGGCTGCGGCAGAACTGTTTGCGCGGTGCCTCTGGCGTGCCGCCGACGTCGGCCCACCCGGTGGGTGGCAGAAGGGCCTGGCGGTTTCTCTGGGTGTGCCGCCACGGCCGGCCCACCAGTGGGTGGGTGTGCAGAAGGCACCGCGGTTGCCTCTGGTGCAGCAACGGCCGCCTACCCGAGGGTGGGCAGCAGAACCATTTGGCGGTGCCCTGCGTGCCAGCCAGACGTAGGCCCACCCGCGGTGGGCGGCAGAAGGGCCCGCGGCTCTCTGGGTGTTGCCACGGCCGCCCATCAGTGGGTGAACGCGCAGAAGGGCTCCGCGGTTGCTCTCTGGCTGTGTTGTTACGGCCGGCCCACCCGTGTGTGGGCTGCAGAAGGGCCTGAGGTTGCCTCTGTGCAGCCACGGCCGCCCATTCGCGGGTGGGCATGTAGAAGGGCCCGCGGTTTTGGGTGTGCCGCCACGCCAGCCCACCCGCGGTGAACGCAGAAGGGCCCGCGGGTTTCTTCTGGGTTGACGCAACGACCAGCTTACCCGTAAGTGGGCTGCAGAACTGTTTGCGCAGTGCCTCTGGGTGTCAGCGACGGCCGGCCCACCCGCGGGTGGGCTGCAGAACTGTTTGCGTGCCTCTGCGTGCCGCCACGGCCGCCCAACCCGCGGGTGGGCTGCAGAAGGGTTTTGCGCTTTGCCCTCTGAGTGCGCTCAGCCACGGGCCGCCTACCCGGGTGGGCGGCAGAAGGGCTCCGCGGCTTCCCTCTGGGTGTGTTGCCACGGGCCGGCTCATCAGTGGGTGAACGCGGCAGAAGGCCTGGCGGCTGCCTCTGGCTGTGTTGCTACGGCCGCCAACCTGTGTGTGTGGGCGGCAGAAGGGCCTGAGGTTGCCTCTTGTAGTGTGCAGCCACGCCGGCTCCAATTCTGCGGTGGGCATGCAGAAGGCCTGTGTTGCCTTTGGGTGTGCCGCGACGGGCCGCCCACCTGTGGGTATGCAGAACTGTTTGGCGTGCCTCTGGGTGTGTCGCCGACGTAGGGCTCACCCGTGGGTGGGCGGCAGAAGGGCCTCATGCGGCTCTCTGGGTGTGCTGCCACGGCCGCTCATCAGTGGGTGAACGGCAGAAGGGCCTGCGTTGCCTCTGGCTGTGTTAGCTACGGCCGGCCCACCTGTGTGGCCGTGCGGCAGAAGGGCCTGAGGTTGCCTTCTGGGTGTGCAGCCAATGGCCGGGTCTACCCCGCAGGGCGGGCATGCAGAAGGGCCTGCATGTTGCCTTTGGGTGTGCCACATTTAATCGCCCACCTCGTGGGTGGGCGCAGAACGTTTATGCGGTGCCTCTGCGTGTCACGACGGGCCGGCTCCACCCGCGGGTGGGCGTGGAAGAAGGGCTCCGCGGGTTACCTCTGCGTGTCACGACGGGCCGCCCACCAGTGGGTGGGTGTGCAGAAGGCTCCCGCGTTGCCTCTCTGCGCAGCAACGGGCCGGCCTACCCGCGGGTGGGCGCGCAGAACTACTGCGCAGGCCTCTGCGCCGACGTAGGCCCACCCGTGGGTGGGCGCAGAAGGGCCTGGCGGTTTTTCTGGGTGTGTTGCCACGGCCGGCTCATCAGTGGGTGAATGTGCAGAAGGCCCGCGGTTGCCTCTGGCTGTGTTGTTACGCCGGCCCACCCGTGTGTGGGCGCAGAAGGTCTGGCGCGTTGCCTCTGCGTGCAGGCACGGCCGGGCGCATCTGCGGGTGGGGAGTGCAGAAGGGCCTGCGACACTTCTGAGTGTGTCACACGCCAGCCCACCCTGCGGGTGAACGTGCAGAAGGGCCTGCAGTTTCTTCTGGCTGACGAACGCATCAGCTTACCCGCGGTGGGCGGCAGAACTGTTTGCGCAGGCTCTGGGTGTGCCGACGCCGCCCACCCGCGGGTGGGCGGCAGAACCGTTTGCGTGCGGTGGCTCTGCGTGCGCCGACGGCTGGCCCACCCGCAGTGGGCGCAGAAGGGCCCTGCTTTTTCCCCTGGGTGTCACACGGTCGCGCCCACCCGTGGAGTGGGCGTGCAGAAGGCCTGGCGGTTGCCTCTGCGTGTCGCCATTTTAACAACCCACCCGGGTAAGTGGGCGGCAGAGGGTTTGCCTTGCCTCTGAGTGTGCCGCCGACGCTCGCCCACCCGCAAGTGGGCGGCAGAAGGGTTTGCGCTTTCCTCTGAGTGTGCCGCCACGCCGCCTACCCGTGGAGGGCGCAGAAGGGCCTGGCGCTTGCCTCTGAGTGTGCCGCCACGGCCGGCCCATTCGTAGGTGGGCGGAAGAAGGGTTTGCGCTGTTTCGAGTGCGCCGCCACGGCCGCCCACCAGTGGGAGGGTAGCGTAGAAGGTCCCGCGTTGCCTCTGTGGGTGTGCAGCCACGCCGGCTCCACCCGTGGGTGGGCATGCAGAAGGGGCCCAGCGGTTGCCTTTGGGTGTGCTTCGCCACGGCCAGCCCACCCGCGGGTGGGCGCAGAAGGGCCTGCAGTTTCTTCTGAGTTGACGAACGCACCAGCTTTCCCGCGGGTGGGCGGCAGAACTGTTTGCGCTTTGCTTGCGTGCGTGCCGACGGGCCGGCCCACCCGTGGGTGGGCGGCAGAACTGTTTGGCGTGGTGCCTCTGGGTGTCGCCATCGCCGCTCCACCCGCGGGTGGGATGCGGCAGAAGGGCTCATGGTTGCTTCTGGGTGTGCCGCCACGGCCGCCCACCAGTGGGTGGGTGTGTAGAAGGTTCGGCGTTGCCTCTGGTGTGCAGCAACGGCCGCCTACCCGTGGGTGGGCGCAGAACCATTTTTCGCGCGGTGCCTCTGCGTGTCACACGGTAGGGCCCACACCCGGGTGGGCGCGGCAGAAGGGCCTGCGGCTCTCTGGGTGTGCTAGCCAACGCCGCTCATCAGTGGGTGAACGTGGCAGAAGGGCCCGCGGCTGCCTCTGGCTCTACAGCTACGGCCTGCCCACCTGTGCGTGGGCGCAGAAGGGCCTGAGGTTGCCTCTGAGGTGTGCAGCCACGGCCGGCCCACCCGTGGGTGGGCATGCAGAAGGCCTCGCGGTTGCCTTTGGGTGAAGCCAAGACGGCCGCCGCCCACCCGTGGGTGGGTTGCGGCAGAACTGTTTTGGCGCAGTGCTCTGGGTGTGCCGCCGACGTCGGGCTCAACCCGCGGGTGGGCGGAAGAAGGGCCTGGCGGTTGCCTTCTGGGTGTGCCACACGCCCGCCCACCAGTGGGTGGGTGTGCAGAAGGTCTCCGCGTTGCTCTCTGGGTGCAGCAACGCCGCCTACCCGTGGGTGGGCGGCAGAACCATTTGCGCGCCTCTGGGTGTGCCGCCGACGTAGGCTCCACCCGGGTGGGCGGCAGAAGGGCCTGCGTTTCTTCTGCGTGCTGCCACGCCGCTCATCAGTGGGTGAATGTGCAGAAGGCCCGCGTTGCCTCTGGCTGTGTTGCTAACACGCCGCCCACCTGTGTGTGGCGCAGAAGGTCCTGCGCGTTGCCTCTGCGTGCAGGCACGCCGGGCGCACTGCGGGTGGGAGTGCAGAAGGGCCCTGCGATTACCTCTGAGTGTCGCCACGCCAGCCCACCCGTGGTGGAACGCAGAAGGGCCTGCAGTTTCCTTCTGCTGACGCGAACGACCAGCTTACCCGCGGTGGGCGCAGCAGAACTGTTTATGCGCCTGGGTGCCTCGCAGCGCGGCCGCCCACCCGCGGGTGGGCTGCAGAACTGTTTCATGTGCCTCTGGGTGTCAGCCAGCACGCCGCCCACCCGGTTGGGCGCGGCAGAAGGGCCTGCGTTGCTCTGGTGTGTCACACGGCCGGCCCAACCCGCGGTTAAGCGGCAGAAGGGTTTGCGCTGGTTTCTGAGTGTGCCGTCGCCACGGCCGCCTACCCGCGGGGTTGGCGCGAGTAGAAGGGCCTGCGTTTCCTCTGCGTGCTGCTGCCAGCGGGCCGGCTCTACTCAGTGGGTGAACGTCGACGAAGGGCGCCCGCTGCCTCTGGCTGCCGTTAGCCACGGCCGGCCCACCGTGTGGGCTGCAGAAGGGCCTCGAGGTTGCCTTCTGTGCAGCCACGGCCGGTCTACCCCGTAAGTGGGCATGCAGAAGGCCTGGCGGTTGCCTTTGGGTGTGCCGACGTTAGTCTTACACCTGCGGGTGGGCTGCAGAACTGTTTGCGCGGTGCCTCTGAGTCACGTCAGTCACCCGCTGTAGGGCTGGAAGAAAGGCTTATGTGCAGCTCTGGGTGTGCCACTGACGCCGCCCACCAGTGGGTGGGTGTGTAAAGGGTTCTGCGCGTTGCCCTCTGGGTGAGCAGCAATCGCCGCCTACCCGCGGGTCGGCGCAGAACTATTTGCGCGTGTGCCTCTGCGTGCCGCCACGTAGGCCCACCCGCGGGTGGGCGGCAGAAGGGCCCGCGGTTTTTCTGGGTGTGACGCCAACGAGCTCATCAGTGGGTGAATGTGCAGAAGGCCCGCGGTTGCCTCTGGCTGTGTTAAAGCACGGGCCGGCCCACCTGTGTATGGCAGAAGCGTCCCGCGTTGCTCTCTGCGTGGCGAACGGCCGGGCGCACCCGCAAGTGGGAGTGCAGAAGGGCCTGCGACATGCCTCTGGGTGTGTCACACGCCGCCCACCCGTGGGTGAACGCAGAAGGGCCTCGGCAGCTTTCTTCTGCTGACGAACGCACCAGCTACCCGTGGGTGGGCGAACTGTTTGGCGTGGTGCCTCTGGGTGCCGCTGACGCCACCACCCGCAGGTGGGCGCAGCAGAACTGTTTGCGCGTGCCTCTGCGTGCCGCCACGGCCGGCCCACCCGTGGAGTGGGCGCGGCGAAGGGCCTGCTTCCCGTGCCGTGACATCGGGTCGGCCCACCCGTGGTTGGGCGGCAGAAGGGTTTGCGCTTGCCTCTGAGGGCCGCCACGCCGCCTACCCGCGGGTGGGCGCAGGGCCTCCGCGTTTCCTCTGGGTTGACGCTATTGACGTCAACCCACCCGTAGGTGGGCGCCCCAGAACTGTTTGCGCAGTGCCTCTGCGTGTCACACGCCGACCCACCCGTGCGGGTATGCGGCACAACTGTTTCGCGGTGGCTCTGGGCGTGTCGAACGGCCGGCCCACCTGCGGGTGGGCGCAGAACTGTTTGCGCAGTGCCTCTGCGTGCCGCCACGGCCGCCCACCCGCGAGTGGGCGCGCAGAAGGGCCCGCGGTTGCTCTGGGTGTGCTCGCCATCGACCAACCCACCCGCGGGTGGGCGTGCAGAGGGGTTTGCCTTTGCCTCTGAGTGTGCCGCAAGACGTCGGCTCCACCCGCGGGTGGGGCTGGCAGAAGGGTTTATGCGCTCTCTGAGTGCTGCCGCCACGGCCGGCCTACCCGCGGAGAGCTGCAGAAGGGCCTGGCGCTTCTCTGCTGACGAACGACCATCTTACCCGCAGCGCTGCAGAACTGTTTGGCGTGGTGCCTCGTGCGTGCCGCCGTACGGCCGCCAACCCGGGTAGCGGCAGTAGGGCCTGAGGTTGCTCCTGGGTGTGCCGCCACGGCCGCCCACCCGCTGGTGGGTGCAGGAAGCTTATGGCGATTGCCCTTCTGCGTGCAGCCACCCGGCCTACCCGCGTGGGTGGAGTGCAGAAGGGCTTGCGGTCCATCTGCGTGCCGCTCAGACGCCACGCCCACCCGCGGGTGGGTGTGCAGAACTGTTTTGCGCAGGCCTCTGGGTGTGCCAGCCACGGCCGCCCACCCGTGGGTGGGAGTGCAGAAGGGCCCGCGGGTACATCTGGGTGTTTCAAGACGCCAGCTCCACTCCGCGGTGGGCGGCAGAAGCGGCCTGCATTTTCTTCTGGATGACGAATCCACCAGCTTACCCGCGGGTGGGCGCAGAACTGTTAGCGCAGGTGCCTCTGGGTGTGCACGACGGGCCGCCTGCACCCGCGGGTGGGCGGCAGAACTGTTTGCGTGCGCTCTGCGTGCTCCACGGCCGCCCACCCGCGGGTGGGCGAGGTAGAAGGGCCTGAGGTTGCCCTCGGGTGTGCCGCCACGTAGCACCACCCGCGGGTGGGCGCAGCAGAAGGCCTGCATGTTGCCTCTGGGTGTCGCCACGGCCGCCCACCCGCGGGTGGGCGGCAGAAGGGTTTTGGCGCTGCCTCTGAGTGTCGGCCACGCCGCCCATCTCGCGGGTGGGCGGAAGAAGGGTTTGCGCGTTTGTTCTGAGTGTGCCGCCACGCCGCCCACCAGTGGGAGGGTATGCAGAAGGCCCCGCGGTTGCCTCTGGTGTGCAGCCATCGGCCGGCCCACCCATGGGTGGGCATGCAGAAGGCCTGAGCGGTTGCCTTTGGGTGTCACAGACGCCAGCCCACCCGTGGGCTGGGCAGGCAGGGCCCTGCAGTTTCTTCTGAGTTGACGTAACCACCAGCTTCCCGCGGGTGGGCTGCAGAACTGTTTCGCGCTTGCCATTGGTGCCGCTGACGGGCCGCCCACCCGCGGGTGGGCGGCAGAACTGTTTGCGGTGCCTCTGGGTGTGCCAAGACGTCGGCCCACCCGCGGGTGGGCGTGAAGAATCGGCTCATGCGGTTGCCTCTGGGTGTGCCGCCACGGCCGCCCACCAGTGGGTGGGTGTGCAGAAGGCCCCATGCGATTGCCTCTGCGTGCAGCAACGGCCGCCTACCCGCGGGTGGGTGCGGCAGAACTATTTCATGCGGTGCCTCTGGGTGTGCCAAGACGGGCAGGCTCCAATCCCGCGGGTGGGCGCAGCAGAGGGCCCGCGTTGCCTTCTGCGTGTTGCCACGGGCCGCTCATCAGTGGGTGAACGCGCAGAAGGGCCCCGCGGTTGCCTCTGGCTGTGTTACACGGCCGCCCACCTGTGTGTGGGCGGCAGAAGGGCCTCGAGGTTGCCTCTGTGTGCAGCCACGGCCGGGTCTACCCGCGGGTGGGCATGCAGAAGGCTCCGCGGTTGCCTTTGGGTGTCGCTCGACGCCGCCCACCCGTGGGTGGGCGGCAGAACTGTTTCGCGCAGGCCTCTGGGTGCCGCTTACGTCGCCCACCCGTGGGTGGGCGGAAGAAGGCCCGCGGTTGTCTCTGCGTCGCCACAGCGCCGCCCACCAGTGGGTGGGTGTGCAGAAGGCCCCGCTGGGTTGCCTCTGGGTGTGCAGCAACGGCCGCCCACCCGCGGGTGGGCTGCAGAACTATTTTGCGCAGCCTCTGGGTGCCAAGACGGCGTAGGCCCACAATCTGCGGGTGGGCGGCAGAAGGGCCCGCGGTTTCTTCTGGGTGTGTTGCCACGGCCGCTCATCAGTGGGTGAATGTGCAGAAGGCCCGCGGTTGCCTCTGGCTGTGTTAAAGTACGGCCGCCCACCTGTGTGTGGGCGCAGAAGGTCCCCGCGCTGCTCTCTGCGTGCAGGCACGGCCAGGGCGCATCTCGCAAGTGGGAGTGCAGAAGGGCCCGCGACACCTCTGAGTGTGCCGCCACGCCAGCCCACCCGTAAGTGAACGGCAGAAGGCCTGCGTTTCTCTGGGTTGACGAACGCACCAGCTTACCCGCGTGGTGGGCGCAGAACTGTTTGCGGTGCCTCTGGGTGTCAAGACGTCGGCCCACCCGCGGGTGGGCGGCAGAACTGTTTGCGCGGTGCCTCTGCGTGCCGCTGACGGCCGCCCACCCGCGGGTGGGCGGCAGAAGGGCCTGTTTTTTCCCCTGGGTGTGCCGCCACGGGTCGGCCCACCCGCGGGTTGGGCGGTAGAAGGGTTTGCGTTGCCTCTGAGTGTGCCGCCACGGCCGGCCTACACCCGTGGTGGGCGGCAGAAGGGCCTGGCGGTCTCTCTGCGTAAGTTGCCACGGCCGCCCATCAGTGGGTGAACGCGGCAGAAGGGCCCGCGGTTGCCTCTGGCTGTGTTGCTACGGGCCGCCCACCCTGTGTGTTTGCGCAGAAGGGCCTGAGGGTGCCTCTGTGTGCAGCCATCGGCCGGCCCACCCGCGGTGGGCATGCAGGCGGGCCTGGGCGGTTGCCTTTGGGTGCAAGCCACGGGCCGCCCACCCGTGGGTGGGCGGCAGAACTGTTTGCGGGGCTCTGGGTGTGCCGCTGACGTAGGGCCCACCCCGTGGGGTGGGCGGCAGAAGGGCCCTGCGGTTTCCTCTGGGTGTGTTGCCACGGCCGCCCACTCAGTGGGTGAACGTAGCAGAAGGCCTGCGGTTGCCTCTGGCTGTGTTGTGCTACGGCCGCCCACCTGTGTGGGCGCAGAAGGGCCTGAGGTTGCCTCTGCAGTGCGCAGCCACGGCCGGCCCACCCGCGGGTGGGCATGCAGAAGGCCCGCGTTGCCTTTTGGCAAAAGCCGCCACGGCCGGCCCACCCGTGGGTGGGCGCGGCAGAACTGTTTTCGGCGGTGCCTCTGGGTGTGCCGCTGACGTCGGCCCACCCGTGGGTGGGCTGCAAGAAGGGCTCTGCGGTTGCCTTCTGGGTGTCGCCACGGGCCGCCCACCAGTGGGTGGGTGTGCAGAAGGCCCCGCGGTTGCCTCTGGGTGTGCAGCAACGGGCCGGCCCTACCCTGCGGGTGGGCTGCAGAACTATTTCCGCGGTGCCTCTGCGTGCCGTCGATCGTAGGCCCACCCGTGGGTGGGCGGCAGAAGGGCCCGCGGTTTCTTCTGGGTGTGCTGCCACGGCCGCCCATCAGTGGGTGAATGTGCAGAAGGGGCCTGCGTTGCCTCTGGCTGTGTTGTTAGCACGCCGCCCAATCCGTGTGTGGGCTGCAGAAGGTCCCCTGCGGTTGCCTCTGTGTGCAGGCACGGCCGGGCGCATCTGCAGGTGGAGTGCAGAAGGGCCCGCGACAGCCTCTGGAGTGTGTCACACGGCCAGCCCAATCTCGCGGTGAACGCGGCAGAAGGGCCTGCAGTTTCTTCTGGGCTGACGCAACGCACTCAGCTCTACCCGCGGGTGGGCGGCAGAACTGTTTTGCGCGTGCCTCTGGGTGTGCCGCCACGTCGGCCCACCCGCGGGTGGGCGGCAGAACTGTTTATGCGGTGCCTCTGGGTGTGTCGCCGACGCCGCCCACCCGCAAGTGGGCGGCAGAAGCGGGCTCGCGCGTTGCCCCTGGGTGTGCTCGCCACGGTCGCCCACCCGCGGTTACGGCAGAAGGGTTTGCGCTGTTCCTCGAGTGTGCCGCCACGGCCGGGCCTCAATCTGCGGGTGGGCGGCAGAAGGGCCTGGCGGTTTCCTCTGGGTTGATCGCTATTTCACCAACCCACCCTGTGAGGGTGGGCGGCAGAACTGTTTGCGGTGCCTCTGGTGCGTCACACGGGCCGCCCAATCTCGCGGGTGGGCGGCACAACCGTTTGGCGCGGTGTTCTGGCTGCGTCAAGAACGGCCGCCCACTCGTGGGTGGGCGCGCAGAACTGTTTATGCAGGCTCTGCGTGCCGCCAAGACGGCCGCCCACCCGCGGAGTGGGCTGCAGAAGGGGCCCGCGTTGCTCTCTGGGTGTGCCGCCATCGACCAACCCACCCGTGGGTGGGCGGCAGAGGGGGTTTGCCTTTGCCTCTGAGTGTCGCCGACGTCGGCCCACCCGCGGGTGGGCGGCAGAAGGGTTTATGCTTTCCTGAGTGTGCCGCCACGGCCGGCCCACCCGTGGGTGGGCGGCAGAAGGGCTCCGCGGTTTCTTCTGGGTGTGTTGCCACGGCCGGGCTCATCAGTGGGTGAATGTGCAGAAGGGCCTCCGCGTTGCTCTCTGGCTGTGTTATGCCACGGCCGCCCACCTGTGTGTGGGCGCAGAAGGGCCTGAGGTTGCCTCTGTGGTGTGCAGCCACGGCCGGCCCACCCGCGGGTGGGCATGCAGAAGGGCCTCGCGGGTTGCCTTTTGGGTGTGCTGCCGACGGCCGGCCCACCCGTGGGTGGGCGGGCAGAACTGTTTGCGCGGTGCCTCTGCGTGCCAAGCCACGTCGGCTCCACCCGCGGGTGGGCGTGAAGAAGGGCCTGCGGTTGCTTTCTGGGTGTGCCGCCACGGGCCGCCCACCAGTGGGTGGGTGCAGAAGGCTCCCCGCGGTTGCCTCTGGTGTGCAGCAACGGGCCGGCCCACCCCGTGGGTGGGCTGCGGCAGAACTATTTGGCGTGTGCCTCTGGGTGTGTCAGCGACGTAGGCCCAAATCTGTGGTGGGCGCAGAAGGGCCCGCGGTTTCTTCTGGGTGTGTTGCCAACGGCCGCCCATCAGTGGGTGAATGTGCAGAAGGGGCCCGCGGTTGCCTCTGGCTGTGTTAGCACGGGCCGCCCACCTGTGTGGGCGCAGAAGGTCGCGGTTGCTTCTGGGTGTGCAGGCACGGCCGGGCGCATCTGCGGGTGGGAGTGCAGAAGGGCCTGCGACACCTCTGGAGTGTGCCGCCACGCCAGCCCACCCTGCGGGGTGAACGCGGCAGAAGGGCCTGCAGTTTCTTCTGGGCTGACGCAACGACCAGCTTACCCGCGGGTGGGCGGCAGAACTGTTTGCGTGTGCCTCTGCGTGCCGCCACGCCTAGCCCACCCGTGGGTGGGCGCAGAACTGTTTGCGCGGTGCCTCTGGGTGCCGCTGACGTCGGCCCACCCGCGGGTGGGCTGCAGAAGGGCCTGCTTTTTCCCCTGCGTGCCGCCACACGGCCGGCCCACCCGTGGTTGGGCGGCAGAAGGGTTTGCGCTTGTTCTTGAGTGTGCCGCCACGGCCGGCCTCACCCGCGGGTGGGCGGCAGAAGGGCCTGGCGGTTTCCTCTGGGTTGACGCTATACGCACCAACCCACCCGTGGGTGGGCTGCAGAACTGTTTATGGTGCCTCTGGGTGTGCCGCTGACGGCCGCCCACCCGCTGCGGGTGGGCTGCACAACCGTTTCGCGGTGGCTCTGGGCGCAGCCGCGAACGGGCCGCCCACTCGCGGGTGGGCGGCAGAACTGTTTTGCGGTGCCTCTGCGTGCCGCCATCGGGCCGCCCACCCGCGGAGTGGGCGCGGCAGAAGGGCCCGCGGTTGCCTCTGGGTGTGCCGCCATCGCACCAACTCCACCCGCGGGTGGGCGGCAGAGGGTTTGCCTTTGCCTCTGAGTGTGCCGCTGACGGGCCGCCCACCCGCGGGTGGGCTGCAGAAGGGTTTGGCGCTTTCCTCTGAGTGCAAGCCGCCACGGCCGGCCTACCCGCGGGTGGGCTGCAGAAGGCCTCGCGTTTCTTCTGGGTGTGTTGCCACGGCCGGCCTCATCAGTGGGTGAATGCGCAGAAGGGCCCGGCGTTGCCTCTGGCTGTGTTAGTACGGCCGCCCACCTGTGTGTGGGCGCAGGAAGGCTTCCGCGGTTGCCTCTGGGTGCAGGCACGGCCGGCCGCATCTTGCGGGTGGGAGTGCAGAAGGGCCTGCATTACCTCTGAGTGTGCCGCCACGCCAGCTCCACCCCG
This sequence comes from Luscinia megarhynchos, assembly GCA_034336665.1. Lineage (NCBI taxonomy): Eukaryota > Metazoa > Chordata > Aves > Passeriformes > Muscicapidae > Luscinia > Luscinia megarhynchos. The sequence continues at coordinate 27,169 of JAPFBE010000106.1, forward strand.
GGTGAACGCAGAAGGGCCTGCAGTTTCTTCTGCTGACGAACGCACTAGCTTACCCTTGCGGGTGGGCGCGGCAGAACTGTTTATATGGTGCCTCTGCGTGCCGCTGACGGGCCGGCCCAACCCGTGGGTGGGCGGGCAGAACTGTTTGGCGCGTGCCTCTGGGTGCTTCAAGACGTCGGCCCACCCGTGGGTGGGCGCGGCAGAAGGGCTCTTGCTTTTTCCCCCTGGGTGTCACACGGGTCGGCCCAACTCGCGGGTTACGTGCAGTAAAGGGTTTGCGCTTTTACCTCTGAGGGTCGCCACGGCCGGCCTACCCGTGGGTGGGCTGCAGAAGGGCCTGGCGGTTTCCTCTGGGTGTGTTGCCACGCCGCTCATCAGTGGGTGAACGCGGCAGAAGGGCTCCCGCGGTTGCCTCTGGCTGTGTTGCTACGTCGCCCACCTGTGTGGGCGTGCAGAAGGGCCTGAGGTTGCCTCTGTGGTGCGCAGCCACGGCCGGTCTACCCGTAAGTGGGCATGCAGAAGGCCTCGCGGTTGCCTTTGCGTCACAGACGCCGGCCCACCCGTGGGTGGGCCGGCAGAACTGGTTTGTGCGGTGCCTCTGGGTGTGTCGCCACGCCAGCCCAACTGGCAGTGGGCTGCAGAAGGGCCCGCAGTCTCTTCTGAGTTGACGCAACGCATCGCAGCTTCCCGTAGTGGGCGTGCAGAACTGTTTGGCGCTGCCATTGGGTAAAGCCAAGACGTCGGCCCACCCGTGGGTGGGCGCAGCAGAACTGTTTGGCGGTGCCTCTGCGTAGTTGTTACGGCCGGCCCACCCGCGGGTGGGCGGCAGAAGGGCCTGGCGACACCTCTGAGTGTGCCGCCATCGCCAGCCCAATCTGCGGTGAACGCGGCAGAAGTGGGCCCGCAGTTTCTTCCGCTGACGCAATCCACCAGCTTACCCGCGGGTGGGCGCAGAACTGTTTGCATGCAGCTCTGGGTGCCGCCGACGGCCGGCTCCACCCGCGGGTGGGCGGCAGAACCGTTTGCGCGGTGCCTCTGGTGCCGCCACGGCCGCCCCACCCGTGGGGTGGCCAGAAGGGCCTGAGGCTGCCCCGGGTGCCGCCATCGCAGGCCCACCCGCAGGTGGGCGCAGCAGAAGGCCTGGGCGGTTGCCTCTGCGTGCCGCCTGACGTCGCCCAACCGCGGGTGTGGGCGGCAGAAGGGTTTGGCGCTTGCCTCCTGAGTGCGCCGCCAACGGCCGCCCATTCGGGTGGGCTGTGAAGAAGGGCTCTGCGGTTGCTCTCTGAGCGCCGCCACGGCCGGCCCACCAGTGGAGGGTGTGCAGAAGGTCTCTGCGGTTGCCTCTGTGTGTGCAGCCACGGCCGGGTCTACCCGCGGGTGGGCATGCAGAAGGGCCTGGCGGTTGCCTTTGCGTGTGCCGCCGACGCCAGCCCACCCGCGGGTGTACGGCAGAAGGGCCTGCAGTTTCTTCTGAGCTGACGCAACGCACCAGCTTTCCCTGCGGGTGGGCGCGCAGAACTGTTTACGCTTTGCCATTGCGTGCCGCCACGGGCCGCCCACCCGCGGTGGGCGGCAGAACTGTTTATGCGGTGCCTTTGGGTGTCGCCGACGGCCGCCCACCCGTGGGTGGCCGCAGAAGGCCTGCGTTGCCTCTGGGTGTGCCGCCACGGCCGCCCACCAGTGGGTGGTGTGCAGAAGGTCTCCCGCGGTTGCCTCTGGTGTGCAGCAACGGCCGCCCACCCGCGGGTGGGCGGCAGAACTATTTGCGCAGCCTCTGGGTGCCGCTCGACGTAGGCCCACCCGCGGGTGGGCGGCAGAAGGGCCTGCGGTTTCTCTGGGTGTGTTGCCACGGCCGCCCATCAGTGGGTGAACGCAGAAGGATTCCGCGGTTGCCTCTGGCTGTGTTGCTACGGCCGCCCACCTGTGTGGGCTGCAGAAGGGCCTGAGGTTGCCTCTGTGTGTGCAGCCACGGCCGGTCTACCCTGCGGGTGGGCATGCAGAAGGCCTGGCGGTTGCCTTTGGGTGTGCCGACGGGCCGCCCACCTGTGGGTGGCCGCGGCAGAACTGTTTGCGGTGCCTCTGCGTGTCGCCGGCCCACCCGCAGTGGGCGTGAAGAAGGGCCCGCGGTTGCCCTTCTGCGTGCCGCCACGGCCGCTCACCAGTGGGTGGGCGGCAGAAGGCCCCGCGTTGCCTCTGCGTGGGCAGCAACGGCCGCCCACCCGCGGGTGGGCGCGGCAGAACCATTTATGCGGTGCCTCTGGGTGTGCCGCCACGGTAGGCCCAATCTGCGGGTGGGCTGCAGAAGGGCCTCGCGGTTTCTTCTGGGTGTGCTGCCACGGTCGGCTCATCAGTGGGTGAATGTGCAGAAGGGCCCGCGGTTGCCTCTGGCTGTGTTAGTACGGCCGCCCACCTGTGTGTGGGCTGCAGAAGGCTCCTGCGTTGCCTCTGCGTGCAGGCACGCCGAGCGCATCTGCGGGTGGAGTGCAGAAGGGCCTGGCGATTACCTCTGAGTGTGTCACACGCCAGCCCACCCGCGGGTGAACGTGCAGAAGGGCCTGCAGTTTCTTCTGGGTTGACGCGAACGCATCAGCTTACCCGGTGGGTGGGCGGCAGAACTGTTTGCGCAGTGCCTCTGGGTGTGTCAGCGACGCCGCCCACCCGCGGGTGGGCGGCAGAACTGTTTGCGCGGTGCCTCTGGGTGTGCCGCTGACGTCGGGCTCCAACCCTGCGGGTGGGCGGCAGAAGGGCTCTGCTTTTTCCCCCCCTGGGTGTGCCGCCACGGTCGGCCCACCCGTGGGTTGGGCGTGCAGAAGGGTTTGGCGCTTTGCCTCTGAGTGTGCCGCCACGGGCCGGGCCCACCCGTAAGTGGGCGGCAGAAGGGTTTTGCGGGCTTCCTCTGCGTTGCCGACGTACGCCCATCAGTGGGTGAACGCGGCAGAAGGGCCTCGCGGTTGCCTCTGGCTGTGTTGTTACACGGCCGCCCACCCGTGTGTGGGCTGCAGAAGGGCCTGAGGTTGCCTCTGTGTGCAGCCACGGCCGGTCTACCCGCAAGGGTGGGCATGCAGAAGGCCTGCGCGGTTGCCTTTGGGTGCGCTCGACGTGGCCGCTCCACCCGTGGGTGGGCGGCAGAACTGTTTGGCGGTGCCCTGGGTGTGTCAAGACGGGTAGGCCCACCCGCGGGTGGGCGGCAGAAGGGCCTCGCGGTTTCCCTCTGGGTGTGTTGCCACGGCCGCTCCATCAGTGGGTGAACGCGGCAGAAGGGCCTGCGGTTGCCTCTGGCTGTGTTGCGCACGGCCGCCCACCTGTGTGGGCGCAGAAGGCCCGAGGTTGCCTCTGTGTGTGCAGCCACGGCCGGGCTCCACCCGCGGGTGGGCATGCAGAAGGTTTCGCGGTTGCCTTTGGGTGTGCCGCCGACGGCCGCCCACCCGTGGGTGGGCGGCAGAACTGTTTATGCGGAGCCTCTGGGTGTGCCGCCATGTCGGGCCCACCCGTGGGTGGGCGTGAAGAAGGGCCTGCGGTTGCTCTGGGTGTGCCGCCATCGGGCCGCCCACCAGTGGGTGGGTGTGTAGAAGGTCTCCTGCGGTTGCCTCTGCGTGCAGCAACGGCCGCCTACCCGTGGGTGGGCGCAGAACTATTTACGCGGTGCCTCTGCGTCACGCCACGGGTAGGCCCACCCGTGGGTGGGCTGCAGAAGGGCCTGGCGGTTTCTTCTGCGTGTTGCCACGGCCGGCTCATCAGTGGGTGAATGTGCAGAAGGGCCTGCTGTTGCCTCTGGCTGTGTTAGCACGGGCCGCCCACCTGTGTGGGCTGCAGAAGGTTCTGCGTTGCTCTCTGCGTGCAGGCACGGGCCGGGCGCATCTGCGGGTGGGAGTGCAGAAGGGCCCATGATTACCTCTGAGTGTGCCGCCACGGCCAGCCCACCCGCGGTGAACGCAGAAGGGCCTGCAGTTTCTTCTGGGCTGACGAACGCACCAGCTTCACCCGCGGGTGGGCGGCAGAACTGTTTGCATGGTGCCTCTGGGTGTGTCGACGACGTCGCCCACCCGCGGGTGGGCGGCAGAAGGGCTCGTTTTTCCCCTGGGTGTGCCGCCACGGGTCGGGCCCACCCGCGGTTGGGCGCGGCAGAAGGGTTTGGCGCTTGCCTCTGAGTGTGCTCGCCACGGCCGGGCCTACCCGCGGTGGGCGGCAGAAGGGCCCGCGGTTTCCTCTGGGTTGATCGCCACGCACCAACCCAACCCGAGGTGGGCTGCAGAACTGTTTCATGCGGTGTTCTGGGTGCTCGCCACGGGCCGGGCCCACCCCGCGAGTGGGCGGCACAACCGTTTCTGCGGTGGCTCTGGGCGCAAGCGAACGGGCCGCCCACCTCGCGGGTGGGCGGCAGAACTGTTTTGCGCGGTGCCTCTGGGCGTGCCGCCACGGCCGCCCACCCGCGGAGTGGGCTGGCAGAAGGCCCCGCGGTTGCCTCTGGGTGTGTCAAGACGGTAGGCCCACCCGCGGGTGGGCCTGCAGAGGGTTTGCCTTTGCCTCTGAGTGTGCCGCTTACGGCCGGCCCACCCGTGGGTGGGCGTGCAGAAGGGTTTGGCGCTTTCCTCTGAGTGTGCCGCCACGGCCGGGCCTACCCGCGGAGGGCGGCAGAAGGGCCTGGCGGTTTCCTCTGGGTTGACGCATCCACCAGCTTACCCGCGGGTGGGCGGCAGAACTGTTTTGCGCGGTGCTCTTCTGAGTGTGCCGCTAGACGGCCGCCCACCCGGGGTGGGCGCAGTGGGGCCTGAGGTTGTTCCTGGGTGTACCGCCATCGGCCGCCCAATCCCGCTGGTGGGTGTGCAGAAGGCTTTGCGCTTGCCTCTGGTGTGCAGCCACGGCCGGCCCACCCGTGGTGTGGAGTGCAGAAGGGCCTGGCGGGTACATCTGGGTGTGCCAAGACGGCCAGCCCACCCGCGGGTGGGCGTGCAGAAGGGCCTGCATTTTATTCTGGGATGACGCAACGCACCAGCTTAAACGGTGGGCGGCAGAACTGTTAGCGGTGCCTCTGCGTGTCGCCGACGTCGGCCCACCCGCGGTGGGCGTGCAGAACTGTTTGGGTGTGCCTCTGGGTGTACTCCTCCGACGGCCGGCTCCACCCGCGGGTGGGCGTGCAGAAGGCTCGCGGGTTGTCTCTGCGTGCCGCCACGGCCGCCCACCAGTGGGTGGGTGTGCAGCGTCTGCGGGTTGCCTCTGGGTGTGCAGCAACGCCGGCCTACCCGCGGGTGGGCTGCAGAACTATTTGTGCGTGCCTCTGGGTGTGCCAAGACGTAGGGCCCAACCTCGCGGGTGGGCGGCAGAAGGGCCCGCGTTCTCTGGGTGTTGCCACGGCCGGCTCATCAGTGGGTGAACGTGCAGAAGGCCACCTGCGGTTGCCTCTCTGGTTGTGTTACAGGGCACGTCGCCCACTCGTGTGGGCGCGCAGAAGGGCCCTGAGGTTGCCTCTGTGTGCAGCCACGGCCGGTTCCACCCGCGGGTGGGCATGCAGAAGGCCCGCGTTGCCTTTGGGTAAAGCCGCCGACGGCCGCCCACTCCGTGGGTGGGCGGCAGAACTGTTTGCGCGGTGCCTCTGCGTGCTCGCTGACGTGCCGGCTCCACCCTGCGGGTGGGCGCGAAGAAGGGCTCATGTTGTTCTGGGTGTGCCGCCATGGCCGCCCACCAGTGGGTGGGTGTGCAGAAGCGCCCCGCGGTTGCCTCTGGGTGCGCAGCAACGGGCCGGCCTACCCGTGGGTGGCCGGCAGAACTATTTGGCGCGCCTCTGCGTGCTCGCCATCGGTAGGCCCAATCGTGGGTGGGCGGCAGAAGGGCCTGGCGGTTTCTTCTGGGTGTGTTGCCACGGCCGCTCATCAGTGGGTGAATGTGCAGAAGGGCCCGCGGTTGCCTCTGGCTGTGTTGTTAACGTGCCGCCCACCCGTGTGTGGGCTGCAGAAGCGCTCCCTGCGCGGTTGCCTCTGCGTGCAGGCACGGCCGGCGCACTGCGGGTGGGAGTGCAGAAGGGCTCCGCGACACTCTGAGTGTGTCACACGGCCAGCCCAATCTGCAGGGTGAACGCGGCAGAAGGGCCTGCAGTTTCTTCTGGGCTGACGCGAACGACCAGCTTAATTCGGTGGGTGGGCTGCAGAACTGTTTTGCGCCTCTGCGTGCCGCCACGGCCGCCCACCCGCGGGTGGGCGGCAGAACTGTTTATGCAGTGCCTCTGCGTGCCGACACGCCGGCCCACCCGTGGGTGGGCGGCAGAAGGGCCTGCTTTTCTCCTGCGTGCCGCCAGACGGTCGGCCCACCCGCGGGTTACGGCAGAAGGGTTTGCGCTGTCTCTGAGGTGTCAGCCACGCGCCGCCTACCCGCGGTTGGCGTGGCAGAAGGGCTCCCCGCGGTTTCGGGCGTGTTGCCACGGCCGGCTCATCAGTGGGTGAACGCAGAAGGGCCCGCGGTTGCCTCTGGCTGTGTTAGCACGGCCGGCCCACCTGTGTGCGGGCGTGCAGAAGGGCCTGGGGTTGCCTCTGTGTGTGCAGCCACGGCCGGCCCACCCGTAAGTGGGAATGCAGAAGGCCCTGCGGTTGCGCTCTGGGTGTGTCGACACGGTCGGCCCACCCGTGGGTGGGCGGCAGAACTGTTTTGGCGTGGTGCCTCTGGGTGTCACAGACGGTAGGCCCACCCGTGCGGGGCGTGCAGAAGGGCTCGCGGTTGCCTCTGGGTGTGCCAAGACGGGCCAGCTCCCACCCGCGGGTGGGCGGCAGAAGGGCTCGCGCTTGTCTTCTGAGTGTGCCGCCACGGCCGCCCATCTCGCGGGTGGGCTGAAGAAGGGTTTGCGCTATTCTTCTGGAGTGCCGCCATCGCGCCGGCCCACCAGTGGGAGGGTGTGTAGAAGGCCCCGCGGTTGCCTTCGTGTGCAGCCACGGGCCGGTCTACCCGTGCGGTGGGCATGCAGAAGGCCCTGCGGTTGCCTTTTGGGTGTGCCGCCATCGCCAGCCCAATCTGCGGGTGGGCGGGCAGAAGGGCCTGCAGTTTCTTCTGAGTTGACGCGAACGCACCAGCTTTCCCGCGGTGGATGCGGCAGAACTGTTTATGCGTTTGCCATTGCGTGCGCCGACGGCCGGCCCACCCGTGGGTGGGTGCGGCAGAACTGTTCATGCGTGCCTCTGGGTGTGCCGCCACGGCCGGCCCACCCGTGGGTGGGCGTGCAGAAGGGCCTTGTTTTCCTCTGGGTGTGCCGCTGACGGCCGCCCACCAGTGGGTGGGTGTGCAGAAGGCCTCGCTGCTGCCCTGGTGCGCAGCAACGGCCGCCTACCCGTGGGTGGGCGCAGAACTATTTTATGCGGTGCCTCTGCGTGTCACGACGGTAGGCTCCACCCGTGGGTATGCAGCAGAAAGGCCCGCGTTTCTCTGGGTGTGTTGCCAACGGCCGGCTCTAATCAGTGGGTGAACGCGGTAGAAGGGCCCGCGTTGCCTCTGGCTGTGTTACACGGGCCGCCCACCCGTGTGGGCGTGCAGAAGGGCCTGAGGTTGCCTTTTGGGCGTGCCGCCACGGCCGCCCACCTGTGGGTGGGCTGCAGAACTGTTTGGCGGTGCCTCTGGGTGCCGCTGACGTAGGCCCACCCGTGGGTGGGCGTGCAGAAGGCCTCGCGGTTTCCTCTGGGTGTGTTGGCCACGGGCCGGCTCATCACTGGGTGAACGCGGCAGAAGGCCCGCGGCTGCCTCTGGCTGTGTTACACGGCCGCCCAATTCTGTGTGTGGGCGCGCAGAAGGGCCTGAGGTTGCCTCTGGGTGCAGCCACGGCCGGCTCCACCCGCGGGTGGGCATGCAGAAGGGCCTGCGGCGTTGCCTTTGGGTGTGCCACGACGGGCCGCCCACCTGTGGGTGGGCATGCAGAACTGTTTGCGTGGTGCTCTGCGTGCTTTGCCACGCCGGCTCCACCCGTGGGTGGGCGTGAAGAAGGGCCTGGCGGTTGTTTCTGGGTGCCGCCACACGGGCCGCCCACCAGTGGGTGGGTGTGTGAAGGCTCCCGCGGTTGCCTCTGGGTGTGCAGCATCGCCGGCCTACCCGCGGGTGGGCTGCAGAACTATTTATGCGGTGCCTCTGGGTGTGCCACGATCGTAGGCCCAACCCGTGGTGGGCGCAGCATAGGGCCCGGCGGGTTTCTTCTGCGTGTTGCCACGCGCCGCCCATCAGTGGGTGAATGCGCAGAAGGGCCCGCGGTTGCCTCTGGCTGTGTTGTTACCGCACGCCCACCTGTGTGCGGGCTGCAGAAGGTCTCCCGCGTTGCCTCTGCGTGCAGGCACGGCCGGGCGCATCTGCGTGGGTGGAGTGCAGAAGGGCCCGCGATTACCTCTGAGTGCCGCCACGGCCAGCCCACCCGTGGGTGAACGTGCAGAAGGGCCTGCAGTTTCTTCTGGCTGACGAATCCACCAGCTTACCCGCGGGTGGGCGCAGCAGAACTGTTTGCGGTGCCTCTGGTGTGCCGCCGACGTCAGCTCACCCGCGGGTGGGCTGCAGAACTGTTTGCGCGGTGCCTCTGTGTGCCGCTGACGGCCGCCCACCCGTGGGTGGCTGCGCAAGGCTCGCTTTTTCCCCCTGCGTGCCGCCACGGTCGGCCCACCCGCGGGTTGGGCGCAGGCAGGGTTTTGGCGCTTGCCTCTGAGTGCCGCCACGCCGCCTACCCGCGGGTGGGCTGCAGAAGGCCTGCGTTTCTGGGCGCTGACGCTACACCAACCCACCCGTAGGTGGGCGTGCAGAACTGTTTGCGCAGTGCTCTCTGCGTGCCGCTGACGTCGGCTCCACCCGCGGGTGGGCGGCAGAAGGGCCCGAGGCTGCCCGGGTGTGCCGCTGACGGTAGGCCCACCCGCGTGGGCGCGGTAGAAGGCCTGCGTTGCCCTCTGGGTGTGCCGCCGACGTCGTACCCACCCGTGGTGGGCCGCAGAAGGGTGTCGGCGCCTTCTGAGTGTGCTGCCACACGGCCGCCCATTCGCGGGGTGGGCGAAGAAGGGTTTACGCTTGTTCCTCTGAGCGTGCCGCCACGGTCGCCCACCAGTGGAGGGTGCAGAAGGTTCCGCGGTTGCCTCGGTGTGCAGCCACGGGCCGGTTCACCCGTGGCGGGTAACGCAGGGCCGCGTTCTTTGGCAGGCCAAGACGGGCCAGCCCACCCGTGGGTGGGCGCGCAGGGCCTGCAGTTTCTTCCTGAGTTGACGAACGCACCAGCTTTCCCGTGCGCGCGCCGCAGAACTGGTTTTATGCTTGCCATTGGGTGTGCTCAGCCGCTGCCGGCCCACCCGCGGTGGGCTGCAGAACTGTTTGGCGTGGTGCCTCTGGGTGTACCTTCACGGGTCGACCCACCCGGTGGGTGGGCGGGAAGAAGGGCCCCGCGGTTGCCTTTCTGGGTGTGCCGCCGACGGCCGCCCACCAGTGGGTGGGTGCAGAAGGCCCCTGCAACTGTTCTCTGTGTGCAGCAACGCCGGCCTACCCGTGGGTGGGCGTGCAGAACCATTTGGCGCGTGCCTCTGGGTGTGCCGCCACGGGTAGGCCCACCCGTGGGTGGGCGTGCAGAAGGGCCTGCGGTTTCTCCCTCTGGGTGTGTTGCCACGGCTGGCTCATCAGTGGGTGAACGTGCAGAAGGGCCTCGCGGTTGCCTCTGGCTGTGTTGTTGACGGGCCGGCCCACCTGTGTGTGGGCGCAGAAGGGCCTGAGGTTGCCTCTGGGTGTGCCGCCACGGCCGGCCCACCCGTGGGTGGGCGTGCAGAAAGGGCCCGCGGTTGCCCCCTGGGTGATCCCGCTGACGTACGCCCACCTGTGGGTGGGCGCAGCAGAAGGGCCTGGCGGTTTCCTCTGGGTTGACGCAGCACCAGCTCTCCGTGCATCGCATGCAGGACTGTTTGCGTTTACCTCTGGGGTGTGCCAATACGGTCGGTCCCACCCGTGGGTGAGGCGGCACAACCGTTTGCGTGGTGGCTCTGGGGTGCGTCACGACGCGCGGCCCACCCGCGGGTGGGCGTGCAGAAGGCCCCGCGCTTTCCTCTGCGTGTCAAGTACGTCAGCCCACCCGCGGGGTGGCCGCAGAAGTGCCTCGCGTTTGCTCCTGGTTGTGCAGCCACGGCCGGCCCAATCTGCTGGTGGGCTGCAGTAGGCCTGCATTTTCCCCTGGGTGTGCCACGACGTACGCCCAGCACCGCGTGGGTGGTGTGCAGAATACCCTGGCGGTTCCCTCTGGGTGTGCAGCCCGCGGCCGCCCACCCGCTGGTGTCTACGGGCAGTAGGGCCTGCATTTTCCCTGGTGTGCCGCACACGGCCGGCCCCCTTGGGTGCGGGTGTGCAGAATACCCCGCGGTTCCCTCTGGGTGTGCAGCCACGGGCCGGCCTACCCGTGGGTGGGGAGTGTAGAAGGGCCTGCGATTACCTCTGGGTGTGTCACGACGGCCGGGCCCACCCGTGCGGTGAGCGTGCAGAAGGGCCTCGCAGTTTCTTCTGGGTTGATCGCGAAATCCACCAGCTTACCCGTGGGTGGGCGCAGAACTGTTTGGCGGTGCCTCTGCGTTCCGCCACGGGCCCGGCAGACCCGTGGGTGGGCGCAGCAGAACCGTTTTAGCGCGTGCCTCTGAGTGCCGCCGACGGCCGCTACACCCGGGGTGGGGCGTGCAGTGGGGCCTGAGAGTTGTTCCTGGGTGTGCCGCACGGCCGGCCCACCGGTTGGTGGGTGTGCAGAAGGCTTTTGCGTTTGCCTCTGCGTGCAGCCACGGCCGGCCTACCCGTGGGTGGGAGTGCAGAAGGCCTGCGGGTACATCTGGGTGTGTCAAGACGCCAGCCCACCCGTGGGTGGGGCGTGCGAAGGCCTGCATTTTATTCTGGGATGACGCGAACTCAGCTTAAACGGGTGGGCGTGCAGAACTGTTAGCGTGTGCCTCTGGGTGTGCCGCTGACGGTCGGCCCACCCGCGGGTGGGCGTGCAGAACTGTTTGGGTGTGCCTCTGGGTGTACTCTCCACGGCCGGCCCACCCGCGGGTGGGCTGCAGAAGGGCCTGGCGGTTGCCTTCTGGTGCCGCCACGGCCGCCCACCAGTGGGTGGGTGTGCACAAGGGCTCCTGCGGTTGCCTCTGGGTGCAGCAACGGCCGGCCTACCCGTGGGTGGGCGGCAGAACTATGCGCGGTGCCTCTGGGTGTGCCGGGCCGACGGTAGGCCCACCCGTGGGTGGGCTGCGGCAGAAGGGCCCGCGGTTTCCTCTGGGTGTGTTGCCACGGCGGCTCATCAGTGGGTGAACGTGCAGAAGGGGCCTGCGGTTGCCTCTGGCTGTGTTATACGGCCGCCCACCTGTGTGTGGGCTGCAGAAGGGCCTGAGGTTGCCTCTGTGTGTGCAGCCAATGGGCCGGTCTACCCGCGGGTGGGCATGCAGAAGGGCCCGCGGTTGCCTTTGGGTGATGCCGCCGACGGCCGGCCCACCCCGTGGGTGGGCGTGCAGAACTGTTTATGCGGTGCCTCTGGGTGTGCCGCCACGGCCACCCACCCGTGGGTGGGGCGTGAAGAAGGGCCTGCGGTTGCCTCTGCGTGCCGCCATGGCCGGCCCACCAGTGGGTGGGTGTGCAGAAGGCCCTCGCGGTTGCCTCTGGGTGTGCAGCAGCGTCGCCTACCCGCGGGTGCGTGCAGAACTATTTGCGCAGGCCTCTGGGTGTGCCTCGCCACGGTAGGCCCACCCGTGGGTGGGCGTGCAGAAGGGCCTCGCGGTTTCTTCTGGGTGTGTTGCCACGGCCGGCTCATCAGTGGGTGAATGTGCAGAAGGGCCCGCGGTTGCCTCTGGCTGTGTTAGCACGGCCGGCCGCCCACCTGTGTAGGGCGTGCAGAAAGTCCTGGGCGGTTGCCTCTGGGTGTGCAGGCACGCCAGTACCCGTTAAGTGGAGTGCAGAAGGGCTCGACGACCTCTGAGTGTGCACACGGCCAGCCCACCCGTGGGTGAACGCAGAAGGGCCTCGCAGTTTCTTCTGGGTTGACGCGAACGACCAGCTTACCCGCGGGTGGGCTGCAGAACTGTTTATGCGGTGCTCTGGGTGTGCCGCCGACGGCCGGCCCACCCGTGGGTGGGCGTGCAGAACTGTTTGCGCGGTGCCTCTGGGTGTGCCGCCGACGGCCGGCCCACCCGTGGGTGGGCGTGCAGAAGGGCCTCGTTTCCTGGTGTGCTGGACGGTCGGCCCACCCGTGGTTGGGCGTGCAGAAGGGTTTGCGCTTGCCTCTGGAGTGTGCCGCCACGGCCGGCCTACCCGCGGGTTGGCGTGCAGAAGGGCTCGCGGTTTCCTGGGTGTGTTGCCACGGCCGGCTCATCAGTGGGTGAACGTGCAGAAGGGCCTGCGGTTGCCCTCTGGCTGTGTTCAGCACGGCCGCCCACCTGTGTGTGGGCTGCAGAAGGGCCTGGGGTTGCCTCTGTGTGTGCAGCCACGGTCGGCCCACCCTGCGGTGGGAATGCAGAAGGGGCCCGCGGTTAGCGTCTGGGTGTGCCGCCACGCCGCCCACCCGAGGGTGGGCGTGCAGAACTGGTTGCGTGTGCCTCTGGGTGTGCCAAGCACGGTAGGCCCACCCGTGTGTGGGCGCGGGTAGAAGGGCCTGCGGTTGTCTCTGGGTGTGCCGCGACGGCCGCCCACCCGTGGCTCGGGCGTGCAGAAGGGCCTCGCTTGTCTCTGAGTGTACGCCACACGCCGGCCCATTCGCGGGTGGGCGTGAAGAAGGGTTTCGCGTGTTCCTCTGGAGGTGTGCACACGCCGCCCACCAGTGGGAGGGTGCGTGCGAAGGTCCCGCGGTTGCCCTCTGTGTCGCAGCCACGCGCGGCTCCACCCGCGGGTGGGCATGCAGAAGGCCCGCGGTTGCCTTTGCGTGTCAAGACGGCCAGTCACCACCCTGCGGGTGAGCGTACGCAGAAGCGCCTGCAGTTTCTTCTGAGTTGACGAACGACCAGCTTTCCGCGGGTGGGCGCGGGCAGAACTGTCTGGCGTTTATGCCATTGCGTGCCGACACGTCGGCCCCACCCGCGGGTGGGCGTGGCAGAACTGTCTGCGCGGTGCCTCTGGGTGTCGCCACGTCGGCTCCAAATCCGCGGGTGGGCGCGGCAGAAGGGCCTGCGGTTGCTCTCTGGGTGTCGCCATGGCCGGCCCACCAGTGGTGGGTGTGCAGAAGAGCCCCGCGTTGCCTCTGGTGTGCAGCAACGGGCCGGAATACCCGTGGGTGGCGCGGCAGAACTATTTGCGCGTGTGCCTCTGGGTGTGCCGCCACGGTAGGCCCACCGCGCGGATGGGCGCGGGCAGAAAGGCTCCTGGGCGGCTTCTGGGTGTGTTGCCACGCCGGCTCATCAGTGGGTGAACGTGTAGAAGGGCCTGCGGTTGCCTCTGGCTGTGTTTATACGGGCCGGCCCACCTGTGCGTGGGCTGCAGAAGGGCCTCCGGAGGTTGCCTTTTGGGTGTGCCGCTACGGCCGCTCCACCTGTGGGTGGGCGTGCAGAACTGTTTGCGCGTGCCTCTGGGTGTGCATACGGTAGGCCCACCCGTAGGTGGGCGTGCAGAAGGGCCTGCGGTTTCCTGGGTGTGTTGCCACGGCCGGCTCATCACTGGGTGAACGTGCAGAAGGAGCGCCTGCGGTTGCCTCTGGCTGTGTTAGCACGGCCGGCCCACCTGTGTGTGGGAAGTGCAGAAGGGCCTGAGGTTGCCTCTGGGTGTGCAGCCACGGCCGGGTCTACCCGTGGGTGGGCATGCGAGAAGGGCCTGGCGGTTGCCTTTGGTGTGCCGACGCCGCCCACCTGTGGGTGGGGCTGCAGAACTGTTTATGCGGTGCCTCTGGGTGTGCCGCCACGGGCCGGCCCACCCGTGGGTGGGCGTGAAGAAGGCCTGCGGTTGCTTCTGGGTGTGCCGCCACGGCCGCCCACCAGTGGGTGGGTGTGCAGAAGGTTCCGCGGTTGCCTCTGGGTGTGCAGCACGCCGCCTACCCGCGGGTGGGGCGTGCAGAACCATTTGCGCGTGCCTCTGCGTGCCGCCGACGGTAGGGCCCACCCGTGGGTGGGCGTGCAGAAGGGCCTGGCGGTTTCTTCTGGGTGTGTTGCCACGGCCGCTCATCAGTGGGTGAATGTGCAGAAGGCCCGCGGTTGCCTCTGGCTGTGTTGTTATCGGCCGGCCCACCTGTGTGTGGGCGCAGAAGGCTCCGCGGTTGCCTCTGGTGTGCAGGCACGGCCGGGCGACCCGCGGGTGGGAGTGCAGAAAGGGCCTGGCGACACTTCTCTGAGGTGCCGCACACGCCAGCCCACCCGTAGCGGTGAACGCGGGCAGAAAGGGCCTGCAGTTTCTTCTGGGTTGACGAACGACCAGCTTACCCGCGTGGGTGGGCGTGCAGAACTGTTTGCGCGTGCCTCTGGGTGTGCCGCCACGTCGGCCCACCCGCAGGGTGGGCGTGCAGAACTGTTTGCGTGTGCCTCTGGGTGTGCCGCCGGCCGCCGCCCACCCGTGGGTGGGCGTGCAGAAGGCCTGCTTTTTCCCCTGGGTGTGCCGCCACGGTCGGCCCACCCCGTGGTTGGGCGTGCAGAAGGGTTTGCGCTTTGCCTCTGAGTGTGCCGCCACGGCCGGGCCTACCCGTGGGTGGGCGTGCAGAAGGGCTCGCGGTTTCCTCTGGGTTGACGCTATCGACCAACCCACCCGTAGGTGGGCTGCAGAACTGTTTGCGTAGTGCCTCTGGGTGTGCCGCCGACGGCCGGGCCCACCGCGGGTGGGCGTGCAGAAGGGCCTGAGGTTGCCCCCGGGTGCCGCCAAGCACGGTAGGCCCACCCGCGGTGTGGGCGCAGAAGGGCCTGGCGGGTTGCCTCTGGGTGTGCCGCCACGGGCCGGCCCACCCGTGGGTGGGCGTGCAGAAGGGTTTGCGTTTGCCTCTGAGTGTGCCGCCACGGCCGCCCATTCGTGGGTGGAGCGTGAACAGTTTGGCGTTTGTCTTCTGAGTGTGCCGCCACGGCCGCCCACCAGTGGGAGGGAGTGTGCAGACGGCCCTGCGGTTGCCTCTGTGTGTGCAGCCACGGCCGGTCTACCCGGTGGTGGGCATGCAGAAGGGCCTCGCGGTTGCCTTTGGGTGTGCTCGCCACGGCCAGCCCACCCGTGGGTGAGGCGCGCAGAAGGGCCTGCAGTTTCTTCTGAGTTGACGCAGCGACCAGCTTTCCCGTGGGTGGGCTGCAGAACTGTTTATGTTTGCCATTGGGTGTGCCGCCGCGGCCCTGGCCCACCCGTGGGTGGGCGTGCAGAACTGTTTTGCGCAGTGCCTCTGGGTGTGCCTCCACGGCCGGGCCCACCCGTGGGTGGGCGTGAAGAAGGCCTGCGGTTGCTCTGGGTGTGCCGCCACGGCCGGCCCACCAGTGGGTGGGTGTGCAGAAGGCCCTGCAATTGCCTCTGTGTGTGCAGCAACGCCGGCCTACCCGATGGGTGGGCGTGCAGAACTATTTATGCGGTGCCTCTGGGTGTGCCGCCACGGTAGGCCCACACCGTGGGTGGGCGTGCAGAAGGGCCTGCGGTTTCTTCTGGGTGTTGCCACGGCTGGCTCATCAGTGGGTGAACGTGCAGAAGGGCCTGCGCGGTTGCCTCTGGCTGTGTTGCTACGGCCGGCCCACCTGTGTGGGCGTGCAGAAGGGCCTGAGGTTGCCTCTGGGTGTGCCGCCACGGCCGGCCCACCCTGCAAGGGCGGCAGAAGGTGCCCGCGGTTGCCCCCTGGGTGATCCGCCACGGCCGGCCCACCTGTGGGTGGGCGGGCAGAAGGGCCTCGCGGTTTCTCTGGGTTGACGCAACGACCAGCTCTCCCGCACGTGGGCTGCAGGACTGTTTGCGCTACCTCTGGGTGTGCCACCACGGGCCGGCCCACCCGTGGGTGGGGCGATGCACAACCGTTTCGGCGCGGTGGCTCTGGGGGTGCCGCCACGGCGTGGCTCCACCCGCGGGTGGGCGTGAAGAAGGCCCCGCGCTTTCCTCTGGGTGTGCCGCTGGCACGCCCCACCCACGGGTGGGCTGCGGCAGAAGTGCCTGGCGCTTTGTTCCTGGTTGTGCAGCCATCGCCGGCCCACCCGTTGGTGGCCGTGCAGTAGGGCCTGCATTTTCCCCTGGGTGTGCCGCCACGGCCGCCCACCCGTGGGTGGTGTGCAGAATACCCCGCGGTTCCCTCTGGGTGTGCGCAGCCACGGCCGCCCACCGCTGGTGGGCGTGCAGTAGGGCCTGCATTTTCCCCTGGGTGTGCCGCCACGGCCGGCCCCCCCCTTGGGTGGGTGTGCAGAATACCCCTGCGGTTCCCTCTGGGTGTGCAGCCACGGCCGGCCTACCCGTGGGTGGGAGTGTAGAAGGGCCTGCGATTACTCTGGGTGTGCCAAGACGGGCCGCCCACCCTGCGGGTGGGCGTGCAGAAGGGCCTGCAGTTTCTTCTGGGTTGACGCAACGACCAGCTTACCTGTGGGTGGGCGGGCAGAACTGTTTGCGTGTGCCTCTGGGTGTTCCCGCCACGCCGCAGACCCGCGGGTGGGCGTGCAGAACTGTTTGCGCGGTGCCTCTGGTGTGCCAAGACGGCCGGCCCACCCGTGGGTGGGCGGCAGTAGGGCCTGCGATTTCCCCTGGGTGTGCCGCCATGGTTGGCCCACCCGTGGGTGGGTGTGCAGAAGGCCCTGCGGTTGCCTCTGCGTGCAGGCACGCCGGCCCACCTGCGGGGGAGTGCAGAAGGGCCTGCGATTACCTCTGGGTGTGCCGCCACGCCAGCCCACCCATGGGTGAACGTGCAGAAGGGCCTGCAGTTTCTTCTGGGTTGACGCTAACGACTAGCTTACCCGTGGGTGGGCGTGCAGAACTGTTTGCGCGGTGCCTCTGGGTGTGCCGCCACGGCCGCCCCCACCCGTGGGTGGGCGTGCAGAACTGTTTGGTGTGCTCTGGGTGTCGCTGCCGGCCCACCCGCGTGGGTGGGCGTGCAGAAGGGCCTGCTTTTCCCCCTGGGTGTGCAGCCACGAGCCGCCCACCCGCGGGTTGGGCGTGCAGAAGGGTTTATGCTTTGCCTCTGAGGTGTGCCGCCACGGCCGGCCTACCCGTGGGTGGGCGTGCAGAAGGGCTCCGCGGTTTCCTCTGGTTGACGCTATGACCAACCCACCCGTAGGTGGGCGTGCAGAACTGTTTGCGTGTGCTCTGGGTGTGCCGCCACGGCCGCCCACCCGCGGGTGGGCGTGCACAACTGTTTGGCGTGTGGCTCTGGGCGCACAAGAACGGCCGGGCTCCACCTCGCGGGTGAGCGTGCAGAACTGTTTGCGCGGTGGCTGTGGGTGTGCCGCCACGGCCGGCCCACCCGTGAGTGGGCGTGCAGAAGGGCTGCGCGGTTGCCTCTGGGTGTGCCGCCACGGCCAACCCGCCCGTGGGTGGGCGTGCAGAGGGGTTTGCCTTTGCCTCTGAGTGTGCCGCCACGGCCGGCCCACCCGTGAATGGGCGGGCAGAAGGGTTTGCGCTTTTCCTCTGAGTGTGCCGCCACGCCGGACTACCCGTGGAGGGCGCAGAAGGGCCTGCGGTTTCTCTGGGTTGACGCAACGACCAGGTTACCCGCGGGTGGGCGTGCAGAACTGTTTGCGTATGTGCTTCTGGGTGTGTCACACGGCCGGCCCACCCGCGGGCTGGGCGTGGAAGAACTGTTTGCGTGTGCTCTCTGGTGTGCCGCCACGGCCGCCCACCCGGGGTGGGCGCAGTGGGGCCTGAGGTTGCTCCTGGGTGTGCCGCCACGGCCGGCCCACCCGTTGGTGGGTGTGCAGAAGGCTTTGGCGGTTGCCTCTGCGTGCAGGCACGGCCGCCTACCCGTGGGTGGGAGTGCAGAAGGGCCTGAGGGTACATCTGGGTGTGCCGCCACGGCCAGCCCACCCGTGGGTGGGCGTGCAGAAGGGCCTGCATTTTATTCTGGGATGACGCAACGACCACCTTACCCGTGGGTGGGCGTGCAGAACTGTTAGCGTGTGCCTCTGGGTGTGCCGCCACGGCCGGCCCACCCGTGGGTGGGCGTGCAGAACTGTTTGGATGTGCCTCTGGGTGTGCCTCCAAGGCCGGCCCACCCGTGGGTGGGCGTGCAGAAGGGCCTGAGGTTGCCCCGGGGTGTGCCGCCACGGTAGGCCCACCCGTGGGTGGGCGTGCAGAAGGGCCTGCGGTTGCATCTGGGTGTGCCGCCACGGCCGGCCCACCCGTGGGTGGGCGTGCAGAAGGGTTTGCGTTTGCCTCTGAGTGTGCCGCCACGGCCGGCCCATTCGTGGGTGGGCGTGAAGAAGGGTTTGCGTTTGCCTCTGAGTGTGCCGCCACGGCCGGCCCACCAGTGGGAGGGTGTGCAGAAGGCCCTGCGGTTGCCTCTGTGTGTGCAGCCACGGCCGGTCTACCCGTGGGTGGGCATGCAGAAGGGCCTGCGGTTGCCTTTGGGTGTGCCGCCACGGCCAGCCCACCCGTGGGTGGGCGTGCAGAAGGGCCTGCAGTTTCTTCTGAGTTGACGCAACGACCAGCTTTCCCGTGGGTGGGCGTGCAGAACTGTTTGCGTTTGCCATTGGGTGTGCCGCCACGGCCGGCCCACCCGTGGGTGGGCGTGCAGAACTGTTTGCGTGTGCCTCTGGGTGTGCCGCCACGGCCGGCCCACCCGTGGGTGGGCGTGAAGAAGGGCCTGCGGTTGCCTCTGGGTGTGCCGCCACGGCTTGCCCACCAGTGGGTGGGTGTGCAGAAGGCCCTGCGGTTGCCTCTGGGTGTGCAGCAACGGCCGGCCTACCCGTGGGTGGGCGTGCAGAATAATTTGCGTGTGCCTCTGGGTGTGCCGCCACGGTAGGCCCACCCGTGGGTGGGCGTGCAGAAGGGCCTGCGGTTTCCTCTGGGTGTGTTGCCACGGCCGGCTCATCAGTGGGTGAACGTGCAGAAGGGCCTGCGGTTGCCTCTGGCTGTGTTGCTACGGCCGGCCCACCTGTGTGTGGGCGTGCAGAAGGGCCTGAGGTTGCCTCTGGGTGTGCCGCCACGGCCGGCCCACCTGTGGGTGGGCGGGCAAAAGGGCCTGCGGTTTCCTCTGGGTTGACGCAACGACCAGCTCTCCCGTACGTGGGCGTGCAGAAGTGTTTGCGTTTACCTCTGGGTGTGCCGCCACGGTCGAACCGCCGTGGGTGGGCGTGCAGAACTGTTTGCGTGTGGCTCTGGGTGTGCCGCCACGGCGGGCCCACCCGTGGGTGGGCGTGCAGAAGGCCCTGCGGTTGCCTCTGGGTGTGCCGCTACGGCCGGCCCACCCGTGGGTGGGCGTGCAGAACTGTTTGCGTGTGCCTCTGGGTGTGCAGCCACGGCCGGCCTACCCGTGGGTGGGCGTGCAGAAGTGCCTGCGTTTGCTCCTGGTTGTGCAGCCACGGCCGGCCCACCCGTTGGTGGGTGTGCAGAATACCCTGCGGTTCCCTCTGGGTGTGCAGCCACGGCCGGCCTACCCGTGGGTGGGAGTGTAGAAGGGCCTGCGATTACCTCTGGGTGTGCCGCCACGGCCAGCCCACCCGTGGGTGGGCGTGCAGAAGGGCCTGCAGTTTCTTCTGGGTTGACGCAACGACCAGCTTACCCGTGGGTGGGCGTGCAGAACTGTTTGCGTGTGCCTCTGGGTGTTCCGCCACGGCCGGCAGACCCGTGGGTGGGCGTGCAGAACTGTTTGCGTGTGCCTCTGGGTGTGCCGCCACGGCCGGCCCACCCGTGGGTGGTCGTGCAGAAAGGCCTGCTTTTCCCCCTGGGTGTGCCGCCAAGGTAGGCCCACCTGTGTGTGGGCGTGCAGAACTGTTTGCGTGTGCCTCTGGGTGTGCCGCCACGGCCGGCCCACCCGTGGGTGGGCGTGCAGAAAGGCCTGCATTTTCCCCTGGGTGTGCCGCCACGGCCGGCCCACCCGTGGGTGGGTGTGCAGAAGGCCCTGCGGTTGCCTCTGGGTGTGCAGCCACGGCCGGCCTACCGGTGGGTGGGAGTGCAGAAAGGCCTGCGATTACCTCTGGGTGTGCCGCCACGGCCAGCCCACCCGTGGGTGAACGTGCAGAAGGGCCTGCAGTTTCTTCTGGGTTGACGCAACGAGCAGCTTACCCGTGGGTGGGCGTGCAGAAGGGCCTGCGTTTGCCTCTGGGTGTGCCGCCACGGCCGGCCCACCCGTGGGTGGGCGTGCAGAAGGGCCTGCGGTTGCCTCTGGGTTGACGCAACGAGCAGCTTACCCGTGGGTGGGCGTGCAGAAGGGCCTGCGGTTTCCTCAGGGTTGACGCAACGACCAACCCACCCGTAGGTGGGCGTGCAGAACTGTTTGCGTGTGCCTTTGGGTGTGCAGCCACGGCCGGCCCACCCGTGGGTGGGCGTGCAGAAGGGCCTGCGGTTGCCTCTGGGTGTGCCGCCAACGGCCCGCACACCCGTAGGTGGCGTGCAGAAGGGCCTGCGTTTGCCTCTGGGTGTGCCGCCACAGCCGGCCCACAAGTGGGTGGGCGTGCAGAAGGCCCTGCGGTTGCCCCTAAGTGTGCAGCCACGGCCGGCCCACCCGTGGGTGGGCGTGGAGAAGGGCCTGCGTTTGCCGCTGGGTGTGCCGCCACGGCCGGCCAACCCGTGGGTGGGCGTGCAGAAGGGTCTGCGTTTGCCTCTGTGTTGACGCAACGGCTGGCTCACCCGTGGGTGGGCGTGGAGAACTCTTTGTCTGTGCCCCTGGGTGTGCCGTTACGGCCGGCCCACCCGACGGTGGGCGTGCAGAAGGCCCTGCGGTTGCCTCTGGGTGTGCCGCTACGGCCGGCCCACCCGTGGGTGGGCGTGCAGAAGGGCCTGCAGTTTCTTCTGGGTTGACGCAACGACCAGCTTACCCGTGGGTGGGCGTACAGAACTGTTTCCGTGTGCCTCTGGGAGTGCCGCCACGGCCGGCAGACCCGTGGGTGTGCGTGCAGAACTGTTTGCGTGTGCCTCTGGGTGTGCCGCCACGGCCGGCCCACACGTGGGTGGTCGTGCAGAAGGGCCTGCTTTTCTCCCTGGGTGTGCCGCCAAGGTAGGCCCACCCGTGTGTGGGCGTGCAGAACTGTTTGCGTGTGCCTCTGGGTGTGCCGTTACGGCCGGCCCACCCGTGGGTGGGCGTGCAGAACGGCTTGCTTTTCGCCCTGGGTGTGCCGCCACGGCCGGCCCACACGTGGGTGGGCGTGCAGAATGGTTTGCGTTTGCCTCTGAGTGTGCCGCCACGGCCGGCCCACCCGTGGGTGGGCGTGCAGAAGGGTTTGCGGTTGCCTCTGGGTTGACGCAATGACCAACCCACCCGTAGGTGGGCGTGCAGAACTGTTTGCGTGTGCCTCTGGGTGTGCCGCCACGGCCGGCCCACCCGTGGGTGGGCGTGCCGAAGGGCCTGCGGTTGCCTCTGGGTGTGCAGCCACGGCCGGCCCACCCGTGGGTGGGCGTGCACAACTGTTTGCGTGTGCCTCTGGGTGTGACGCAACAACCGGCCCACCCGTGAGTGGGCGTGCACAACTGTTTGCGTGTGGCTCTGGGTCTGCCGCCACGGCCGGCCCACCCGTGGGTGGGCGTGCAGAAGGGCCTGCGGTTTCCTCTGGGTTGACGCAACGACCAACCCACCCGTAGGTGGGCGTGCAGAACTGTTTGCGTGTGCCTCTGGGTGTGCCGCCACGGCCGGCCCACCCCTGGGTGGACGTGCCGAAGGGCCTGCGGTTGCCTCTGAGTGTGCCGCCACGGCCGGCCCACCCGTGGGTGGGCGTGAAGAATAACCTGCGGTTGCCTCTGGGTGTGCCGCCGCGGCCGGCCCACCAGTGGGTGGGCGTGCAGAAGGCCCTGCGGTTGCCTCTGGGTGTGCAGCCATGGGCCGCCTACCCGTGGGTGGGCGTGCAGGACTGTTTGCATGTGGCTCTAGGTTTGCCGCCACGGCCGGCTCACCCGTGTGTGGGGGTGCAGAAGGGCGTGCAGTTGCCTCTGGGTGTGCCGCCACGGCCGGCCCACCCGTGGGTAGGCGTGAAGAAGGGCCTGCGGTTGCCCCTGGTTGTGCCGCCACGGCCGGCCCACCAGTGGGTGGGCGTGCAGAAGGCCCTGCGGTTGCCTCTGGGTGTGCAGCCATGGGCCGCCTACCCGTGGGTGGGCGTGCAGGACTGTTTGCATGTGGCTCTAGGTTTGCCGCCACGGCCGGCTCACCCGTGTGTGGGGGTGCAGAAGGGCGTGCAGTTGCCTCTGGGTGTGCCGCCACGGCCGGCCCACCCGTGGGTAGGCGTGAAGAAGGGCCTGCGGTTGCCCCTGGTTCTGCCGCCACGGCCGGCCCACCCGTTGGTGTGTGTGCAGAAGGGCCTGCGGTTGCCTCTGGGTGTGCCGCCACGGCCAGCCCACCCGTTGGTGGACGTGCAGAAGGGCCTGCAGTTTCTTCTGGGTTGACGCAACGACCAGCTTACCCGTGGGTGGGCGTGCAGAACTGTTTGCGTGTGCCTTTGGGTGTGCCGCCATGGCCGGCCAACCCGTGGGTGGGCGTGCAGAAGGGCCTGCTTTTCCCCCTGGGTTTGCCGCCACGGTAGTCACACCCGTGCGTGGGCGTGCAGAAGGGCCTTCGTTTGCCTCTGGGTGTGCCGCCACGGCCGGCCCACTCGTGGGTGGGCGTGCAGAAGGGTTTGCCTTTACCTCTGAGTGTGCCGCCACGGCCGGCCCACCCGTGGGTGGGCGTGCAGAAGGGTTTGCGTTTGCCTCTGAGTGTGCCGCCACGGCCAGCACACCCGTGGGTGGGCGTGCAGAAGGTCTTGCGGTTGCCTCTGTGTGTGCCGCCACGGCCGGCCTACCCGTGGGTGGGCGTGCAGAACTGTTTGCATGTGGCTATGGGTGTGCCGCCACAGCCGGCTCACCTGTGGGTGGGCGTGCAGAAGGGCCTGCGGTTGCCTCTGGGTGTTCAGCTACGGCCGGCCCACCCGTGGGTGGGCGTGGAGAAGGGCCTGCGTTTGCCCCTGGGTATGCCGCCACGGTCGGCCAACCCGTGGGTGGGCGTGCAGAAGGGTTTGCGTTTGCCTCTGAGTGTGCCGCCACGGCCGGCCCACCCGTGGGTGGGCGTGCAGAAGGGCCTGCAGTTTCTTCTGGGTTGACGCAACGACCAGTTTACCCGTGGGTGGGCTTGCAGAACTGTTTGCGTGTGCCTTTGGGTGTGCCGCCACGGCCGGCCAACCCGTGGGTGGGCGTGCAGAAGGGCCTGCTTTTCCCCCTGGGTTTGCCGCCACGGTAGGCCCACCCGTGGGTGGGCGTGCAGAAGGGCCTGCGGTTTCCCCTGGGTGTGCAGCCACGGCCGGCCCACCCGTGGGTGGGCGTGGAGCAGGGCCTGCGTTTGCCCCTGGGTGTGCCGCCACGGCCGGCCAACCCGTGGGTGGGCGTGCAGAAGGGCCTGCGGTTTCCTCTGGGTTGACGCAACGACCAACCCACCCGTAGGTGGGCGTGCAGAACTGTTTGCGTGTGCCTCTGGGTGTGCCGCCACGGCCGGCCCACCCCTGGGTGGACGCGATGCGGCCGAGAGGCCTGCGGTTGCCTCTGAGTGTGCCGCGACACGGCCCACCGTGGGTGGGCGTGAAGAATAACCTGCGGTTGCCTCTGGGTGTGCCAGCGGCCGGCCCACCAGTGGGTGGGCGCAGAAGGCCCTGCGGTTGCCTCTGGGTGTGCAGCCACGGCCGGTCTACCCGTGGGTGGGCATGCAGAAGGGCCTGCGGTTGCCTTTGGGTGTGCCGCTGACGCCGGCCCGTACCTGTGGGTGGGCGTGCAGAACTGTTTGCGTGTGCCTCTGGGTGTGCCGCCACGGCCGGCCCACCCGTGGGTGTAGGCGTGAAGAAGGGCCTCGCGGTTGCTTCTGCAGGTGTGCGCCACGGCCGACGGCCCACCAGTGGGTGGGTGTGCAGAAGGCCCTGCGGTTGCCTCTGGGTGTGCAGCATCGGCCCGGCCTACCCGTGGGTGGGCGTGCAGAACTATTTCGCGTGTGCCTCTGGGTGTGCTACGACGGTAGGCCCACCCGTGGGTGAGGCGTGCAGAAGGGCCTGCGGTTTCTTCTGGGTGTGTTGCCACGGCCGGCTCATCAGTGGGTGAATGTGCAGAAGGGCCTGCGGTTGCCTCTGGCTGTGTTGCTACGGCCGGCCCACCTGTGTGTGGGCGTGCAGAAGGCCCTGCGGTTGCCTCTGGGTGTGCAGGCACGGCCGGCGTACCCGTGGGTGGGAGTGCAGAAGGGCCTGCGATTACCTCTGAGTGTGCCGCCACGGCCAGCCCACCCGTGGGTGAACGTGCAGAAGGGCCTGCAGTTTCTTCTGGGTTGACGCAACGACCAGCTTACCCGTGGGTGGGCGTGCAGAACTGTTTGCGTGTGCCTCTGGGTGTGCCGCCACGGCCGGCCCACCCGTGGGTGGGCGTGCAGAACTGTTTGCGTGTGCCTCTGGGTGTGCCGCCACGGCCGGCCCACCCGTGGGTGGGCGTGCAGAAGGGCCTGCTTTTCCCCCTGGGTGTGCCGCCACGGTCGGCCCACCCGTGGTTGGGCGTGCAGAAGGGTTTGCGTTTGCCTCTGAGTGTGCCGCCACGGCCGGCCTACCCGTGGGTGGGCGTGCAGAAGGGCCTGCGGTTTCCTCTGGGTTGACGCTACGACCAACCCACCCGTAGGTGGGCGTGCAGAACTGTTTGCGTGTGCCTCTGGGTGTGCCGCCACGGCCGGCCCACCCGTGGGTGGGCGTGCAGAAGGGCCTGAGGTTGCCCCGGGGTGTGCCGCCACGGTAGGCCCACCCGTGTGTGGGCGTGCAGAAGGGCCTGCGGTTGCCTCTGGGTGTGCCGCCACGGCCGGCCCACCCGTGGGTGGGCGTGCAGAAGGGTTTGCGTTTGCCTCTGAGTGTGCCGCCACGGCCGGCCCATTCGTGGGTGGGCGTGAAGAAGGGTTTGCGTTTGCCTCTGAGTGTGCCGCCACGGCCGGCCCACCAGTGGGAGGGTGTGCAGAAGGCCCTGCGGTTGCCTCTGTGTGTGCAGCCACGGCCGGTCTACCCGTGGGTGGGCATGCAGAAGGGCCTGCGGTTGCCTTTGGGTGTGCCGCCACGGCCAGCCCACCCGTGGGTGGGCGTGCAGAAGGGCCTGCAGTTTCTTCTGAGTTGACGCAACGACCAGCTTTCCCGTGGGTGGGTGTGCAGAACTGTTTGCGTTTGCCATTGGGTGTGCCGCCACGGCCGGCCCACCCGTGGGTGGGCGTGCAGAACTGTTTGCGTGTGCCTCTGGGTGTGCCTCCACGGCCGGCCCACCCGTGGGTGGGCGTGAAGAAGGGCCTGCGGTTGCCTCTGGGTGTGCCGCCACGGCCGGCCCACCAGTGGGTGGGTGTGCAGAAGGCCCAGCAATTGCCTCTGTGTGTGCAGCAACGGCCGGCCTACCCGTGGGTGGGCGTGCAGAACTATTTGCGTGTGCCTCTGGGTGTGCCGCCACGGTAGGCCCACCCGTGGGTGGGCGTGCAGAAGGGCCTGCGGTTTCCTCTGGGTGTGTTGCCACGGCTGGCTCATCAGTGGGTGAACGTGCAGAAGGGCCTGCGGTTGCCTCTGGCTGTGTTGCTACGGCCGGCCCACCTGTGTGTGGGCGTGCAGAAGGGCCTGAGGTTGCCTCTGGGTGTGCCGCCACGGCCGGCCCACCCGTGGGTGGGCGTGCAGAAGGGCCTGCGGTTGCCCCTGGGTGATCCGCCACGGCCGGCCCACCTGTGGGTGGGCGGGCAGAAGGGCCTGCGGTTTCCTCTGGGTTGACGCAACGACCAGCTCTCCCGTACGTGGGCGTGCAGGACTGTTTGCGTTTACCTCTGGGTGTGCCACCACGGTCGGCCCACCCGTGGGTGGGCGTGCACAACTGTTTGCGTGTGGCTCTGGGGGTGCCGCCACGGCGGGCCCACCCGTGGGTGGGCGTGAAGAAGGCCCTGCGTTTTCCTCTGGGTGTGCCGCTACGGCCGGCCCACCCGTGGGTGGGCGTGCAGAAGTGCCTGCGTTTGCTCCTGGTTGTGCAGCCACGGCCGGCCCACCCGTTGGTGGGCGTGCAGTAGGGCCTGCATTTTCCCCTGGGTGTGCCGCCACGGCCGGCCCACCCGTGGGTGGGTGTGCAGAATACCCTGCGGTTCCCTCTGGGTGTGCAGCCACGGCCGGCCCACCCGTTGGTGGGCGTGCAGTAGGGCCTGCATTTTCCCCTGGGTGTGCCGCCACGGCCGGCCCCCCCTTGGGTGGGTGTGCAGAATACCCTGCGGTTCCCTCTGGGTGTGCAGCCACGGCCGGCCTACCCGTTTGTGGGAGTGTAGAAGGGCCTGCGATTACCTCTGGGTGTGCCGCCACGGCCGGCCCACCCGTGGGTGGGCGTGCAGAAGGGCCTGCAGTTTCTTCTGGGTTGACGCAACGACCAGCTTACCCGTGGGTGGGCGTGCAGAACTGTTTGCGTGTGCCTCTGGGTGTTCCGCCACGGCCGGCAGACCCGTGGGTGGGCGTGCAGAACTGTTTGCGTGTGCCTCTGGGTGTGCCGCCACGGCCGGCCCACCCGTGGGTGGGCGTGCAGTAGGGCCTGCATTTTCCCCTGGGTGTGCCGCCACGGTTGGCCCACCCGTGGGTGGGTGTGCAGAAGGCCCTGCGGTTGCCTCTGGGTGTGCAGGCACGGCCGGCCTACCCGTGGGTGGGAGTGCAGAAGGGCCTGCGATTACCTCTGGGTGTGCCGCCACGGCCAGCCCACCCGTGGGTGAACGTGCAGAAGGGCCTGCAGTTTCTTCTGGGTTGGCCTTAACGACTAGCTTACCCGTGGGTGGGCGTGCAGAACTGTTTGGCGCAGTGCCTCTGGGTGTGCCGCCCACGGCCGTCCCCACCCGTGGGTGGGCGTGCAGAACTGTTTGGGTGTGCCTCTGGGTGTCCCGCCACGCGCCGGCCCACCCGTGGGTGGGCGTGCAGAAGGGCCTGCTTTTCCCCCTGGGTGTAGCAGCCACGGCGCGCCCACCCGTGGTTGAAGCTGCAGAAGGGTTTGGCGCTTTGCCTCTGAGTGTGCCATGCGGCCGGCCTACCCGTGGGTGGGCGTGCAGAAGGGCCTGCGGTTTCCTCTGGGTTGACGCTACGACCAACCCACCCGTAGGTGGGCGTGCAGAACTGTTTGCGTGTGCCTCTGGGTGTGCCGCCACGGCCGGCCCACCCGTGGGTGGGCGTGCACAACTGTTTGCGTGTGGCTCTGGGCGTGCCGCAACGGCCGGCCCACTCGTGGGTGGGCGTGCAGAACTGTTTGCGTGTGGCTGTGGGTGTGCCGCCACGGCCGGCCCACCCGTGAGTGGGCGTGCAGAAGGGCCTGCGGTTGCCTCTGGGTGTGCCGCCACGGCCAACCCGCCCGCGGGTGGATGCGTGCAGAGGGTTTGCCTTTGCCTCTGAGTGTGCCGGCCACGGCCGGCCCACCCGTGAATGGGCGTGCAGAAGGGTTTCGCGTTTTCCTCTGAGTGTGCCGCCACGGCCGGATTCTACCCGTGGGAGGGCGCGGCAGAAGGGCCTGCGGTTTCCTCTGGGTTGGCCTAGCGACCAGGTTACCCGTGGGTGGGCGTGCAGAACTGTTTGCGTAGTGCTTCTGGGTGTGCCACACGGCCGGCCCACCCGTGGCTGGGCGTGAAGAACTGTTTGCGCGTGCCTCTGGTGTGCCGACAGCGGCCCGGCTCACCCGGGGTGGGCGTGCAGTGGGGCCTGAGGTTGCTCCTGGGTGCCGCCCACGGCGGCCCACCCGCTGGTGGAGTGTGCAGAAGGCTTTGCGGTTGCCTCTGGGTGTGCAGGCACGGCCGGCCTACCCGTGGGTGGGGAGTGCAGAAGGGCCTGAGGGTACATCTGGGTGTGCTCGCCACGGCCAGCCCACCCGTGGTGGGCGTGCAGAAGGGCCTGCATTTTATTCTGGGATGGCCTTGAACGACCACCTTACCCGTGGGTGGGCGTGCAGAACTGTTAAGCGTGTGCCTCTGGGTGTGCCACGACGGCCGGCCCACCCGCAGGTGGGCGTGCAGAACTGTTTGGATGTGCCTCTGGGTGTGCCTCCAAGGCCGGCCCACCCGTGGGTGGGCGTGCAGAAGGGCCTGAGGTTGCCCCGGGTGTGCCGCCGATGCAGGCCCACCATTCGGGTGGGCGTGCAGAAGGGCCCGCGGTTGCATCTGGGTGTGCCGCATGACGGCCGCAGGGCCCACCCGTGGGTGGGCGTGCAGAAGGGTTTTATGCTTTGCCTCTGAGTGTGCTACCGCCCACGGCCGGCCCATTCGTGGGTGGGGCGTGAAGAAGGGTTTGCGTTTGCCTCTGAGTGTGCCGCCACGGCCGGCCCACCAGTGGGTGGGTGTGCAGAAGGCCCTGCGGTTGCCTCTGTGTGTGCAGCCACGGCCGGTCTACCCGTGGGTGCGCATGCAGAAGGGCCTGCGGTTGCCTCTGGGAGTGCCGCCACGGCCAGCCCACCCGTGGGTGGGCGTGCAGAAGGGCCTGCAGTTTCTTCTGAGTTGACGCAACGACCAGCTTTCCCGTGGGTGGGCGTGCAGAACTGTTTGCGTTTGCCATTGGGTGCTCGCCGCGGCCCGGCCCACCCGTGGGTGGGCGTGCAGAACTGTTTGCGCGGTGCCTCTGGGTGTGCCGCTGACGGCCGGCCCACCCGTGGGTGGGCGTGAAGAAGGCCTGCGGTTGCCTCTGGGTGTGCCGCCACGGCTTGCCCACCAGTGGGTGGGTGTGCAGAAGGCCCCGCGGTTGCCTCTGGGTGTGCAGCAACGGCCGGCCTACCCGTGGGTGGGCGTGCAGAATAATTTGGCGCGTGTGCCTCTGGGTGCCGCTGACGTAGGCCCACCCGTGGGTGGGCGTGCAGAAGGGCCCGCGGTTTCCTCTGGGTGTGTTGCCACGGCCGGCTCATCAGTGGGTGAACGTGCAGAAGGGCCTCGCGGTTGCCTCTGGCTGTGTTGCTACGGCCGGCCCACCTGTGTGTGGGATGCAGAAGGGCCTGAGGTTGCCTCTGGGTAAGCCAAGACGGCCGCCCACCTGTGGGTGGGCGGGCAAAAGGGCCTGCGGTTTCCTCTGGGTTGACGCAACGACCAGCTCTCCCGTACGTGGGCGTGCAGAAGTGTTTGCGTTTACCTCTGGGTGTGCCGCCACGGTCGAACCGCCCGTGGGTGGGCGTGCAGAACTGTTTATGCGCAGTGGCTCTGGGTGTGCCGCCACTGGGCGGGCCCACCCGTGGTTGGGCGCAGAAGGCCCTGCGGTTGCCTCTGGGTGTGTCATGATACGGCCGGCCCACCCGGGTGGGCGCGGCAGAACTGTTTGCGTGTGCCTCTGGGTGTGCAGCCACGGCCGGCCTACCCGTGGGTGGGCGTGCAGAAGTGCCTGCGTTTGCTCCTGGTTGTGCAGCCACGGCCGGCCCACCCGTTGGTGGGTGTGCAGAATACCCTGCGGTTCCCTCTGGGTGTGCAGCCACGGCCGGCCTACCCGTGGGTGGGAGTGTAGAAGGGCCTCGCGATTACCTCTGGGTGTGCCAAGACGCCAGCCCACCCGTGCAGTGGGCGGCAGAAGGGCCTGCAGTTTCTTCTGGGTTGACGCAACGACCAGCTTACCCGTGGGTGGGGTCGTGCAGAACTGTTTGGCGTGTGCCTCTGGGTGTTCCGCCACGGCCGGCAGACCCGTGGGTGGGCGTGCAGAACTGTTTGCGCGTGCCTCTGGGTGTGTCACACGGCCGGCCCACCCGTGGGTGGTCGTGCAGAAAGGCCTGCTTTTTCCCCCCCCTGGGTGTGCCGCCAAGGTAGGCCCACCTGTGTGTGGGCGCGGCAGAACTGTTTGCGTGTGCCTCTGGGTGTCGCTGACGGCCGGCCCACCCGTGGGTGGGGCGTGCAGAAAGGCCTGCATTTTCCCCTGAGTGTGCCGCCATCGGCCGGCCCACCCGTGGGTGGGTGTGCAGAAGGCCCTGCGGTTGCCTCTGGGTGTGCAGCCACGGCCGGCCTACCGGTGGGTGGGAGTGCAGAAAGGCCTGCGATTACCTCTGGGTGTGCCGCCACGGCCAGCCCACCCGTGGGTGAACGTGCAGAAGGGCCTGCAGTTTCTTCTGGGTTGACGCAACGAGCAGCTTACCCGTGGGTGGGCGTGCAGAAGGGCCTGCGTTTGCCTCTGCGTGCCGCCGTACGGCCCACCCGTGGGTGGGCTGCAGAAGGGCCTGCGGTTGCCTCTGGGTTGACGCACGAAAGCAGCTTACCCGTGGGTGGGCGTGCAGAAGGGCCTCGCGGTTGCCTCAGGGTTGACGCTAACGACCAACCCACCCGTGAGGTGGGCTGTGCAGAACTGTTTGCGGTGCCTTTGGGTGTGCAGCGACGGCCGGCCCACCCGTGGGTGGGCTGCAGAAGGGCCTGCGCGGTTGCCTCTGGTGTGCCGCCAACGGCCCGCACACCCGTAGGTGGCGTAGCAGAAGGGCCTGCGTTTGCCTCTGCGTGCCGCCACAGCCGGCCCACAAGTGGGTGGGCGTGCAGAAGGTCCCTGCGGTTGCCCCTAAGTGCAGCTGACGGGCCGGCCCACCCGCGGTAAGGGCGGAGAAGGGCCTGCGCTTGTCAGCTGGGTGTGCCGCCACGGCCGGCCAACCCGTGGGTGGGCGTGCAGAAGGGTCTGCGCTTTGCCTCTGTGTTGACGAACGCTGGCTCACCCGTGGGTGGGCGTGGAGAACTCTTTGTCTGTGCCCCTGGGTGTGCCGTTACGGCCGGCCCACCCGGACGGTGGGCGCAGCAGAAGGCCCTGCGGTTGCCTCTGGGTGTGTCAAGTACGGCCGCCCACCCGCGGGTGGGCGGCAGAAGGGCCTGCAGTTTCTTCTGGGTTGACGAACGACCAGCTTACCCGTGGGTGGGCGACAGAACTGTTTCCCCGGGTGTGCCTCTGGGAGTGCCGCCACGGCCGGGCAGACCCGTGGGTGTGCTGCAGAACTGTTTTATGGTGTGCCTCTGCGTGCCGCCACGGCCGGCCCACACGTGGGTGGTCGTGCAGAAGGGCCTGCTTTTCTCCCTGGGTGCCGCCAGCGTAGGCCCACCCGCAGTGGGCGTGCAGAACTGTTTGCGCAGTGCTCTTGGGTGTGCCGTTACGGCCGGCCCACCCGTGGGTGGGCGTGCAGAACGGCTTGTTTTCGCCCTGGGTGTGCCGCTGACGGGCCGGCCCACACGTGGGTGGGCGTGCAGAATGGTTTCGCGCTTTGCCTCTGAGTGTGTCACGCACGGCCGGCCCACCCGTGCGTGCGTGCAGAAGGGTTTGCGGTTGCCTCTGGGTTGACGCGACGACCAACCCACCCGTAGGGTGGGCGTGCAGAACTGTTTGCGCAGGCCTCTGGTGTGCCGCCACGGCCGCCCACCCGTGGGTGGACGCGTCAAGGCCTCGCGGTTGCCTCTGGGTGTGCAGTTACGGCCGGCCCACCCGTGGGTGGGCGGTACACAACTGTTTTGCGTGTGCCTTCTGGGTGTGACGCAACAACCGGCCCTCCCGTGGAGTGGGCGTGCAATAACTGTTTGGCGTAGTGGTTCTGGGTCTGCCGCCACGGGTCGGCCCACCCGTGGGTGGGCGTGCAGAAGGGCCTCCGCGGTTTCCTCTGGGTTGACGCATACGACCAACCCACCCGTAGGTGGGCGGCAGAACTGTTTGGCGTGTGCCTCTGGTGTCGCCACGGCCGCCCACCCCTGGGTGGGACGTGTCGAAGGGCCTATGGTTGCCTCTGAGTGTGCCGTTGACGGCCGGCTCCACCCGTGGGTGGGCGTGAAGAATAACCTGCGGTTGCCTCTGGGTGTGCCGCTACGTCGGCCCACCAGTGGGTATGTGCAGAAGGCCCTGCGGTTGCCTCTGGGTGTGCAGCCATGGGCCGCCTACCCGTGGGTGGGCGTGCAGGACTGTTTGCATGTGGCTCTAGGGTTTGCCGCCACGGCCGGCTCACCCGTGTGTGGGGGTGCAGAAGCGTGCAGTTGCTCTGGGTGTGCCACACGGGCCGGCCCACCCGCGGGTAGGCGTGGAAGAAGGGCTTCCGCGGTTGCCCCTGGTTGTGC
This sequence comes from Luscinia megarhynchos, assembly GCA_034336665.1. Classification (NCBI taxonomy): domain Eukaryota; kingdom Metazoa; phylum Chordata; class Aves; order Passeriformes; family Muscicapidae; genus Luscinia; species Luscinia megarhynchos. The sequence continues at coordinate 59,174 of JAPFBE010000106.1, forward strand.
CGCTGACGGCCGGCCCACCAGTGGGTGGGCGTGCAGAAGGCCCTGCGGTTGCCTCTGGGTGTGCAGGCCATGGGCACGCCTACCCGTGGGTGGGCGTGCAGGACTGTTTGCATGTGGCTCTAGGTTTGCCGCCACGGGCCGGGCTCACCCGCGTGTGTGGGGGTGCAGAAGGGCTGCAGAAGTTGCCTCTGGGTGTGCCGCCACGCCGGCCCACCCGCGGTAGGCGTGAAGAAGGGCCTGCGGTTGCCCCTGGTTCTGCCGCCACGGCCGGCCCACCCGTTGGTGTGTGTGCAGAAGGCCCCTGCGGTTGCCTCTGGGTGCCGCCACGGCCAGCCCACCCGTTGCGGACGGGCAGAAGGGCCTGCAGTTTCTTCTGGGTTGACGCAACGACCAGCTTACCCGTGGGTGGGCTGCAGAACTGTTTGCGCGGTGCTCTTTGCGTGCCGCCATGGTCGCGGCCAACCCGTGGGTGGGCTGCGGCAGAAGGGCCTGCTTTCCCCTGGGTTTGCCGCCACGGTAGTCACACCCTCGCGCGCATGCAGAAGGGCCTTCGCTTTGCCTCTGGGTGTGCCGCCAAGGCCGGCCCACTCGTGGGTGGGCGTGCAGAAGGGTTTGCCTTTACCTCTGAGTGTGCCGCTGACGGCCGGCCCACCCGTGGGTGGGGCGGCAGAAGGGTTTGCGCTTTGCCTCTGAGTGTGTCGCCACGGCCAGCACACAATCCGTGGGTGGGCGTGCAGAAGGGCCTGGCGGTTTCCCTCAGGGTTGATGTAACGACCAACCCACCCGTGAGGTGGGCGGCAGAACCGTTTGCTTTGTGTCTTTGGGTGTCGTTGATGCCGGCCTGCCCACCCGTGGGTGGGCTGCAGAAGGTCTTCGGCGGTTGCCTCTGTGTGTGCGCCGCCACGGCCGGCCTACCCGCGGGTGGGCGTGCAGAACTGTTTGCATGTGGCTATGGGTGTGCCGCCACAGCCGGCTCACCTGTGGGTGGGCGTGCAGAAGGGCCTGCGGTTGCCCTCTGCGTTCAGCTGACGGCCGGCCCACCCGCGGGTGGGCGTGGAGAAGGGCCCGCGCTTGCCCCTGGGTATGCCGCCACGGGTCGGCCAACCCGTGGGTGGGCTGCAGAAGGGCCTGCAGTTTCTTCTGGGTTGACGAACGCACCAGTTTACCCGTGGGTGGGCTTGCAGAACTGTTTGCGTGTGCCTTTGGGTGCCGCCACGGCCGGCCAACCCGTGGGTGGGCGTGCAGAAGGGCCTGCTTTTCCCCTGGGTTTGCCGCCACGGTAGGCCCACCCGTGGGTGGGCGCGCAGAAGGGCCTCGCGGTTTCCCTGGGTGTGCAGCGACGGCCGCCCACCCGTGGGTGGGCGTGGAGCAGGGCCTCGCGCTTGCCCCCTGGGTGTGCCGCCACGGCCGCCAACCCGTGGGTGGGCGTGTGCAGAAGGGTCTGCGGTTGCCTCTGGGTTTACTTAACGGCCGGGTCACCCGTGGGTGGGCGTGGGAGAACTATTTGCCTGTGTCCCTGGGTGTGCCGCCACGGCCGGCCAACCCGCGGAGTGGGCTGCAGTAGAAGGGGCCTGCGGTTGCCTCTGGGTTGACGCGCATCCACCAGCCCACCCGTGGGTGGGGCGTGCAGAACTCGTTTGCGTAGTGCCTCTGGGTGTGCCGCCACGGTCGGCCCACCCGTGGGTGGCCGTGCAGAACTGTTTGCGGTGCCTCTGGGTGTGCCAGCGACGGGCCGGCCCACCCCTGGGTGGGCGTGTGAAGAAGTGCCTGCGCTTGCCCCTGGTTGTGTCAGCACGGACGCCCCACCCGTTGGTGGGCGGCAGAAAGGCTCCGCGCTTTGCTCTCTGGGTGCCGCCACGGCTGGCCCACCCGTTGGTGGGTGTGCAGAAGGCCCCGCGCTTGCCTCTAGGTGTGCAGCCACGGCCGGCCTACCCGTGGTTGGGCGGCAGAAGCCCTTCGCGTTACCTCTGGTAGTGTCAAGACGGCCAGCCCACCCGTGGGTGGGCGCAGAACTGTTTATGCGGTGCTCTCTGGGTGTGCCGCCACGGCCGGCCCACCCGCGGGTTAGCTGCGGCAGGGTGGGCCTGGCGGTTGCCTCTGGTGTGCAGCCACGGCCGGCCTACCCGTGGGTGGGAGTGCAGAAGGGCGCGGCGTGTACATCTGGGTGTGCCGCCACGCCAGCCCACCCGTGGGTGGGCGGCAGAAGGGCCTGCATTTTCTTCTGGGCTGACGCGAACGACAAGCTTACCCTTTGGGTGGGCGTGCAGAACTGTTTGCGTGTGCCTCTGGTGTGCCGCCACGGCCGGCCTACCCGTGGGTGGGCATGCAGAAGGGCCTGCGATTACCTCTGGCTGTGCCGCTGACGGCCAGCCCACCCGTGGGTGGGCGTGCATAAGGGCCTGCAGTTTCTTGTGGGTTGACGCGAACGACCAGCTTTCCCGCGGGTGGGCGGCAGAACTGTTTGGCGCTTTGCCATTGGGTGTGCCGCTGACGCCAGCCCACCCGTGGGTGGGCGTGCATAAGGGCCTGCAGTTTCTTGTGGGTTGACGCAACGACCAGCTTTCCCGTGGGTGGGCGCAGAACTGTTTGCGTTTGCCATTGGGTGTGCCGCCACGACCGCCCCACCCGCTGGTGGGCGGCAGTAGGCCTGCATTTTCCCCTGCGTGCCCCCCGACGGTCGGCCCACCCGCGGGTGGGTGTGCAGAAGGCTCTGCGAAGCCGCTGGGTGTGCAGCCACGGCCGGCCTACCCCGCGGGTGGGGCGCAGAAGGGCCTGCGTTTGCCTCTGGGTGTGCCACGACGGCCGGCCCACCCGCGGGTGGGCGTGCAGAAGGGTTTGCGCTTTGCCTCTGAGTGTGCCGCCGACGGCCGGCCCACCCGTGGGTGGGCGCGTTCAGAAGGGTTTGCGCTTGCCTCTGATTGTGCCGCCACAGCCGGCCCTCCCGTGGGTGGGCGTGCAGAAGAGCCTCGCGGTTTCTCTGGGTTGACGCGAACGCATCAACCCACCCGTAGGTGGGCGTGCAGAACTGTTTGCGCGTGCCTCTGGGTGTGCTCTGACGGGCCGCCCACCCGCGGGTGGGCGTGCAGAAGGGCCTGCGGTTGCCTCTGCGTGTTGCCACAGCCGCTCATCAGTGGGTGGGCGTGTAGAAGGGCCTGCGGTTGCCTCTGGCTGTGCCGCCACGGGTCGGCCCACCGGTGTGTGGGCTGCAGAAGGTCCCCTGCGGTTGCGACTGGGTGTGCTCGCCACGGCCGGCCAACCGCAGTGTGGGCGGGCAGAACTGTTTGCGCGGTGGCTCTGGGTGTGCCGCCACGGCCGGGCCAACCCGCGGGTGGGCGGCAGAAGGCCCGCGGTTGCCCCTGGTTGTGTCACACGGTGGGCCCACCCGTGTGTGGGCTGCAGAAGCGTCTCTGCGGTTGCCTCTGCGTGCAGCCACGGCCGGCCTACCCGCGGGTGGAGTGCAGAAGGGCCCGCGGTTGCCTCTGGGTGTGCCGCCACGCCAGCCCACCCCTGGGTGGGCGTGCAGAACTGTTTATGCGGTGCCTCTGGGTGTGTCAGCGACGGCCGGCCCACCCCTGGGTGGGCGTGCAGAACTGTTTGCGTGGTGCCTCTGCGTGCTTCAGCACGGCCGCCCACATGTGGGTGGGCGGAAGAAGGGCCTGCGGTTGCCTCTGGGGTGCCGCCACGGTTGGCCCACCAGTGGTGTGTGCGCGCAGAAGGCCCTGCATTTGCCTCTGGGTGTGCAGCAACGGGCGGCCTACCCGTGGGTGGGCGTGCAGAACTGTTTGCTTGTGGCTCTGGGTGTGCCGCCACGGCCGCTCACCCGCGGTGGGCGTGCAGAAGGGCCTGCAGTTGCCCCCTGGTTGTGCAGCCAGGACCGGCCTACCCGTGGGTGGGCGTGGAGAGGGGCCTGCGCTTTGCTCTCTGCGTGCCACACGCCGGCCCACCCGTGGAGGGCGTGCAGAAGGGCCTCGCGGTTTCTCTGCGCGCCGCCACGGCCGGCCCACCCGTGGGTGGGGCGGCGGAGGGGCTTGCTGTTCCCTCTGGGTGTGTTAGGACGGCCGGCCCACCCGTGGGTGGGCGTGCAGAAGGCTCCCGCGGTTGCCCCCTGGGTGTGTCAAGCACGGGTCCGCCTCCACCCTGTGGGTGGGCGTGCAGAAGGTCCTGGCGGTTGCGCGTCTGCGTGTGCGCTACGGCCGCTCAACCTTGTGTGGGCGCGCAGAACTGTTTATGCGGTGCCTCTTGGTGTGCTCGCCACGGCCGGCCCACCCGTGGTTGGGCGTGCAGAAGGGCCTGCGATTACCTCTGGGTGTGCCGCCACGGCGGGCCCACCCGTGGGTGGGCGTGCAGTAGGGCCTGTGAGTTGCTCTCTGGGTGTGCTTCGCCACGGCCGGCCCACCCGTTGGTGGGTGTGCAGAAGGCCCTGCGGTTGCCTCTGGGTGTGCAGCCACGGCCGGCCTACCCGTAGGTGGGCGTGCAGAAGGGCCTGCAGTTTCTTCTGGGTTGACGCAACGACCAGCTTACCCGTGGGTGGGCGTGCAGAAGGGTTTGCGTTTGCCTCTGAGTGTGCCGCCACGGCCGGCCCATCCGTGGGTGGGCGTGCAGAAGGGCCTGCGTTTACCTCTGGGTGTGCCGCCACGGCCGGCCTACCCGTGGGTGGGCGTGCAGAAGGGCCTGCGGTTTCCTCTGGGTTGACGCAACGACCAACCCACCCGTGAGGGTGGGCTGCAGAACTGTTTGCGTGTGCCTCTGGGTGTGCCGCCACGGCCGCCCACCCGTAGGTGGGCGTGCAGAAGGGTCTGCGGTTGCCTTCTGGGTGTGCCGCCACGGCCGCCCACCCGTGGGTGGCGTGCATAAGGGCCTGCGGATGCCTCTGGGTGTCGCCACGGCCGGCCCACCCGTGGGTGGCGTGCAGAAGGCCCTGCGGTTGCCTCTGGGTGTGCCGCCACGGCCGGCTCACCTGTGGGTGGGCGTGCAGAAGGGCCTGCGGTTGCCCCTGTGTGTGCAGCCACGGTCGGCCCACCCTGCGGGAGGGGCGTGCAGAAGGGTCTGCGGTTGCCACTGGGTTTACGCAAAGGCCGGCTCACCCGTGGGTGGGCGTGCAGAACTATGTGCCTTTGCCTCTGTGTGTGCCGCCACGGCCGGCCCACCCGTGGGTGGGCGTGCAGAAGGGCCTGCATTTTCTTCTGGGTTGACGCAACGACCAGCTTACCCGTGGGTGGGCATGCAGAACTGTTTGCGCAGTGCCTCTGCGTGCCGCCACGGCCGGCTCACCTGTGGGTGGAGTGCAGAAGGGTTTGCGGTTGCCTCTGGTGTGCTTCGCCACGGCCGCCCACCCGCGGGGTGAGCGTGCAGAAGGGCCTGCTTTTCCCCTGGGTGTGCCGCCGATACGGTAGGCCCACCCGCGGGTGGGCTGCTCAGAAGGCCTCGCGGTTGCCTCTGAGTGTGCTCGACGTCGGCCCACCCGTGGGTGGGGCGTGCAGAAGGGTTTCGCGTTAGCCTCTGGAGTGTGCCGCCACGGCCGGCCTACCCGTGGGTGAGCGCAGAAGGGTTTGTGGTTGCCTCTGGGTGTGTTGTTGACGGGCCGGCCCACCCTGCGGGTGGGCGTGCAGAAGGGCCTCGCGGTTACCTCTGGGTGTGCCACGACGGCGGGCTCCACCCGCGGGTATGCAGTAGGCCTGCGGTTGCCTCTGGGTGTGCCACACGGCCGGCCCACCCTTTGGTGGGCGTGCAGAAGGGCCTGCAGTTTCTTCTGGGTTGACGAACGCACCAGCTTACCCGCGGTGGGCGTGCAGAAGGGTTTGGCGCTTTGCCTCTGAGTGTGTCACACGGCCGGCCCATCCTGCGGGTGGGCGTGCAGAAGGGCCTGCGCTTTACCTCTGCGTGCCGCCACGCGGCCGGCCTACCCGCGGGTGGGCGTGCAGAAGGGCCTGCGGTTTCCTCTGGGTTGACGCAACGCACCAACCCACCCGTAGGTGGGCGTGCAGAACTGTTTGCGTGGTGCTCTGGGTGTGCCGCTGACGGCCGGCCCACCCGTAGGTGGGCGTGCAGAAGGGTCTGCGGTTGCCTCGTGGGTGTGCCGCCACGGCCGGCCCACCCGTGGGTGGCGTGCAGAAGGCCTGCGCGGATGCCTCTGGTGTGTCGCCATCGGCCGCCCACCCCGTGGGTGGCGTGCAGAAGGCCCCGCGGTTGCCTTCTGGGTGTGCCGCCACGGCCGCCTCACCTGTGGGTGGGCGTGCAGAAGGGCCTAGCGGTTGCCCCTGTGTGTGTAGCCACGGCCGGGCCCAATCTGCGGGAGGGCCTGCAGAAGGGTCTGCGGTTGCCACTGGGTTTACGCCAAGGCCGGCTCACCGGGTGGGTGGGCTGCAGAACTATGTGCCTTTGCCTCTGGGTGTGCCGCGACGGCCGCCCACCCGCGGGTGGGCGGCAGAAGGGCTCCGCGCTTTGCCTCTGGGTGTGTTGCCACGGGCCGCCTCATCAGTAGGTGGGCTGTGCAGAAAGGCCTGCGGTTGCTCTCTGGGTGTGCCGCGTACGGCCGCCCACCCGTGGGTGGGCGTGCAGCAGAAGGGCTCTGCGCTTGCCCCTGGGTGTGCCGCCACGGCCGCCCACCAGTGGGTGAACGCGGCAGAAGGGCCTGCGGTTTCCTCAGGGTTGATCGCATCCACCAACCCACCCCGTGGGTGCGCCGTGCAGAACTGTTTGCATGTGGCTATGGGTGTGTCGCCACAGCCCGCTCACCTCTTTGTGGGCGGCAGAAGGGCCTCGCGATAGCCCCTGGGTGCAGCCGATGGTCGGCCCACCCGCGGGTGGGCGTGGAGAAGGGCTCTGCGCTTGCCCCTGGGTGTGCCGCCACGGCCGGCCAACCCGTGGGTGGGCGTGCAGAAGGGTCTGCGGTTGCCTCTGGGTTTACGCGAACGGCAGGCTCACCCGTGGGTGGGCGTGCAGAAGGGCCTGCGCGGTTGCCCCTCGTGAGTCAAGCATGGCCGCCCACCCGCTGGTGGGCTTTGCAGAAAGGCCCGCGGTTGCCTCTGGGTTGACGCGAACAACCAACCCACACGTAGGTGGGCGTGCAGAACTGTTTCTGCGGTGCCTTTGGGTGTGCCGCCACGGCCGGCCCACCCGCGGGCGGGCGTGAAGAAGGGCCTCCGCGGTTGCCTCTGGGTGTGTCACACGCCGGCCCACCCGTGGGTGGCGTGCAGAAGGGCCTCGCGGTTGCCTCTGGGTGTGCCGCCACGGCCGCCCACTAGTGGGTGGGCGTGCAGAAGGCCCCGCGTTGCCTCTGGGTGTGCAGCCATGGCCGGTTTACCCGTGGGCGCTGCGGCAGAACTTTTTGCATGTGGCTATGGTGTGTCGCCACAGCCCCGCTCACCTCTTTGTGGGCGTGCAGAAGGGCTCGCGGTTGCCCCCTGGCTGTGCAGTTGACGGCCGGCCCACCCGTGGGTGGGCGTGGAGAAGGGCCTGCTTTGCTTCTGGGTGTGCCGCCACGGCCGGCCAACCCGCGGGTGGCTGCAGAAGGCCCTGGCGGTTGCCCTCTGGGTTTACGCGAACGGCAGGCTCACCCGTGGGTGGGCGTGGAGAACTATTTGCCTGTGCCCCTGGGTGTGCTATTACGGCCGGCCCACCCGTGGGTGGGCGTGCAGAAGGGCCTGCGGTTGCCCCTGGGTGAGCCAAGACGGGCCGGCTCACCCGTGGGTGGGGCGCAGAAGGGACGCCTGCGGTTGCCTCTGGGTTGATCGCACCGACCAGCCCACCCGTAGGGTGGGCGTGTAGAATTGTTTGCGCGGTGCCTCATGCGGTGCCGTGACCGTCGGCCCACCCGTGGGTGGGCGTGCAGAACTGTTTGCGCAGTGGCTCTGGGTGTGCCGCCACGGCCGGCCCACCCGTGGGTGGGCGTGCAGAAGGCCCTGCGGTTGCCTCTGGGTCTGCCGCTACGGCCGGCCAACCGTGGGTGGGCGTGCAGAACTGTTTGCGTGGTGCCTCTGGGTGTCGCCACGGCCGGCCCACCCCTAGGTGGGCGTGCAGAAGGGCCTCGCGGTTCCCCTGGTTGTTCCGCCGACGGCGGGCCCACCCGTGGGTGGGCTGCAGAAGGCCCTGGCGGTTGCCTCTGGGTGTGCAGCCATGGCCGGTTTTAATTCCGTGGGTGCTGCGGCAGAACTGTTTGCATGTGGCTATGGGTAGCCGCCACAGCCCCGCCCTCACCTCTTTGTGGGCGCAGCAGAAGGGCTCCGCGGTTGCCCCTGGGTGTGCAGTTGACGGCCGCCCACCCGTGGGTGGGCGTGGAGAAGGGCCTCGCGCTTGCCCCCTGGGTGTGCCGCCACGGCCGGGCCACCCCTTGGGTGGGCGTGCAGAAGGGTCTGGCGGTTGCCTCTGGGTTTACGCGAACGGCAGGCTCACCCGTGGGTGGGCGTGGAGAACTATTTGCCTGTGCCCCCTGGGTGTGCCGTTACGGGCGCCCACTTTGTGGGTGGGCGTGCAGAAGGGCCTGCGCTTGCCCCTGGGTGAGCCGCTACGGCCGGCCCACCCGCTGGGTGGGCTGCAGAAGGCCTCCGCGGTTGCCTTCTGGGTTGACGCGAACCACCAACCCACCCGTGAGCTGGGCTGCACAATTGTTTCATGCGGTGCCTTTGGGTGCAGCCACGGCCGGCCCACCCGTGGGTGGCGTGCAGAAGGGCCTGCGGTTGCCTCTGGGTGTGCCGCCACGGGTCGGCCCACCAGTGTGTGGGCATGCAGAAGGCCCCGCGGTTGCCTCTGGGTGTGCAGCCATGGCCGGGTTTACCCTGCGGTGCTGCGGCAGAACTGTTTGCATGTGGCTATGGGTGTCGCCACAGCCCGGCCTCACCTCTTTGTGGGCGCTGCAGAAGGGGCTCCGCGGTTGCCCCTGGGTGTGCAGTTACGGCCGGCCCACCCGTGGGTGGGCATGGAGAAGGGCCTGCGTTGCCCCTGGTTGTGCCGGCCACGGCCGGCCAACCCGTGGGTGGGCATGCAGAAGGGTCTGCGGTTGCCTCTGGGTTTACGCAACGGCAGGCTCACCCGTGGGTGGGCGTGGAGAACTATTTGCCTGTGCCTCTGGGTGTGCCATTACGGCCGGCCCACCCGTGGGTGGGCGTGCAGAAGGGCCTGCGGTTGCCTTTCGGTGAGCCGCCACGGCCGGCCCACCCGTGGGTGAACGTGCAGAAGGGCCTGCGGTTGCCTCTGGGTTGACGCGACTACCAGCCCACCCGAGGGTGGGTCGCAGTAGAACTGTTTATGCGGTGCTCTCTGGGTGTCGCAGAACGGTCGGCCCACCCGTGCTTGGGCGGGCAGAACTGTTTGCGTAGTGGCTCTGCGTGTCACACGGCCGCCCACCCGTGGGGGGGCTGCAGTGAAGGCCCCGCGGTTGCCTCTGGGTGTGCCGCTACGGCCGGCCAATCGTGGGTGGGCGTGCAGAACTGTTTGCATGTGCCTCTGGGTGTGCCGCCACGGCCGGCCCACCCCTGGGTGAGCGTGCAGAAGGGCCTGCAGTTTCTATTGGGTTGATGCAATGACCAGCTTACTCGTGGGTGGGCGTGCAGAACTGTTTGCGTGTGCCACTATGTGTGCCGCCAAGGCCGGCCCACCCGTGGGTGGGCGTGCAGAACTGTTTGCGTGTGCCTCTGGGTGTGCCGCCACGGCCGGCCCACCCGTGGGTAGGCGTGCAGTGGGGCCTGCGGTTGTTTCTGGGTGTGCCGCCACGGCCGGCCCACCCGTTGGTGGGTGTGCAGAAGGCCCTGCGGTTGCCTCTGGGCGTGCAGCCACGGCCGGCCTACCCGTGGGTGGGAGTGCAGAAGGGCCTGCGGGTACATCTGGGTGTGCCGCCACGGCCGGCCCAGCCGTGTGTGGGCGTGCAGAAGGGCCTGATGTTGCCCCGGGGTGTGCCGCCACGGTAGGCCCACCCGTGTGTGGGCGTGCAGAAGGGCCTGCGCTTGCCTCTGGGTGTGTCAAAGACGGGACGACCCACCCGCGGGTGGGCGTGCAGAAGGGTTTTGCGCTTTGTTTCTGAGTGTGCCGCCACGGCCGGGCCATTCGCGGGTGGGCGTGGAAGAAGGGTTTGGCGCTTTGCTCTCTGAGTGTGCCGCTGACGCCGCCCACCAGTGGGTGGGTGTGCAGAAGGCCCTACGTTTGCCTCTGGGTGTGCAGCGACGGCCTGCCCACCCGCAGGGGTGGGCGTGCAGAAGGGTTTGGCGCTTTGCCTCTGAGTGTGCCGCCATTGCCGGCCCACCCGCGGGTGGGCGTGCAGAAGGGCCTGGCGGTTTCTCAGGGTTGACGCGAATCCACCAACCCACCCGTAGGTGGGCGCAGCAGAACTGTTTGCGCAGGCCTTTGGGTGTGCCGCCACGGCCGCCCATCAGTGGGTGGGCTGCGGTATAAGGGCCTGCGGTTGCCTCTGGGTGTGCCGCCGACGTCGGCCCACCCTGCGGGTGGGCGTGCAGTGGGGCCTGGCGGTTGCTCCTGGGTGTGCAGCCACGGCCGGCCCACCCGTTGGTGGGTGTGTAGAAGGCCCTGCGGTTGCCTCTGGTGTGCAGCCACGGCCGGCCTACCCGTGGGTGGAGTGCAGAAGGGCCTGGCGGTTACCTCTGAGTGTGCCGCCACGGCCAGCCCACCCGCGGGTGGGCGCAGAAGGGCCTGCAGTTTCTTCTGGGATGAAGCAACGACCAGCTTACCCCTGCGGGCGGAAGAACTGTTAGCGCAGTGCCTCTGGGTGTGTCACACGGGCCGGCCCACCCCCTGGGTGGGCCGTGCAGAATTGTTTGTGTGCTCTGGGTGTGTCACACGGCCGCCCACCCGTGGGTGAGCTGCGGCAGAAGGGCCTGAGGTTGCCCCAGGGTGTGCCGCCACGGTAGGCCCACCCGCGTGGGCGTGCAGAAGGGCCTGTTGTTGCCTCTGCGTGCAGCCACGGCCGGCCTACCCATGGGTGGGCGTGCCGGCTGGCCCGCGATTACCTTCTGGGTGTGCTGCCACGGCCAGCCCACCCGTGGGTGGGCGTGCAGAACGGCCTGCAGTTTCTTCTGGGTTGACGCGAACGACCAGCTTTCCGTGGGTGGGCGTGCAGAACTGTTTGCGCTTTTGCCATTGGGTGAGCCTCCACGGCCAGCCCACCCGTGGTTGGGCGTGGAGAACTGTTTGCGTGTGCCTCTGGGTGTGCCGCCACGGCCGGCCTACCCGTGGGTGGGCGTGCAGAAGGGCCTGCGCGGTGCCTCTGGGTGTGCCCTCGACGGCCGCCCACCCGCGGTATGCGGCACAACTGTTTTCGTGTGGCTCTACGCCAAGAACGTGCCGCCCACCTCGCGGGTGGGCGTAGAACTGTTTGCGCAGTGCCTCTGGGTGCCGCCACGGCCGGCCCACACGTGAGTGGGCGTGCAGAAAGGGCCCGCGGTTGCCTCTGTATGTGCCGCCACGCCAGGCCACCCCGTCGGGTGGGCTGCAGAACTGTTTGCTTGTGCCTCTGCGTGCCGCCACGGGCCGGCCTACCCGTGGGTGGGCGCAGAAGTGCCTGGCGGTTGTTCCTGGTTGTGCCGCCACGGGCGGGCCCACCCGCGTGTGGGCGTGCAGAAGGGCTCTGCGGTTGCTCTCTGGGTGTGCCACACGGGCCGCCCACCCGTTGGTGGGTGTGCAGAAGGGCTTGGCGCTTGCCTCTGGTGTGCAGCCACGGCCGGCCTACCCGCGGGTGGTAGTGCAGAAGGGCCTGGCGGTTACCTCTGGGTGTGCCGCTCGCCAGCCCACCCGTGGGTGGGCGTGCAGAAGGCCTGCAGTTTCTTCTGGGTTGACGCAACAACCAGCTTACCCGCGGGTGGGCGGCAGAACTGTTAGCTGCAGTGCCTCTGAGTGTGTCACACGGCCGGCCCACCCGCGGGTGGGCGTGCAGAACTGTTTATGCAGTGCCTCTGAGGTGTCAGCGACGTCGCCCACCCGCGGGTGGGCGTACAGAAGGGCCTGCGGTTGACTCTGGGTGTCGCCGACGGCCGCCCACCTGTGGGTGGGCGCGGCAGAAGGGCTCCGCGGTTTCCTCTGGGTTGAGGCATCCACCAACCCACCCGTAGGTGGGCGTGCAGAACTGTTTTGCGCGGTGCCTCTGCGCGGTGTCGCTGACGTGCCGCCCACCCGCGGGTGGGCGTGCAGAAGAGCCCGCGGTTTCCTCTGGGTTGACGCGACCCACCAACCCACCCGTAGGTGGGCGTGCAGAACTGTTTGGCGTGTGCCTCTGGGTGTGCCGCTGACGTCGGCCCACCCCGTGGGTGGGCGTGCAGAAGGGCCTGCGGTTTCCTCTGGGTGTGCCGCCGACGGCCGCACACCCGTGGGTGGGCGTGCAGAAGGGTCCCGCGGTTGTTTTCTGGTGTGCAGCCTCGCCAGCACTAACCTGCGGGGCGTGCAGACGGGCCTGCATTTTCTTCTGGGCTGACGCAACGACCAGCTTACCCGCGGATGGGCGCGGCAGAACTGTTTGCGGTGCCTCTGCGTGCCGCTGACGGGCCGCCCACCCCCTGGGTGGGCGTGCAGAACTCTTTGCGTGGTGGTTTCTGGGTGTGCCGCCACGGCGGGCTCCACCCGTGGGTGGGCGGCAGAAGGGTCTGAGGTTCCCCTGGCTGTGCCCCACGGGCCGCCCACCCTGCGGTGTGGGCTGCAGAAGGGCCTGCAGTTTCTTTTAAGCTGACGCAACGCACCAGCTTTCCCGTGGGTGGGCGTGCAGAACTGTTTGAGTGTGCCTCTGGGTGCCGCCGACGGGCCGGCCCACCCGTGGGTGGGCGCAGAAGGGCCCGTGCATTTCCCCTGCGTGCCGCTGACGGGCCGCCCACCCGCTGGTGGGTGTGCAGAAGGCCCCGCGCTTGCCTTCTGGGTGTGCAGCCCCCGACCGCCTACCCGTAGTGTGGGCGCAGAAGGGCCTGCGTTTGCCTCTGGGTGTGCCACACGGCCGGCCCACCCGCGGGTGGGCGTGCACAACTGTTTCCGTGTGGCTCTGGGTGTGCCGCTACACGGCCGGCCCACCCCTGGGTGGGCGTGCAGAAGGGTTTGCGCTTTGCCTCTGAGTGTGTCACACGGGCCGCCCACCCCTGGGTGGGCGTGCAGAACGGTTTGCGCTTTGCCTCTGAGTGTGCCGCCACGGCCGGCCCACCCCCTGGGTGGGCGTGCAGAAGGGTTTGCGCTTGCCTCTGAGTGTGCCGTCACGGCCGGCCCACCCCTGGGTGGGAGTGCAAAAGGGCCCGCGACACCTCTGGGTTTTGCCGCCACGGCCAGCCCACTCGTGGGTGGGCGTGCAGAAGGGCCTGCAGTTTCTTCTGCTGACGCAACGACCAGCTTACCCGTGGGTGGGCGTGCAGAACTTTTTGCGTGTGCCTCTGGGTGCGTCGCCGACGGCCGGCCCACCCGTGGGTGGGCGTGCATAACTGTTTGCGTGTGCCTCTGAGAGTGGCGCCATGGCCGGCCCACCAGTGGTTGGACGTGCAGAAGGGTTTGCGTTTGCTCTCTGAGTGTGCCGCCACGGCCGGCCTACCCGTGGGTGGGCGGCAGAAGGGCCTGCGGTTTCCTCTGGGTTGACGCAACGACCACCAACCCACCCGCGTAGGTGGGCTGCGCCCAGAACTGTTTGCGCGGTGCCTCTGGGTGTGCCGCCACGGCCGGACCACCCGCGGGTGGGCGTGCAGAAAGGCCTGCGTTTCCTCTGGGTGCCGCCACGGCCGGCCCACCCGTGGGTGAACGTGCACAACTGTTTGCGCGGTGGCTCTGGGCGTAAGCCAAGCACGGGCCGCCCACCTCGTGGGTGGGGCGTGAAGAACTGTTTGCGCGGTGGCTCTGGGTATACCGCCACGGCCGCCCACCCATGAGTGGGCTTTGCAGAAGGGCCTGCGGTTGCCTCTGGGTGTGCCGCCACGGCCAGCCCACTCGTGGGTGGGCGTGCAGAAGGGTTTGCTTTTGCCCCTGGGTGTGCCGCCACGGCCGGCCTACCCATGGGAGGGCTGCGCAGAAGGGCCTCGCGGTTTCCTCTGGGTTGACGCATCCACCAACCCACCCGTAGGTGGGCGTGCAGAATTGTTTTGCGTGTGCCTCTGGTGTGCAGTAACGGCCGGCCTACCCGCGGGTGGGCTGCAGAACTGTTTATGCGTTTGAAGCTGGGTGTGCCGCCACGGTCGGCCCACCCGTGGGTGGGCTGCAGAACTGTTTGCGCGGTGGCTCTGGGTGCTGCCGACGGCCGGCCCACCCGTGGGTGGGCGTGCAGAAGGGCCCTCGCGGTTGCCTTTGGTGTGCCACGACGGCCGCTCCACCCCGCGGGTGGGCTGCAGAACTGTTTGCGTGACTCTTTGGTGTGTCACACGGCCGGCCCACCCGCTGGTGGGCTGCGGCAGAAGGGTTTGGCGCTTGCCTCTGAGTGTGGCGCCATGGCCGGCCCACCCGTGGTTGGGCGTGCAGAAGGGTTTGGCGCTTTGCCTCTGAGGGTGCCGCCATGGCCGGGCCCACCCGCGGAGTGGCCGTGGCAGAACTGTTTGCGCGTGTTTCTGCGTGCCGCCACGGGCCGCCCACCCGTAGGGTGATCGCGGCAGAACTCTTTATGCGGTGCCTCTGGCTGTGCTGCTGACGGGCCGCCCACCCGTGGGTGGGTGTGTAGAAGGCCCCGCGGTTGCCTCTGGGTGTGCAGCCACGGCCGGCCTTACCCGTGGGTGGGAGTGCAGAAAAAGCCTCGCGGGTACATCTGCGTGTCAAGACGCCAGCCCACCCGCGGGTGGGCGGCAGAAGGGCCTGCATTTTCTTCTGGGATGACGCAACGCACCAGCTTACCCGCGGGTGGGCGTGCAGAACTGTTAGCGCAGTGCCTCTGGGTGTCGCCACGGCCGGCTCCACCTGTGGGTGTGCGTGCAGGACTGTTTTGGGTGTGCCTCTGGGTGTGCCGAAGACGGGCCGGCCCACCCGTGGGTGGGCTGCAGAAGGTCCTGAGATTGCCCCGGGTGTGCCGCCACGGTAGGCCCACCCGCGGTGTGGGCGCAGAAGGGCCTGCGGTTGCCTCTTGGTGTGCCGCCACGGCCAGCCCAGCCGTGGGTGGGAGTGCAGAAGGGCCTGCAGTTTCTTCTGGGCTGACGCGAACGACCAGATTTCCCGTGGGTGGGCTGCAGAACTGTTTGGCGCGGTGCCTCTGGGTGTGCCGAAGACGGGCCGGCTCCACCCGTGGGTGGGCGTGGCAGAACTGTTTTATGCGTGCCTCTGGGTGTGCCGCCACAGCCGGCCCACCCGTGGGTCGGTGTGCAGAAGGCCCTGCGGTTGCCTTCTGGGTGTGCAGGCACGGCCTGCCTATCCGCTGGTGGGAGTGCAGAAGGGCCTGGCATTACTCTGGGTGTGCCGCCACGGCCAGCCCTCCCTGCGGGTGAACGTGCAGAAGGGCCTGCAGTTTCTTCTGGGTTGACGCAACGACCAGCTTACCCGTGGGTGGGCGGCAGAACTGTTAGCTGCAGTGCCTTTGGGTGTGCCGCCGACGGCCGCCCACCCTGCGGGTGGGCTGCAGAACTGTTTGGGTGAGCCTCTGCGTGTCACGACGGCCGCCCACCAGTGGGTGGGCTGCAGCAGAAGGCCCCCTGGCGGTTGCCTCTGGGTGTGCAGCCATGGTTGGCCTACCCGCGGGGCGCGCGGTGCAGAACTGTTTGCATGTGGCTATGGGTGTGCCGCCACACCCCGCCTCACCTGTGGGTGGGCTGCAGAAGGGTTTCTGGCGGTTGCCTCTGGGTTTACGCGAACGGGCCGGCTCACCCGTGGGTGGGCGGGAGAACTATTTGCCTGTGCCCCTGGGTGTGCCGCCACGGCCGGCCCATCTGTGGGTGGGCGGGCAGAAGGGCCTGCGCTTTGTTTCTGGGTTGACGAAGAACCAGCCCACCCGTAGGTGGGCTTGGCAGAACTGTGTGCGCAGTGCTCTGGGTGTGCTCGCCACGGGTCGGCCCTCCCCGTGAGGGTGGGCGGCAGAACTGTTTGGCGGTGCTCTGGGTGTGCCACGACGGCCGGCCCACCCGTGGGTGGGCGTGCAGAAGGCCCCGCGTGTTGCCTCTGCGTGCAGCCACGGCCGGGCCCACCCGCCGGGTGGGGAGTGCAGAAGGGCCTGCGCGGGTACATCTGGGTGTGCCGCTGACGGCCAGCCCACCCGCGGGTGGGCGTGCAGAAGGGCCTGGGCGGTTTCTCTGGGATGACGAACGACCAGCTTCACCCGCGGGTGGGCGTGCAGAACTGTTAGCATGTGCCTCTGGGTGTCGCTGACGCCGGCCCACCCGTGGGTGGGCGCAGAACTGTTTGTGAGCCCTCTGTGTGCCGCCACGCCGCCCCACCCGTAGGTGGGCGTACAGAAGGGCCTAAGGTTGCCCCGGCGGTGCCGCCATCGCGGGTAGGCCCACCCGTGTGGGCGTGCAGAAGGGCTCTGCGTTTGCCTCTGGGTGTGCCGAAGACGGCCGGCCCACCCTGCGGGTGGGCTTTGCAGAACTGTTTGGCGCTTTGCCTCTGAGTGTGCCGCGAACGACCGCCCATTCGCGGGTGGGCTGAAGAAGGGTTTGCGCTTGCTCTCTGAGTGTGCCGCCACGGCCGCCCACCAGTGGGTGGGTGTGAAGAAGGCCCCGCGGTTTCCCTCTGGGTGTGCAGCCACGGCAGGCCTACCCGTGGGTGGGCATGCAGAAGGCCCGCGGTTGCTCTCTGGGTGTGCCGCCACGGCCAGCCCAATCTGCGGTGAACGGGCAGAAGGGCCTGCAGTTTCTTCAGGGTTGACGCGAACGACCAGCTTACCCGTAGGTGGGCGTGCAGAAGGGCCTGCGTTGCCTCTGGGTGTGTCACACGGCCGCCCACCCCCGTGTGGGCGGCAGAAGGGCCTCGCGCTTGCTCCCCTGGTTGTGCCGCTGACGGGCGGGCCCACCCGCGGGTGGGCGTGCAGAAAGCCCCCGCGTTGCCTCTGGGTGTGTCGAAGACGGCCGACCCACCCGCTGGTGGGTGTGCAGAAGGCCCCGCGCTTTGCCTCTGGGTGTGCAGCCACGGCCGGGCCTACCCGCGGGTTGGGCGGCAGAAGGGCCTCGCGGTTTCCTCTGGGTGTGCCGCCACAGCCAGCCCAATCTGCGGGTGGGCGTGCAGGAGGGTCTGCAGTTTCTTCTGGGTCGACGCTAACGCACCAACTTACCCGTGGGTGGGCTGCAGAACTGTTTTATGCGGTGCCTCTGCGTGCCGCCGGCCGACCCACCCGCGGGTGGGCGGCAGAACTATTTGGCGGTGCCCCCTGGGTGTGCTTCGCCATCGCCGGCCCACTTCGCGGGGCGTGGAGTGGGGCTCTGCGGTACTCCTGGGTGTGCCGCCACAGCCGCCCACCCATTGGTGGAGTGTGCAGAAGGCCCCGCGGTTGCCTCTGGGTGTGCAGCCACGCCGGACTACCCGCGGGTGGAGTGCAGAAGGGCCTGCGGGTACATCTGCGTGCCGCCACGGCCAGCCCACCCGTGGGTGAACGCAGCAGAAGGGCTCTGAGTTTGCCCCCGGGTGTGCCGCCGTCGGCCGCTCCACCCGTGGGTGGGCGGCATTAGGCCTGTGATTTTCCCCTGGGTGTGCTTCGCCACAGCCTCGCCCAACCCATGGGTGGGCGTGAAAGTGCCTGCGGGTTGCCTTTGGGTGTGCCGCCGCCGGCCGCTCCACCCGCGGGTGGGCGTGAAGAAGGGCCTGGCGGGTTGCCTCTGGGTGTGCCGCCACGGCCGGCCCACCAGTGGGTGGGCGCAGAAGGCCCTGCGTTGCCTCTGGGTGTGCAGCAACGGCCGGCCTACCCGCGGGTGGGCTGCAGAACTATTTTACGCGGTGTTTCTGCGTGCCGCACACGGGCCGCCCACCCGTGGGTGGAGTGCAGAAGGGCCTCGCGGTTGCCCCTCTGGGTAAGCCGCCACGGGCCGGCCCACCTGTGGGTGGGCGGGCAGAAGGGCCTGCGGTTTTCTGGGTTGACGCGAACGACCAGCCCTCCCGTGAACTGGGCTTGCAGAACTGTTTGCGTTTGCTCTGCGTGCCGCCACGGCCGGGCCAACCTCGCGGGTGGGCGGCAGAACTGTTTGGCGGTGGTTCTGGGTGCTCGCGACGGCCGGCCCACCCGTGGGTGGGCGTGCAGAAGGCCCCTGGGCGGTTGCCTCTGGTTTGTCAAGCTATGCCGGCCCGACACCCGTGCGGTGGGCGGCAGAACTGTTTGCGCGGTGCTCTCTGGTGTGCCGCCACGGCCGGCCTACCCCGTAAGTGGAGTGCAGAAGGCCCTGCGGTTGCCTCTGGGTGTGCCGCCGACGCCAGCCCACCCCTGGGTGGGCGTGGAAGAACTGTTTGCGTAGTGCCTCTGCGTGCCGCTGACGGCCGGCCCACCCCTGGGTGGGCGGCAGAACTGTTTCGCGCGGTGGCTCTGGGGTGTGTCGCCACGGCCCCGGCCCACATGTGGGTGGGCGTGAAGACGGGCCTGCGTTGCCTCTGGGTGTGCCAAGCACGGTTGGCCCCACCAGTGGGTGGGCGGCAGAAGGCCCCTGCATTTGGCTCCTCTGGGTGTGCAGCAACGGGCGTGCCCAATACCCGCGGGTGGGCGGAGAGGGGCCCGCGGTTTCTCTGGGTGCGCCAAGACGGCCGCTCCACCCGTGGGTGGAGCGTGCGCGAGGGGCTTCGCGGTTGCCTCTGGGTGTGTTGCAGTTACGGCCGCCCACCCGCGGGTGGGCGTGCAGAAGGTCCCCTGCGGTTGCCCCCGGGTGTGTCATGACGGTCCGCCCACCCGTTGGTGGGCGTGCAGAAGGCCCTCGCGGTTATGCGCTCTGGGTGTGCCATACGGCCGCCCAACCTTGTGTGGGCGCATGCAGAACTGTTTTGGCGTGTGCCTCTTGGTGTGCTCACACGGCCGCCCACCCGTGGTTGGGCGTGCAGAAGGGCTCCGCGATTACCTTCTGGGTGTGCCGCCGACGGGCGGGCTCCACCCGTGGGTGGGCTGCAGTAGAAGCCCGCGGTTTGCCTCTGGGTGCGCTTGACGGCCGCCCACCCGTTGGTGGGTGTAGAAGGTCTCCCGCGGTTGCCTCTGGGTGTGCAGCCACGGGCCCGGCCTACCCTTAGGTGGGCTGCAGAAGGGCCTGCAGTTTCTTCTGGGTTGACGCAATCCACCAGCTTACCCGCGGGTGGGCGGGCAGAAGGGTTCTGCGCTTTGCCTCTGGAGTGTGCCGCCACGGCCGCCCATCCCGCGGGTGGGCGTGCAGAAGGGCCCGCGCTTACCTCTGTGTGCCGCCACGGCCGGCCTACCCGTGGGTGGGCGTGCAGAAGGGCCTGCGGTTTCCTCTGGGTTGACGCGACCGACCAACCCAATCCGGCGAGGTGGGCTGCAGAACTGTTTGCGTGCCTCTGGGTGTGCCGCCACGCGGGTCGCCCACCCGTAGGGTGGGCGTGCAGAAGGGTCTGGCGGGTTGCTCTGGGTGTGCCGCCACGGCCGCCCACCCGCGGGTGGCGTGCATAAGGGCCTGCGGATGCCTCTGCGTGTCGTCCCACGGCCGGCCCACCCGCGGTGGTGGCGTGCAGAAGGGCCCCCTGCGGTTGCTCTCTGGGTGTGCCGCCACGGCCGCCTCACCTGTGGGTGGGCGTGCAGAAGGGTCACCCGCGGTTGCCCCCTGTGTGCAGCCACGGCCGGCCCAACTGGTGGAGTGGCTGCAGAAGGGTCTGGCGGTTGCCACTGGGTTTACTTGCGAAAGGTCGGGCTCACCCGTAGGGTGGACGTGCAGAACCATGTGCCTTGCCTCTGTGTGTGCCGCCACGGCCGGCCCAATCTCGCGGTGGGCATGCAGAAGGGCCTGCATTTTCTTCTGGGTTGACGCGAACGCACCAGCTTACCCGCGGGTGGGCATGCAGAACTGTTTATGCGGTGTTCTCTGGGTGTGCCGCCACGGCCGGCTCCACCTGTGGGTGGGAGTGCAGAAGGGTTTGCGGTTGCTCTCTGGGTGTGTCACACGGCCGGCCCACCCGTGGGTGAGCGCGGCAGAAGGGCCTGCTGTTTTCCCCTGGGTGTGCCGCCACGTAGGCCCACCCGTGGGTGGGCTGCTCAGAAGGCCTGCGCGTTGCCTCTGAGTGTGCCGCGACGGCCCGGCCCACCCGTGGGTGGGCGTGCAGAAGGGTTTGGCGCTAGCCTCTGAGTGTGCCGCCACGGCCGCCCACCCGCGGGTGAGCGCGCAGAAGGGTTTGTGGTTGCCTCTGGGTGTGTTGCCGACGCCGGCCCACCCGCGTGGGTGGGCGGCAGAAGGGCCTCGCGGTTACCTCTGGGTGTGCCGCCGACGGGCGGCCCAACCCGTGGGTGGGCTGCAGTAGGGCCTGGCGGTTGCCTCTGGGTGTGCCGCCACGCCGCCCACCCTTTGGTGGCCGTGCAGAAGGGCCTGCAGTTTCTTCTGGGTTGACGCAACGACCAGCCTACCCGCGGGTGGGCGTGCAGAAGGGTTTGCGCTTGCCTCTGAGTGTGCCGCCACGGTCGGCCCATCCGCGGGTGGGCGCGGCAGAAGGGCCTCGCGCTTTACCTCTGGTGTGCCGCCATCGCGGCCGGCCCACCCGTGGGTGGGCGCGGCAGAAGGGCCTGCGGTTTCCTCTGGGTTGACGCATCCACCAACCCACCCCGTAGGTGGGCTGCGGCAGAACTGTTTGGCGCGGTGCCTCTGGGTGTGTCACACGGCCGGCCCACCCGTAGGTGGGCTGCAGAAGGGTTCTTGCGGTTGTTCGGGGTGTGCCGCCACGGGCCGCCCACCCGCGGGTGGCGGCAGAAGGCCCGCGGATGCCTCTGGGTGTGTCGCCACGGCCGCCCACCCGTGGGTGGCGTGCAGAAGGCCCCTGCGGTTGCCTTCTGGGTGTGCCGCCACGGCCGGCTCACCTGTGGGTGGGCGTGCAGAAGCGGGCTCCGCGGTTGCCCCCTGTGTGTGCAGCCACGGCCGGCCCACCCCGCGTGGAGGGCGCGGCAGAAGGGTCTGCGGTTGCGACTGGGTTTACGCTAAGGTCGGGCTCACCCGGGTGGGTGGGCTGCGGCAGAACTATGTGCCTTTGCCTCTGGGTGTGCCGCCACGCCGGCCCACCCGCGGGTGGCGCGGCAGAAGGGCCCGCGCTTGCCTCTGGGTGTGCTGCCACCCGCCGGCCCATCAGTAGGTGGGCGGCAGAAAGGCCCGCGGTTGCCTCTGGGTGTGCCGCACGGCCGCCCACCCGTGGGTGGGCGTGCAGAAGGGTTCCGGCGCTGTTCCCCTGGGTGTGCCGCCACGGGCCGGCCCACCAGTGGGTGAACGCGGCAGAAGGGCCCGCGGTTTCTCAGGGCTTGACGCGAATCGCACCAACCCACCCGTGGGTGCTGCGGCAGAACTGTTTGCATGTGGCTATGGGTGTGCCGCCACAGCCCGCTTCACCCTTTGTGGGCGGCAGAAGGGCCTGGCGAAAAGCCCCTGGGTGTGCAGCTGATGGGTCGCCCACCCGCGGGTGGGCGTGGAGAAGGGCCCGCGCTTTGCCCCTGGTGTGCCGGCCACGGCCGCCAACCCCGTGGGTGGGCGTGCAGAAGGGTCTGCGGTTGCCTCTGGGTTTACGCTGAACGGCAGGCTCACCCGCGGGTGGGCGGGCAGAAGGGCCCCCGCGGTTGCCCCTCGGTGAGCCCAAGCACGGGCCGCCCACCCGCTGGTGGGCGGGCAGAAAGGCCTCGCGGTTGTCCTCTGGGTTGATCGCGAACAACCAACCCACACGTAGGTGGGCGTGCAGAACTGTTTGGCGTAGTGCCTTTGGGTGTGCCGCCACGGCCGGCCCACCCGCGGGGCGGGCGCGGAAGAAGGGGCTCGCGGTTGCTCTTCTGGGTGTGCCGCCACGGCCGGCCCACCCGTGGGTGGCGCGCAGAAGGCCTCGCGGTTGCCTCTGGGTGTGCCGCCACGGGCCGCCCACTAGTGGGTGGGCGCGCAGAAGGCTCCCGCGGTTGCCTCTGGGTGTGCAGCCATGGCCGGTTTACCCGTAAGCGCTGCGGCAGAACTTTTGCATGTGGCCATGGTGTAAAGCCACAGCCCCGGGCCACCTCTTTGTGGGCGTGCAGAAGGGCCCGCGGTTGCCCCTGGCTGTGCAACTGACGGGCCGGCCCACCCGTGGGTGGGCGTGGAGAAGGGCCTGCTTTTGCTTCTGGGTGTGCCGCCACGGCCGGCCAACCCTGCGGGTGGGCTGCAGAAGCGTCTCTGGCGGGTTGCCTCTGGGTTTACGCGAACGGCAGGCTCACCCGCGGGTGGGCGTGGAGAACTATTTGCCTGTGCCCCTGGGTGTGCCATTACGCCGCCCACCCGTGGGTGGGCGTGGCAGAAGGGCGCCTGCGGTTTCCTGGGTGAGCCGCTACGGGCCGCTCCACCCTGGGTGGGCGTGCAGAAGGCCTCGCGGTTGCCTCTGGGTTGACGCAACGCACCAGCCCACCCGTGAGGTGGGCGGTAGAATTGTTTGGCGCGGTGCCTCTGCGTGTGCCGCGAGCCGTCGGCCCACCCGCGGGTGGGCTGCAGAACTGTTTGCGCAGGTGGCTCTAGGTGTGCCGCGCGACGGCCGGCTCCACCCGCGGGTGGGCTGCAGAAGGTCCCCTGGCGGTTGCCTCTGGGTCTGCTGCCACGGGCCCGGGCCAACCGTGGGTGGGCGGCAGAACTGTTTGCGTAGGCCTCTGGGTGTGCCGCCACGGCCCGGCCCACCCCTAGGTGTGCGTAAAAGGGCTCCGCGGTTGCCCCCTGGTTGTTCCACAGACGGCGGGCCCACCCGTGGGTGGGCGTGCAGAAGGCTCCTGCGGTTGCCTCTGCGTGTCAGCCATGGCCGGGTTTACCCGTGCGCTGCGGCAGAACTGTTTGCATGTGGCTATGGGTGCGCCGCCACAGCCCGCTCACCTCTTTGTCTGCGCGCAGAAGGGCCCGCGGTTGCCCCTGGGTGTGCAGTTACGGCCGGCCCACCCGTGGGTGGGCGTGGAGAAGGGCCTGCGCTTTGCCCTCTGCGTGTCGCCACGGCCGCCACCCCGTGGGTGGGCGTGCAGAAGGGTCTGCGCGTTGCCTCTGGGTTTACGCAACGGCAGGCTCACCCGTGGGTGGGCGGGAGAACTATTTGCCTGTGCCCCTGGGTGCCTCGTTACGGGCGGCCCACTTGTGGGTGGGCGTGCAGAAGGGCGCCTGCGTTTGCCCCTGGGTGAGCCGCTACGGCCGCCCACCCGCTGGTGGGCGTGCAGAAGGGCCTCGCGGTTGCCTCTGGGTTGACGCGAACGACCAACCCACCCGTAGCTGGGCTGCACAACTGTTTGCGTGTGCCTTTGGGTGTGCAGCCACGGCCGGCCCACCCGTGGGTGGCGTGCAGAAGGGCCTGCGGTTGCCTCTGGGTGTGCCGCCACGGCCGGCCCACCAGTGTGTGGGCATGCAGAAGGCCCTGCGGTTGCCTCTGGGTGTGCAGCCATGGCCGGTTTACCCGTGGGTGCTGCGTGCAGAACTGTTTGCATGTGGCTATGGGTGTGCCGCCACAGCCCGGCCACCTCTTTGTGGGAGCGTAGCAGAAGGGCCCGCGGTTGCCCCTGGGTGTGCAGCTGTACGGCCCACCCCGTGGGTGGGCATGGAGAAGGGCCCTGCGTTTGCCCCTGGTTGTGCCGCCACGGCCGGCCAACCCGCTGGTTGGGCGGCAGAAGGGTCTGCGGTTGCCTCTGGGTTTACTTTAACGGCAGGCTCACCCGTGGGTGGGCGTGGAGAACTATTTGCCTGTGCCCCTGGGTGTGCCGTTATACGGCCGGCCCACCCGCGGGTGGGCTGCAGAAGGGCCTGCGGTTGCCTTTTCGGTGAGCCGCCACGGCCGGCCCACCCGTGGGTGAACGTGGTAGAAGGGCCTGCGGTTGCCTCTGGGTTGATCGCGACCACCAGCCCACCCCTTAGGTGGGCGGTAGAACTGTTTTGCGCGGTGCCTCTGGGTGTGCCGCGAACGGTCAACCCGCACCCGTGCTTGGGGCGTGCAGAACTGTTTGGCGTGTGGCTCTGGGTGTGTCGCCACGGCCGGCCCCCGTGGGGGGCGTGCAGAAACGGCCCCGCGGTTGCCTCTGGGTGTGCCGCTACGGCCGGCCAATCGTGGGTGGGCGTGCAGAACTGTTTGCATAGTGCCTCTGCGTGTCGCCACGCCGCCCACCCCTGGGTGAGCGGCAGAAGGGCCTGCAGTTTCTATTGGGTTGATGCAATGACCAGCTTACTCGTGGGTGGGCGCAGCAGAACTGTTTGCGCAGTGCCACTATGTGTGCCGCCATGTCGGCCCACCCGCGGGTGGGCGTGCAGAACTGTTTGGCGGTGCTCTGCGTGTCGCCACACGGGCCGGCCCACCCGCGGGTAGGCTGCAGTGGGGCCTCGCGAAGTTGTTTCTGGGTGTGTCGCCATCGGCCGGCCCACCCGCTGGTGGGTGTGCAGAAGGCCCTGCGGTTGCCTCTAGCGCAGCCACGGGCCGGCCTACCCGTGGGTGGGAGTGCAGAAGGGCCTCGCGGGTACATCTGGGTGTGCCGCCACGGCCGGCCCAGCCCGTGTGTGGGCGTGGGCAGAAGGGCCTGATGTTGCCCCGGGGTGTGCCGCCACGGTAGGCCCACCCGTGTGTGGGAAGGGCAGAAGGGCCTGGCGGTTTCAGGGTTGACGCATCGCACCAACCCACCCGTAGGTGGGCGTGAAGAACTGTTAGCGTATGTGCCTCTGGGTGCCGCCACGGCCGGCCCACCCCTGGGTGGGCGTGCAGAACTGTTTGGTAGTGCCTCTGGGTGTGCCGCCACAGCCGCCCACCCGTGGGTGAGCGCGCAGAAGGGCCTGAGGTTGCCCCAGGGTGTGCCGCCACGGTAGGCCCACCCCGCGGTGTGGGCGTGCAGAAGGGCCTGTTGTTGCTCTCTGGTGTGCAGCCACGGCCGGCCTACCCGTGGGTGGGCGTGCCGAAGGGCCTGGCGATTTACCTTCTGGGTGTGCCGCCACGGCCAGCCCACCCGCGGGTCGGGCGCGCAGAACGCGGCCTGCAGTTTCTTCTGGGTTGACGAACGACCAGCTTTCCCGT
Organism: Luscinia megarhynchos; assembly: GCA_034336665.1. Lineage (NCBI taxonomy): Eukaryota > Metazoa > Chordata > Aves > Passeriformes > Muscicapidae > Luscinia > Luscinia megarhynchos. The sequence continues at coordinate 84,191 of JAPFBE010000106.1, forward strand.
GGGTGGGCGGCAGAACTGTTTGCGCTTTGCCATTGGGTGAGCTCTCCATATCGGCCCACCCGTGGGTGGGCGTGGAGAACTGTTTGGCGTGTGCTCTCTGGGTGTGCCGCCACGGCCGGCCTACCCGTGGGTGGGCGTGCAGAAGGGCCTGCATTTTCTTCTGGGATGACGCGAACGACCAGCTTACCCGCGGTGGGCTGCAGAAGGGCTCCGCGCAGTGCCTCTGGGTGTGTCATGACGGCCGGCCCACCCGTGGGTGGGCGTGCACAACTGTTTTCGTGGTGGCTCTGGGCACGCCACGAACGGCCGGCCCACTCGTGGGTGGGCGGTAGAACTGTTTGCGCGTAGCCTCTGGTGTGCCGCCACGGGCCGGCCCACACGCGGAGTGGGCGCAGCAGAAATCGGCCTGCGGTTGCCTCTGGATGTGCCGCCATCGCCGTGGCCACCCGTCGGTGGACGCGGCAGAACTGTTTCATGCGTGTGCCTCTGGGTGTGCCGCCACGGGCCGGCCTACCCGCGGTGGGCGTGCAGAAGTGCCTCAGCGGTTGCTCCTGGTTGTGCCGCCACGGGCGGGCCCACCCGCGTGTGGGCGTGCAGAAGAGCCTCGCGGTTGCCTCTGGGTGTGCCGCCACGGCCGGCCCACCCGCTGGTGGGTGTGCAGAAGGGCCCTGCGCTTGCCTCTTGGGTGTGCAGCCACGGCCGGCCTACCCCGCGGGTGGTAGTGCAGAAGGGCCTGGCGGTTACCTCTGGGTGTGCCGCCGGCCAGCTCCACCCGTGGGTGGGCGTGCAGAAGGGCCTGCAGTTTCTTCTGGGTTGACGCAACAACCAGCTTACCCGTGGGTGGGGCTGCAGAACTGTTAGCGTAGTGCCTCTGAGTGTGCCGCCACGGCCGGCCCACCCGTGGGTGGGCGTGCAGAACTGTTAGCGCGGTGCCTCTGAGTGTGCCGTCGGCCGTGCCCACCCGTGGGTGGGCGACAGAAGGGCTCTGCGGTTGACTCTGGGTGTGCCGCTGACGGGCCGGCCCACCCGTGGGTGGGCGCGGCAGAAGGGCCTCGCGGTTTCCTCTGGGTTGACGCGAACGACCAACCCACCCCGTAGGGTGGGCGTGCAGAACTGTTTGCGTGTGCCTCTGGGTGTGCCGCCACGGCCGGCCCACCCCGTGTGGGCGGCAGAAGAGCCTGCGGTTTCCTCTGGGTTGACGCAACGACCAACCCACCCGTAGGTGGGCGTGCAGAACTGTTTATGCGGTGCCTCTGGGTGTGCTTCGCCACGGCCGGCCCACCCGCGGGTGGGCGTGCAGAAGGGCCTGCGGTTTCCTCTGGGTGTGCCACACGCGGCACAATCTGCGGGTGGGCGTGGCAGAAGGGCCTGCGGTTGCCTTTCTGGGTAGTAGCCTCGGCCAGCACACACCCGTGGGTGGGCGTGCAGACGGGCCTGCATTTTCTTCTGGGTTGACGAACGACCAGCTTACCCGTGGGTGGGCGTGCAGAACTGTTTGCGTGTGCCTCTGGGTGTGCCGCTGACGGCCGGCCCACCCCCTGGGTGGGCGTGCAGAACTGTTTGGCGCGTGGCTCTGGGTGTGCCGCTGACGGGCGGCCCACCCGTGGGTGGGGCGGCAGAAGGGTCTGAGGTTCCCCCTGGCTGTGCCGCCACGGCCGGCCCACCCGCGTGTGGCCGTGCAGAAGGGCCTGCAGTTTCTTTTAAGTTGACGCAACGACCAGCTTTCCGTGGGTGGGCTGCAGAACTGTTTGAGGTGTGCTCTGGGTGTGCCACGACGTCAGCTCCACCCTGCGGGTGGGCGTGCAGAAGGGCCTGCATTTTTCCCCCTGGGTGTGCCGCCACGGCCGGCCCACCCGTTGGTGGGTGTGCAGAAGGCCCCGCGCTTTGTCTTCTGGGTGTGCAGCCCCGACCGGCCTACCCCGTGTGTGGGCGGCAGAAGGGTTTGCGCTTGCCTCTGAGTGTGCCGCCACGGCCGCCCACCCCTGGGTGGGCGTGCAGAACGGTTTGGCGTTTTGCCCTCTGAGTGTCGCAAGACGTCGGCCCACCCCTGGGTGGGCGTGCAGAAGGGTTTGCGTTTGCCTCTGAGTGTGCCGTCACGGCCGGCCCACCCCTGGGTGGGAGTGCAAAAGGGCCTGCGATTACCTCTGGGTTTGCCGCCACGGCCAGCCCCCCGTGGGTGGGCGTGCAGAAGGGCCTGCAGTTTCTTCTGGGTTGACGAACGACCAGCTTACCCGTGGGTGGGCGGCAGAACTTTTTACATGTGGTGCTCTCTGGCGCGGTGCCGCCGACGGCCGGCCCACCCGTGCGGGTGGGCGTGCATAACTGTTTGCGCGGTGCCTCTGAGAGTGGGCGCCATGGCCGGCCCACCAGTGGTTGGACGTGCAGAAGGGTTTGCGCTTTGCCTCTGAGTGTGCCGCCACGGCCGGCCTACCCGTGGGTGGGCGTGCAGAAGGGCCTGCGGTTTCCCTCTGGGTTGACGCAGAACGACCAACCCACCCGTAGGTGGGGCGCCCAGAACTGTTTGCGTGTGCCTCTGGGTGTGCCGCCACGGGCCGGACCACCCGTGGGTGGGCGTGCAGAAAGGCCTGCGCTTCCTCTGGGTGTGCCGCCACGGGCCGGCCCACCCGTGGGTGAACGCACAACTGTTTGCGTGGCTCTGGCGCTGCAAGCGCGCTACGGGCCGGCCCACCTCGTGGGTGGGGCGGAAGAACCGTTTGGCGTGTGGCTCTGGGTATACCAGCGACGGGCCGGCCCACCCAAGAGTGGGCGTGCAGAAGGCCTGCGGTTGCCTCTGGGTGCCGCCACACGGCCAGCCCACTCGTGGGTGGGCTGCAGAAGGGTTTGCTTTGCCCCTGGGTGTGCCGCCACGGCCGGGCCTACCCATGGGAGGAGCGTGCAGAAGGCCCCCGCGGTTTCCCTCTGGGTTGACGCAGCGACCAACCCACCCGTAGGGTGGGCGTGCAGAATTGTTCTGCGTGTGCCTCTGGGTGTGCAGTAACGGCCGGCCTACCCGTGGGTGGGCGTGCAGAACTGTTTGCGTTTGAAGCTGGGTGTGCCGCCACGGTCGGCCCACCCGTGGGTGGGCGTGCAGAACTGTTTGCGTGTGGCTCTGGGTGTGCCGCCACGGCCGGCCCACCCGCGGGTGGGCGTGCAGAAGGGCCTGCGCTTTGCGCTTTGGGTGTGCCATACGGCCGGCCACCCACCCGTGGGTGGGCGTGCAGAACTGTTTGCGCAGTGACTCTTGGTGTGTCAAGACGGGCCCGCCCACCCGTTGGTGGGCGTGCAGAAGGGTTTGCGTTTGCCTCTGAGTGTGGCGCCATGGCCGGCCCACCCGTGGTTGGGCGTGCAGAAGGGTTTGCGTTTGCCTCTGAGGGTGCCGCCATGGCCGGCCCACCCGTGAGTGGGCGTGCAGAACTGTTTGCGTGTGCCTCTGGGTGTGCCGCCACGGCCGGCACACCCGTAGGTGATCGTGCAGAACTCTTTGCGTGTGCCTCTGGCTGTGCTGCCACGGCCGGCCCACCCGTGGGTGGGCGTGCAGTGGGGCCTGCGGTTGCTCCTGGGTGTGCCGCCACGGCCGGCCCACCCGTTGGTGGGTGTGCAGAAGGCCCTGCGGTTGCCTCTGGGTGTGCAGCCACGGCCGGCCTACCCGTGGGTGGGAGTGCAGAAAAGCCTGCGGGTACATCTGGGTGTGCCGCCACGGCCAGCCCACCCGTGGGTGGGCGTGCAGAAGGGCCTGCATTTTCTTCTGGGATGACGCAACGACCAGCTTACCCGTGGGTGGGCGTGCAGAACTGTTAGCGTGTGCCTCTGGGTGTGCCGCCACGGCCGGCCCACCTGTGGGTGTGCGTGCAGGACTGTTTGGGTGTGCCTCTGGGTGTGCCGCCACGGCCGGCCCACCCGTGGGTGGGCGTGCAGAAGGTCCTGAGATTGCCCCGGGGTGTGCCGCCACGGTAGGCCCACCCGTGTGTGGGCGTGCAGAAGGGCCTGCGGTTGCCTCTGGGTGTGCCGCCACGGCCAGCCCAGCCGTGGGTGGGAGTGCAGAAGGGCCTGCAGTTTCTTCTGGGTTGACGCAACGACCAGATTTCCCGTGGGTGGGCGTGCAGAACTGTTTGCGTGTGCCTCTGGGTGTGCCGCCACGGCCGGCCCACCCGTGGGTGGGCGTGCAGAACTGTTTGCGTGTGCCTCTGGGTGTGCCGCCACAGCCGGCCCACCCGTGGGTCGGTGTGCAGAAGGCCCTGCGGTTGCCTCTGGGTGTGCAGGCACGGCCTGCCTACCCGTTGGTGGGAGTGCAGAAGGGCCTGCGATTACCTCTGGGTGTGCCGCCACGGCCAGCCCTCCCGTGGGTGAACGTGCAGAAGGGCCTGCAGTTTCTTCTGGGTTGACGCAACGACCAGCTTACCCGTGGGTGGGCGTGCAGAACTGTTAGCGTGTGCCTTTGGGTGTGCCGCCACGGCCGGCCCACCCGTGGGTGGGCGTGCAGAACTGTTTGGGTGAGCCTCTGGGTGTGCCGCCACGGCCGGCCCACCAGTGGGTGGGCGTGCAGAAGGCCCTGCGGTTGCCTCTGGGTGTGCAGCCATGGTTGGCCTACCCGTGGGTGCGTGTGCAGAACTGTTTGCATGTGGCTATGGGTGTGCCGCCACACCCGGCTCACCTGTGGGTGGGCGTGCAGAAGGGTTTGCGGTTGCCTCTGGGTTTACGCAACGGCCGGCTCACCCGTGGGTGGGCGTGGAGAACTATTTGCCTGTGCCCCTGGGTGTGCCGCTACGGCCGGCCCATCTGTGGGTGGGCGTGCAGAAGGGCCTGCGCTTGCTTCTGGGTTGACGCAAGAACCAGCCCACCCGTAGGTGGGCGTGCAGAACTGTGTGCGTGTGCCTCTGGGTGTGCCGCCACGGTCGGCCCTCCCGTAGGTGGGCGTGCAGAACTGTTTGCGTGTGCCTCTGGGTGTGCCGCCACGGCCGGCCCACCCGTGGGTGGGCGTGCAGAAGGCCCTGCGGTTGCCTCTGGGTGTGCAGCCACGGCCGGCCTACCCGTCGGTGGGAGTGCAGAAGGGCCTGCGGGTACATCTGGGTGTGCCGCCACGGCCAGCCCACCCGTGGGTGGGCGTGCAGAAGGGCCTGCGGTTTCCTCTGGGATGACGCAACGACCAGCTTACCCGTGGGTGGGCGTGCAGAACTGTTAGCATGTGCCTCTGGGTGTGCCGCCACGGCCGGCCCACCCGTGGGTGGGCGTGCAGAACTGTTTGGGTGAGCCTCTGGGTGTGCCGCCACGGCCGGCCCACCCGTAGGTGGGCGTACAGAAGGGCCTAAGGTTGCCCCGGCGTGTGCCGCCACGGTAGGCCCACCCGTGTGTGGGCGTGCAGAAGGGCCTGCGTTTGCCTCTGGGTGTGCCGCCACGGCCGGCCCACCCGTGGGTGGGCGTGCAGAAGGGTTTGCGTTTGCCTCTGAGTGTGCCGCAACGACCGGCCCATTCGTGGGTGGGCGTGAAGAAGGGTTTGCGTTTGCCTCTGAGTGTGCCGCCACGGCCGGCCCACCAGTGGGTGGGTGTGAAGAAGGCCCTGCGGTTGCCTCTGGGTGTGCAGCCACGGCCGGCCTACCCGTGGGTGGGCATGCAGAAGGGCCTGCGGTTGCCTCTGGGTGTGCCGCCACGGCCAGCCCACCCGTGGGTGAACGTGCAGAAGGGCCTGCAGTTTCTTCTGGGTTGACGCAACGACCAGCTTACCCGTAGGTGGGCGTGCAGAAGGGCCTGCGTTTGCCTCTGGGTGTGCCGCCACGGCCGGCCCACCCCTGGGTGGGCGTGCAGAAGGGCCTGCGTTTGCCCCTGGTTGTGCCGCCACGGCGGGCCCACCCGTGGGTGGGCGTGCAGAAAGGCCTGCGTTTGCCTCTGGGTGTGTCGCCACGGCCGACCCACCCGTTGGTGGGTGTGCAGAAGGCCCTGCGTTTGCCTCTGGGTGTGCAGCCACGGCCGGCCTACCCGTGGTTGGGCGTGCAGAAGGGCCTGCGGTTTCCTCTGGGTGTGCCGCCACAGCCAGCCCACCCGTGGGTGGGCGTGCAGGAGGGCCTGCAGTTTCTTCTGGGTCGACGCAACGACCAACTTACCCGTGGGTGGGCGTGCAGAACTGTTTGCGTGTGCCTCTGGGTGTGCCGCCACGGCCGGCCCACCCGTGGGTGGGCGTGCAGAACTGTTTGCGTGTGCCTCTGGGTGTGCCGCCACGGCCGGCCCACCCCTGCGTGGGCGTGGAGTGGGGCCTGCGGTTGCTCCTGGGTGTGCCGCCACGGCCGGCCCACCCATTGGTGGGTGTGCAGAAGGCCCTGCGGTTGCCTCTGGGTGTGCAGCCACGGCCGGACTACCCGTGGGTGGGAGTGCAGAAGGGCCTGCGGGTACATCTGGGTGTGCCGCCACGGCCAGCCCACCCGTGGGTGAACGTGCAGAAGGGCCTGAGTTTGCCCCGGGGTGTGCCGCCACGGCCGGCCCACCCGTGGGTGGGCGTGCATTAGGGCCTGCGGTTGCCTCTGGGTGTGCAGCAACGGCCGGCCTACCCGTGGGTGGGCGTGCAGAACTATTTGCGTGTGCCTCTGGGTGTGCCGCCACGGCCGGCCCACCCGTGGGTGGGAGTGCAGAAGGGCCTGCGGTTGCCCCTGGGTGTGCCGCCACGGCCGGCCCACCTGTGGGTGGGCGGGCAGAAGGGCCTGCGGTTTCCTCTGGGTTGACGCAACGACCAGCCCTCCCGTAACTGGGCGTGCAGAACTGTTTGCTTTTGCCTCTGGGTGTGCCGCCACGGCCGGCCAACCCGTGGGTGGGCGTGCAGAACTGTTTGCGTGTGGCTCTGGGTGTGCCGCAACGGCCGGCCCACCCGTGGGTGGGCGTGCAGAAGGCCCTGCGGTTGCCTCTGGGTTTGCCGCTACGGCCGGCCCACCCGTGGGTGGGCGTGCAGAACTGTTTGCGTGTGCCTCTGGGTGTGCCGCCACGGCCGGCCTACCCGTGGGTGGGCGTGCAAAAGTGCCTGCGCTTGCTCCTGGTTGTGCAGCCACGGCGGGCCCACCCGTGAATGGGCGTGCAGAAGGGCCTGCCATTGCCTCTGGGTGTGCCGCCACGGCCGGCCCACCCGTTGGTGGGTGTGCAGAAGGGCCTGCGTTTGCCTCTGGGTGTGCAGCCACAGCCGGCCTACCCGTGGGTGGGAGTGCAGAAGGGCCTGCGGTTACCTCTGGGTGTGCTGCCACGGCCAGCCCACCCGTGGGTGGGCGTGCAGAAGGGCCTGCAGTTTCTTCTGGGTTGACGCAACGACCAGCTTACCCGTGGGTGGGCGTGCAGAACTGTTTGCGTGTGCCTCTGGGTGTGCCGCCACGGCCGGCCCACCCGTGGGTGGGCGTGCACAACTCTTTGCGTGTGGCTATGGGCGTGCCGCAACGGCCGGCCCACTCGTGGTTGGGCGTGCAGAACTGTTTGCGTGTGCCTCTGGGTGTGCTGCCACGGCCGGCCCACCTGTGGGTGGGCGGGCAGAAGGGCCTGCGGTTTCCTCTGGGTTGACGCAACGACCAGCTTACCCGTGGGTGGGCGTGCAGAAGGGCCTGCGTTTGCCTCTGGGTGTGCCGTCACGGCCGGCCCACCCGTGGGTGGGCGTGCAGAAGGCCCTGCGGTTGCCTCTGGGTGTGCAGCAACGGCCGGCCTACCCGTGGGTGGGCGTGCAGAAGGGTTTGCGTGTGGCTCTGGGTGTGCCGCCACGGCCGCCCTACCCGTGGGTTGGCGTGCAGAAGGGCCTGCTGTTGCCTCCGGATGTGCCGCCACGGCAGGTTCACCCGTTGGTGTGTGTGCAGAAGGGCCTGCGTTTGCCCCTGGGTGTGCAGCCACGGCCGGCCTACCCGTGGGTGGGAGTGCAGAAGGGCCTTCGGTTACCTCTGGGTGTGCCGCCACGGCCAGCCCACCCGTGGGTGGGCGTGCAGAAGGGCCTGCAATTTCTTCTGGGTTGACGCAACGACCAGCTTTCCCGTGGGTGGGCGTGCAGAACTGTTTGCGTGTGCCTCTGGGTGTGCCGCCACGGCCGGCCCACCCGTGGGTGGGCGTGCAGAACTGTTTGCGTGTGGCTCTGGGTGTGCCGCCACGGCCGGCTCACCCGTGGGTGGGCGTGCAGAAGGGTTTGCGTTTGCCCCTGGGTGTGCCGCCACGGCCGGCCTACCCGTGGGAGGGGGTGCAGAAGGGCCTGCGGTTTCCTCTGGGTTGACGCAACGACCAACCCACCCGTGTGTGGGCGTGCAGAAGGGTTTGCGGTTGCCTCTGGGTGTGCCGCCACGGCCGGCCCACCAGTGGGTGGGCGTGCAGAAGGGCCTGCAGTTTTTCTGGGTTGACGCAACTAATCGGCTTTCCCGTGGCTGGGCGTGCAGAACTGTTTGCGTGTGCCTTTGGGTGCGCCGCCACTGCCGGCCTACCCGTGGGTGGGCGTGCAGAACTGTTTGCGTGTGTCTCTGCGTGTGCAGCCATGGCCGGCCTACCCGTGGGTGCGCATGCAGAACTGTTTGCATGTGGCTATGGGTGTGCCGCCACAGCCGGCTCACCTGTGGGAGGGCGTGCAGAAGGGCCTGCGGTTGCCCCTGGGTGTGAAGCCACGGCTGGCCCACCCGTGGGTGGGCGTGGAGAAGGGCCTGCGGTTGCCTCTGGGTGTGCAGCAACGGCCGGCCTACCCGTGGGTGGGCGTGCAGAACTATTTGCGTGTGCCTCTGGGTGTGCCGCCACGGCCGGCCCACCCGTGGGTGGGAGTGCAGAAGGGCCTGCGGTTGCCCCTGGGTGTGCCGCCACGGCCGGCCCACCCGTGGGTGGGCGGGCAAAAGGGCCTGCGGTTTCCTCTGGGTTGACACAACGACCAGCCCTCGCGTAACTGGGCGTGCAGAACTGTTTGCGTTTGCCTCTGGGTGTGCCGCCACGGTCGGCCAACCCGTGGGTGGGCGTGCAGAACTGTTTGCGCGGTGGCTCTGGGTGTCGCGAACGGCCGGCCCACCCGTGGGTGGGCGTGCAGAAGGCCCTGCGGTTGCCTCTGGGTTTGCCGCTACGGCCGGCCCACCCGTGGGTGGGCGTGCAGAACTGTTTGCGTGTGCCTCTGGGTGTGCCGCCACGGCCGGCCTACCCGTGGGTGGGCGTGCAAAAGTGCCTGCGCTTGCTCCTGGTTGTGCAGCCACGGCGGGCCCACCCGTGAATGGGCGTGCAGAAGGGCCTGCCATTGCCTCTGGGTGTGCCGCCACGGCCGGCCCACCCGTTGGTGGGTGTGCAGAAGGGCCTGCGTTTGCCTCTGGGTGCAGCCACAGCCGGCCTACCCGTGGGTGGGAGTGCAGAAGGGCCTCGCGGTTACCTCTGGGTGTGCTGCCACGGCCAGCCCACCCGTGGGTGGGGCGTGCAGAAGCGCCTGCAGTTTCTTCTGGGTTGACGCAACGACCAGCTTACCCGTGGGTGGGCGTGCAGAACTGTTTGCGTGTGCCTCTGGGTGTGCCGCCACGGCCGGCCCACCCGTGGGTGGGCGTGCACAACTCTTTGCGTGTGGCTATGGGCGTGCCGCAACGGCCGGCCCACTCGTGGTTGGGCGTGCAGAACTGTTTGCGTGTGCCTCTGGGTGTGCTGCCACGGCCGGCCCACCTGTGGGTGGGCGGGCAGAAGGGCCTGCGGTTTCCTCTGGGTTGACGCAACGACCAGCTTACCCGTGGGTGGGCGTGCAGAAGGGCCTGCGTTTGCCTCTGGGTGTGCCGTCACGGCCGGCCCACCCGTGGGTGGGCGTGCAGAAGGCCCTGCGGTTGCCTCTGGGTGTGCAGCAACGGCCGGCCTACCCGTGGGTGGGCGTGCAGAAGGGTTTGCGTGTGGCTCTGGGTGTGCCGCCACGGCCGCCCTACCCGTGGGTGGGCGTGCAGAAGGGCCTGCGGTTGCCTCTGGGTGTGCCGCCACGGCAGGTTCACCCGTTGGTGTGTGTGCAGAAGGGCCTGCGTTTGCCCCTGGGTGTGCAGCCACGGCCGGCCTACCCGTGGGTGGGAGTGCAGAAGGGCCTTCGGTTACCTCTGGGTGTGCCGCCACGGCCAGCCCACCCGTGGGTGGGCGTGCAGAAGGGCCTGCAGTTTCTTCTGGGTTGACGCAACGACCAGCTTTCCCGTGGGTGGGCGTGCAGAACTGTTTGCGTGTGCCTCTGGGTGTGCCGCCACGGCCGGCCCACCCGTGGGTGGGCGTGCAGAACTGTTTGCGTGTGGCTCTGGTGTGCCGCCACGGCCGGCCCACCCGTGGGTGGGCGTGCAGAAGGGTTTGCGTTTGCCCCTGGGTGCCGCCACGCCCGGCCTACCCGTGGAGGGGGGTGCAGAAGGGCCTCGCGGTTTCCACTGGGTTGACGCGAACGACCAACCCACCCGTGTGTGGCCGTGCAGAAGGGGTTTGCGGTTGCCTCTGGGTGTGCCGCAACGGCCGGCCCACCAGTGGGTGGGCGTGCAGAAGGGCCTGCAGTTTTTTCTGGGTTGACGCAACGACCGGCTTTCCCGTGGCTGGGCGTGCAGAACTGTTTGCGTGTGCCTTTGGGTGCGCCGCCACTGCCGGCCTACCCGTGGGTGGGCGTGCAGAACTGTTTGCGTGTGTCTCTGCGTGTGCAGCCATGGCCGGCCTACCCGTGGGTGCGCATGCAGAACTGTTTGCATGTGGCTATGGGTGTGCCGCCACAGCCGGCTCACCTGTGGGAGGGCGTGCAGAAGGGCCTGCGGTTGCCCCTGGGTGTGAAGCCACGGCTGGCCCACCCGTGGGTGGGCGTGGATAAGGGCCTGCGGTTGCCTCTGGGTGTGCAGCAACGGCCGGCCTACCCGTGGGTGGGCGTGCAGAACTATTTGCGTGTGCCTCTGGGTGTGCCGCCACGGTAGGCCCACCCGTGGGTGGGCGTGCAGAAGGGCCTGCGGTTTCCTATGGGTGTGTTGCCACGGCCGGCTCATCAGTGGGTGGGCGTGCAGAAGGGCCTGGGGTTGCCTCTGGCTGTGTTGCTACGGCCGGCCCACCAGTGTTTGGGCGTGCAGAAGGGCCTGAGTTTGCCTCTGGGTGTGCCGCCACGGCCGGCCCACCCGTGGGTGGGCGTGCAGAAGGGTTTGCGTGTGGCTCTGGGTGTGCCGCCACGGCCGCCCTATCCCGTGGGTGGGCGTGCAGAAGGGCCTGCGGTTGCCTCTGGGTGTGCCGCCACGGCCGGCCCACCCGTGGGTGGGCGTGCAGAACTGTTTGCGTGTGCCTCTGGGTGTGCCGCCACGGCCGGCCCACCCGTGGGTGGGCGTGCAGTGGGGCCTGCGGTTGCTCCTGGGTGTGCCGCCACGGCCGGCCCACCCGTTGGTGGGTGTGCAGAAGGCCCTGCGGTTGCCTCTGGGTGTGCAGCCACGGCCGGCCTACTCGTGGGTGGGAGTGCAGAAGGGCCTGCGGGTACATCTGGGTGTGCCGCCACGGCCAGCCCACCCGTGGGTGGGCGTGCAGAAGGGCCTGCATTTTCTTCTGGGATGACGCAACGACCAGCTTACCCGTGGGTGGGCGTGCAGAACTGTTTGCGTGTGCCTCTGGGTGTGCAGCCGCGACCGGCCCACCCCTGGGTGGGCGTGCAGAACTGTTTGGGAGTGCCTCTGGGTGTGCCGCCACGGCCGGCCCACCCGTGGGTGGGCGTGCAGAAGGGCCTGAGGTTGCCCCGGGGTGTGCCGCCACGGTAGGCCCACCCGTGTGTGGGCGTGCAGAAGGGCCTGCGGTTTCCTCTGGGTTGACGCAACGACCAACCCACCCGTGTGTGGGCGTGCAGAAGGGTTTGCGGTTGCCTCTGGGTGTGCCGCCACGGCCGGCCCACCAGTGGGTGGGCGTGCAGAAGGGCCTGCAGTTTTTTCTGGGTTGACGCAACGACCGGCTTTCCCGTGGCTGGGCGTGCAGAACTGTTTGCGTGTGCCTTTGGGTGCGCCGCCACTGCCGGCCTACCCGTGGGTGGGCGTGCAGAACTGTTTGCGTGTGTCTCTGCGTGTGCAGCCATGGCCGGCCTACCCGTGGGTGCGCATGCAGAACTGTTTGCATGTGGCTATGGGTGTGCCGCCACAGCCGGCTCACCTGTGGGAGGGCGTGCAGAAGGGCCTGCGGTTGCCCCTGGGTGTGAAGCCACGGCCGGCCCACCCGTGGGTGGGCGTGGAGAAGGGCCTGCGTTTGCCCCTGGGAGTGCCGCAACGGCCGGCCAACCCGTGGGTGGGCGTGCAGAAGGGTCTGCGGTTGCCTCTGGGTTTACGCAACGGCCGGCTCACCCGTGGGTGGGCGTGGAGAACTATTTGCCTGTGCCCCTGGGTGTGCCGCTACGGCCGGCCCACCCGTGGGTGGGCGTGCAGAAGGGCCTGCGGTTGCCCCTGGGTGAGCCGCCACGGCCGGCCCACCTGTGGGTGGGCGTGCAGAAGGGCCTGCGGTTGCCTCTGGGTTGACGCAACGACCAGCCCACCCGTAGGTGGGCGTGCAGAACTGTTAGCGTGTGCCTCTGTGTGTGCCGCCACGGTCGGCCCACCCGTGGGTGGGCGTGCAGAACTGTTTGCGTGTTGCTCTGGGTGTGCCGCCACGGCCGGCCCACCCGTGGTTGGGCGTGCAGAAGGCCCTGCGGTTGCCTCTGGGTGTGCCGCTACGGCCGGCCAACCGTGGGTGGGCGTGCAGAACTATTTGCGTGTGCCTCTGGGTGTGCCGCCACGGCCGGCCCACCCCTGGGTGGGCGTGCAGAAGGGCCTGCGGTTGCCCCTGGTTGTGCCGCCACGGAGGGCATACCCGTTTTTGGGCGTGCAGAAGGGCCTGCGTTTGCCTCTGGGTGTGCCTCCGCGGCCGGCCCACCCGTTGGTGGGTGTGCAGAAGGCCCTGCGTTTGACTCTGGGTGTGCAGCCACGGCCGGCCTACCCGTGGTTGGGCGTGCAGAAGAGCCTGCGGTTACCTCTGGGTGTGCCGCCACGGCCAGCCCACCCGTGGGTGGGCGTGCAGAAGGGCCTGCAGTTTCTTCTGGGTTGACGCAACGACCAGCTTACCCGTGGGTGGGCGTGCAGAACTGTTTGCGTGTGCCTCTGGGTGTGCCGCCACGGCCGGCCCACCTGTGGGTGGGCGTGCAGTGGGGTCTGCGGGTACTCCTGGGTGTGCCGCCACGGCCGGCCCACCCGTTGGTGGGTGTGCAGAAGGCCCTGCGGTTGCCTCTGGGTGTGCAGCCACGGCCGGCCTACTCGTGGGTGGGAGTGCAGAAGGGCCTGCGGGTACATCTGGGTGTGCCGCCACGGCCAGCCCACCCGTGGGTGGGCGTGCAGAAGGGCCTGCATTTTCTTCTGGGATGACGCAACGACCAGCTTACCCGTGGGTGGGCGTGCAGAACTGTTTGCGTGTGCCTCTGGGTGTGCAGCCGCGGCCGGCCCACCCCTGGGTGGGCGTGCAGAACTGTTTGGGAGTGCCTCTGGGTGTGCCGCCACGGCCGGCCCACCCGTGGGTGGGCGTGCAGAAGGGCCTGAGGTTGCCCCGGGGTGTGCCGCCACGGTAGGCCCACACGTGTGTGGGCGTGCAGAAGGGCCTGCGGTTGCCTTTGGCGCAGTCGCCGACGGCCGGCCCACCCGTGGGTGGGGCGTGCAGAAGGGTTTGCGCTTTGCCTCTGAATGTGCCGCCACGGCCGGCCCACCAGTGGGTGGGTGTGAAGAAGGCCCTGCGGTTGCCTCTGGGTGTGCAGCCACGGCCGGCCTACCCGTGGGTGGGCATGCAGACGCGTTTGCGGTTGCTTCTGGGTGTGCCGCCACGGCCAGCCCACCCGTGGGTGGGCGTGCAGAAGGCCCTGCAGTTTCTTCTGGGTTGACGCAACGACCAGCTTTCCCGTGGGTGGGCGTGGAGAACTGTTTGCGTTTGCCATTGGGTGTGCCGCCACGGCCGGCCCACCCGTGGGTGGGCGTGCAGTAGGGCCTGCATTTTCCCCTGGGTGTGCCGCCACGGCCGGCCCACCCGTGGGTGGGTGTGCAGAAGGCCCTGCGGTTGCCTCTGGGTGTGCCGCCACGGCCGGCCTACCCGTGGGTGGGAGTGCAGAAGGGCCTGCGATTACTTCTGGGTGTGCCGCCACGGCCAGCCCACCCGTGGGTGAACCTGCAGAAGGGCCTGCAGTTTCTTCTGGGTTGACGCAACGACAAGCTGACCCGTTGGTGGGCGTGCAGAACTGTTTGCGTGTGCCTCTGGGTGTGCCGCTGACGTCGGCCCACCCGTGGGTGGGCGTGCAGAAGGGTTTGCGTCTGCCTCTGAGTGAGCCTTGACGTCGGCCCACCCGTGGGTGGGCGTGCAGAAGGGTTTGCGTTTGCCTCTGAGTGTGCCGCCACAGCCGGCCCACCCGTGGGTGGGCGTGCCGAACGGCCTGCGGTTTCTTTAGGGTTGACGCAACGACCAACCCACCCGTAGGTTGGCGAGCAGAACTGTTTGCGTGTGCCTTTGGGTGTGCCGCCACGGCCGGCCCACCAGTGGGTGGCGTGCAGAAGGGCCTGCGGTTGCCTCTGGGTGTGCCGCCACGGCCGGCCCAACAGTGGGTGGGCGTGCAAAAGGCCCTGCGGTTGCCTCTGGGTGTGCCGCCATGGCCGGCCTACCCGTGGGTGCGCGTGCAGAACTGTTTGCATGTGGCTATGGGTGTGCCGCCACAGCCGGCTTACCTGTGGGAGGGCGTGCAGAAGGGCCTGCGGTTGCCCCTGGGTGTGCAGCCACGGCCGGCCCACCAGTGGGTGGGCGTGGAGAAGGGCCTGCGTTTGCCCCTGGGAGTGCCGCAACGGCCGGCCAACCCGTGGGTGGGCGTGCAGAAGGGTCTGCGGTTGCCTCTGGGTTTACGCAACGGCCGGCTCATCAGTGGGTGGGCGTGGAGAACTATTTGCCTGTGCCCCTGGGTGTGCCGCTTCACGGCCGGCCCACCCGTGGGTGGGGCGTGCAGAAGGGCCTGCGGTTGCCCGTGGGTGAGCCATGACGGCCGGCCCACCTGTGGGTGGGCGTGCAGAAGAAGAGCCCTCGCGGTTGCCTCTGGGTTGACGCAACGACCAGCCCACCCGTAGGTGGGCGTGCAGAACTGTTAGCGTGTGCCTCTGGGTGTGCCGCCACGGTCGGCCCACCCGTGGGTGGGCGTGCAGAACTGTTTGCGTGTTGCTCTGGGTGTGCCGCCACGGCCGGCCCACCCGTGGTTGGGCGTGCAGAAGGCCCTGCGGTTGCCTCTGGGTGTGCCGCTACGGCCGGCCAACCGTGGGTGGGCGTGCAGAACTATTTGCGTGTGCCTCTGGGTGTGCCGCCACGCCCGGCCCACCCGCGGGTGGGCGTGCAGAAGGGCCTGCGGTTTCCTCAGGGTTGACGCAACGACCAACCCACCCGTAGGTTGGCGAGCAGAACTGTTTGCGGTTGCCTCTGGGTGTGCCGCCATGGCCGGCCTACCCGTGGGTGCGCGTGCAGAACTGTTTGCATGTGGCTATGGGTGTGCAGCCACGGCCGGCCCACCCGTGGGTGGGCGTGCAGAAGGGCCTGCTTTTCCCCCTGGGTGTTCCGCCACGGTAGGCCCACCCGTGTGTGGGCGTGCAGAATGGCCTGCGTTTGCCACCGGGTGTGCCGCCACGGCCTGCCTACCCGTGGGTGGGCGTGCAGAAGGGTTTGCGTTTGCCTCTGAGTGTGGCGCCATTGCCGGCCCACCCGTGGTTGGGCGTGCAGAAGGGTTTGCGTTTGCCTCTGAGTGTGCCGCCACGGCCGGCCTACCCGTTGGTGGATGTTCAGAAGGGCCTGCGTTTGCCTCTGGGTGTGCAGCCACGGCCGGCCTACCCGTGGGTGGGCGTGCAGAAGGGCCTGCGGTTACCTCTGGGTGTGCCGCCACAGCCAGCCCACCCGTGGGTGAACCTGCAGAAGGGTTTGCAGTTTCTTCTGGGTTGACGCAACGACCAGCTTTCCAGTTGGTGGGCGTGCAGAACTGTGTGCGTGTGCCTCTGGGTGTGCCGCCACGGCCGGCCCACCCGTGGGTGGGCGTGCAGAAGGGTTTGCGTTTGCCTCTGAGTGTGCCGCCACGGCCGGCCTACCCGTGGGTGGGCGTGCAGAAGGGCCTGCGGTTTCCTCTGGGTTGACGCAACGGCCAACCCACCCGTAGGTGGGCGTGCAGAACTGTTTGCGTGTGCCTCTGGGTGTGCCGCCACGGCCGACCAACCCCTGGGTGGGAGTGGAGAAAGCCCTGCGGTTGCCTCTGGGTGTGCCGCCACGGCCGGCCCACCCGTGGGTGGGCGTGCAGTAGGGCCTGCATTTTCCCCTGGGTGTGCCGCCACGGCCGGCCCACCCGTGGGTGGGTGTGCAGAATGCCCGGCGTTTGCCTCTGGGTGTGCCGCCACGGCCGGCCTACCCGTGGGTGGGCGTGCAGAAGGGCCTGCGATTACCTCTGGGTTTACCGCCACGGCCAGCCCACCCGTGGGTGAACGTGCAGAGGGGCCTGCAGTTTCTTCTAAGTTGACGCAACGACCAGCTTACCCGTGGGTGGGCGTGCAGAAGGGTTTGCGTTTGCCGGTGAGTGAGCCGCCACGGCCGGCCCACCCGTGGGTGGGTGTGCAGAAGGGTTTGCGTTTGCCTCTGGGTGTGCCGCCACGGCCGGCCCACCCGTGTGTGGGCGTGCAGAAGGGCCTGCGGTTTCCTCAGGGTTGACGCAACGGCCAACCCACCCGTAGGTGGGCGTGCAGAACTGTTTGCGTAGTGCCTTTGGGTGTGCCGCCGACGCCGGCCCACCCGTGGGTGGGGCGTGCATAAGGGCCTGCGGTTGCCTCTGGGTGTGCCGCCACGGCCGGCCCACCCGTGTGTGGCGTGCAGAAGGCCCTGCGGTTGCCTCTGGGTGTGCAGCCATGGCCGGCCTACCCGTGGGTGCGCGTGCAGAACTGTTTGCATGTGGCTATGGGTGTGCCGCCACAGCCGGCTCACCTGTGGGTGGGCGTGCAGAAGGGCCTGCGGTTGCCCCTGGGTGTGCAGCCACGGCCGGCCCACCCGTGGGTGGGCGTGGAGAAGGGCCTGCGTTTGCCCCTGGGTGTGCCGCCACGGCCGGCAACCCGTGGATGGGCGTGCAGAAGGGCCTGCGGTTGCCTCTGGGTTTACGCAACGGCCGGCTCACCCGTAAGTGGGCGTGGAGAACTATTTGCCTGTGCCTTTGGGTGTGCCGCTACGGCCGGCCCACCCGTGGGTGGGCGTGCAGAAGGGCCTGCGGTTGCCTCTGGGTTGACGCAACGACCAGCCCACCCGTAGGTGGGCGTGCAGAACTGTTTGCGTGTGCCTCTGGGTGTGCCGCCACGGTCGGCCCACCCGTGGGTGGGCGTGCAGAACTGTTTGCGTGTGGCTCTGGGTGTGCCGCCACGGCCGGCCCACCCGTGGGTGGGCGTGCAGAAGGCCCTGCGGTTGCCTCTGGGTGTGCCGCTACGGCCGGCCAACCGTGGGTGGGCGTGCAGAAAGGCCTGCGTTTGCCTCTGGGTGTGCCGCCACGGCCGGCCCACCCGTTAGTGGGTGTGCAGAAGGGCCTGCGGTTACCTCTGGGTGTGCCGCCACGGCCAGCCCACCCGTGGGTGGGCGTGCAGAAGGGCCTGCAGATTCTTCTGGGTTGACGCAACGACCAGCTTACCCGTGGGTGGGCGTTGAGAACTGTTAGCGTGTGCCTCTGGGTGTGCCGCCACGGCCGGCCCACCCGTGGGTGGGCGTGCAGAACTGTTTGGGTGTGCCTCTGAGTGTGCCGCCACGGCCGGCCCACCCGTGGGTGGGCGTGCAGAAGGGCCTGAGTTTGCCCCGGGGTGTGCCGCCACGGTAGGCCCACCCGTGTGTGGGCGTGCAGAAGGGCCTGCGGTTGCCTCTGGGTGTGCCGCCACGGCCGGCCCACCCGTGGGTGGGCGTGCAGAAGGGTTTGCGTTTGCCTCTGAGTGTGCCGCCACGGCCGGCCCATTCGTGGGTGGGCGTGAAGAAGGGTTTGCGTTTGCCTCTGAGTGTGCCGCCACGGCCGGTCCACCAGTGAGTGGGTGTGCAGAAGGGCCAGCGGTTGCCTCTGGGTGTGCAGCCACGGCCGGCCTACCCGTGGGTGGGCGTGCAGAAGGGCCTGCAGTTTCTTCTGGCTTGACGCAACGACCAGCTTTCCCGTGGTTGGGCGTGCAGGACTGTTTGCGTTTGCCATTGGGTGTGCCGCCACGGCCGGCCCACCCGTGGGTGGGCGTGCAGAACTGTTTGCGTGTGCCTCTGGGTGTGCCGCCACAGCCGGCCCACCCGTGGGTGGGCGGTAGGGCCTGCATTTTTCCCCTGGGTGTGCCGCCACGGCCGGCCCACCTGTGGGTGGGCTGCAGAAGGGCCCGCGCTTTGCTCTCTGGGTTGATCGCGAACGACCAGCCCACTTGAAGGTGGGCGGTAGAACTGTTTTATGATGCCTCTGCGTGCCGCTACGGTCGGCTCCACCCGTGGGTGGGCGTGCAGAACTGTTTGCGTGTGGCTCTGGGTGTGCCGCCACGGCCGGCCCACCCGTGGGTGGGCGTGCAGAAGGCCCTGCGGTTGCCTCTGGGTGTGCCGCTACGGCCGCCCAACCGTGGGTGGGCGTGCAGAACTGTTTGCGTGTGCCTCTGAATGTGCCGCCACGGCCGGCCCACCCCTGGGTGGGCGTGCAGAAGGTCCTGCGGTTGCCTCTGGGTGTGCAGGCACGGCCGGCCTACCCGTGTGTGGGTGTGCAGAAAGGCCTGCTATTACCTCTGGGTGTGCCGCCACGGCCAGCCCACCCGTGGGTGAACGTGCAGAAGGGCCTGCAGTTTCTTCTGGGTTGACGCAACGACCAGCTTACCCGTAAGTGGGCGTGCAGAACTGTTTGCGTGTGCCTCTGGGTGTGCCGCCACGGCCGGCCCACCCGTGGGTGGGCGTGCAGGAGGGTTTGCGTTTGCCTCTGAGTGTGCCGCCACGGCCGGCCCATTCGTGGGTGGGCGTGAAGAAGGGTTTGCGTTTGCCTCTGAGTGTGCCGCCACGGCCGGTCCACCAGTGAGTGGGTGTGCAGAAGGGCCAGCGGTTGCCTCTGGGTGTGCAGCCACGGCCGGCCTACCCGTGGGTGGGCGTGCAGAAGGGCCTGCAGTTTCTTCTGGCTTGACGCGAACGACCAGCTTTCCGCGTGGTTGGGCTTTGCAGGACTGTTTACGCTTTGCCATTGGGTGTGCCGCTTACGGCCGGCCCACCCGTGGGTGGGCGTGCAGAATTGTTTATGTGTGCCTCTGGGTGTGCCGCCACGGTCGGCTCACCCGTGGGTGGGCGTGCAGAAGGCCCCTGCGGTTGCCTCTGGGTTGACGCGATCCCACCAGCCCAACCCGAAGGTGGGCGCTGTAGAACTGTTTATGCGGTGCTCTGGGTGTGCCGCTGACGGTCGGCCCACCCGTGGGTGGGCGTGCAGAACTGTTTCATGGTGTGGCTCTGGGTGTGCCGCCATACGGGCGCTCACCCGTGGGTGGGCGTGCAGAAGGCCCTGCGGTTGCCTCTGGGTGTGCAGCCATGGCCCGCCCTACCCGTGGGTGCGCTGCGTGCAGAACTTGTTTGCATGTGGCTATGGGTGTGCCGCCACAGCCGGCTCACCTGTGGGTGGGCGTGCAGAAGGGCCCGCGGTTGCCCCTGTGTGTGCAGCGACGGCCGGCCCACCCGCGGGTGGGCGTGCATAAGGGCCTCGCGTTTGCCCCTGGGTGTGCCGCCACGGCCGGCAACCCGTGGATGGGCTGTGCAGAAGGCCTCGGGCGGTTGCCTCTGGGTTTACGCTAGCGGCCGGCTCACCCCTAAGTGGGCGTGGAGAACTATTTGCCTGTGCCTTTGGGTGTGCCGCTACGGCCGGCCCACCCGTGGGTGGGCGTGCAGAAGGGGCCTGGGCGGTTGCCTCTGGGTTGACGCGACGACCAGCCCACCCGTGAGGTGGGCGTGCAGAACTGTTTGCGTAGTGCCTCTGGGTGCCGCCGACAGTCGGCCCACCCGTGGGTGGGCGTGCAGAACTGTTTGCCTGTGGCTCTGGGTGTGCCGCCACGGCCGTCCCCACCCGTGGGTGGGCGTGCAGAAGGCCCCTGCGGTTGCCTCTGGTGTGCTCGCCACGGCCGCCAACCGTGGGTGGGCGTGCAGAAAGGCCTCGCGTTTGCCTCTGGGTGTGCCACACGGCCGGCACACCCGTTAGTGGGTGTGCAGAAGGGCCTGCGGTTACCTCTGGGTGTGCCGCGACGGCCAGCCCACCCGTGGGTGGGCGTGCAGAAGGGCCTGCAGATTCTTCTGGGTTGACGCTAACGACCAGCTTACCCGCGGGTGGGCGCTTGAGAACTGTTAGCTGCAGTGCCTCTGGGTGTGCCGCCGACGGCCAGCCCACCCGTGGGTGGGCTGTGGTAGAACTGTTTGGGTGTGCCTCTGAGTGTCCCGCTGACGGCCGGCCCACCCGTGGGTGGGCGTGCAGAAGGGCCTGAGTTTGCCCCGGGTGTGCCGCTGACGGTAGGCCCACCCGTGTGGGCGTGGCAGAAGGGCCTGCGGTTGCCTCTGGGTGTGCCGCCACGGCCGGCCCACCCGTGGGTGGGCGTGCAGAAGGGTTTGCGTTTGCCTCTGAGTGTGCCGCCACGGCCGGCCCATTCGTGGGTGGGCGTGAAGAAGGGTTTGCGTTTGCCTCTGAGTGTGCCGCCACGGCCGGTCCACCAGTGAGTGGGTGTGCAGAAGGGCCAGCGGTTGCCTCTGGGTGTGCAGCCACGGCCGGCCTACCCGTGGGTGGGCGTGCAGAAGGGCCTGCAGTTTCTTCTGGCTTGACGCAACGACCAGCTTTCCCGTGGTTGGGCTGCAGGACTGTTTGCGTTGCCATTGGGTGTGTCTACGACGTCGCCCACCCGCGGGGTGGGCTGCAGAACTGTTTATGCGGTGTGCCTCTGGGTGTGCCGCCGACAGCCGGCCCACCCGTGGGTGGGCGTGTAGTAGGGCCTGCATTTTCCCCTGGGTGTGCCGCTACGGCCGGCCCACCTGTGGGTGGGCGTGCAGAAGGGCCTCGCGCTTTGCCTCTGGGTTGACGCGACGCACCAGCCCACCCGGAAGGTGGGCGTGTAGAACTGTTTTGCGATGCCTCTGGGTGTGCCGCCACGGTCGGCCCACCCCGTGGGTGGGCGTGCAGAACTGTTTGCGTGTGGCTCTGGGTGTGCCGCTGACGGCCGCCCACCCGTGGGTGGGCGTGGTAGAAGGCCCCGCGGTTGCCTCTGGGTGTGCCGCCACGGCCGCCTAACCGTGGGTGGGCGTGCAGAACTGTTTGCGCGGTGCCTCTGAATGTGCCGCCGACGGCCGGCCCACCCCTGGGTGGGCGTGCAGAAGGTCCTGCGGTTGCCTCTGGGTGTGCAGGCACGGCCGGCCTACCCGTGTGTGGGTGTGCAGAAAGGCCTGCTATTACCTCTGGGTGTGCCGCCACGGCCAGCCCACCCGTGGGTGAACGTGCAGAAGGGCCTGCAGTTTCTTCTGGGTTGACGAATCCACCAGCTTACCCCGTAAGTGGGCGGCAGAACTGTTTGCGGTGCCTCTGGGTGTGCCGCTGACGGGCCGGCCCACCCGTGGGTGGGCGTGCAGGAGGGTTTGCGTTTGCCTCTGAGTGTGCCGCCACGGCCGCCCATTCGTGGGTGGGCGTGAAGAAGGGTTTGGCGCTTTGCCTCTGAGTGTGCCGCCACGGCCGGTCCACCAGTGAGTGGGTGTGCAGAAGGGCCAGCGGTTGCCTCTGGGTGTGCAGCCACGGCCGGCCTACCCGTGGGTGGGCGTGCAGAAGGGCCTGCAGTTTCTTCTGGCTTGACGCAACGACCAGCTTTCCCGTGGTTGGGCGTGCAGGACTGTTTGCGTTTGCCATTGGGTGTGCCGCCACGGCCGGCCCACCCGTGGGTGGGCGTGCAGAACTGTTTGCGTGTGCCTCTGGGTGTGCCGCCACGGTCGGCTCACCCGTGGGTGGGCGTGCAGAAGGCCCTGCGGTTGCCTCTGGGTTGACGCATCGACCAGCCCACCCGAAGGTGGGCGTGTAGAACTGTTTGCGCGGTGCCTCTGGGTGCTGCCACGGTCGGCCCACCCGTGGGTGGGCGTGCAGAACTGTTTGGCGTGTGGCTCTGCGTGCCGCCACGGGCGTGCTCACCCCGTGGGTGGGCTGCAGAAGGCCCTGCGGTTGCCTCTGGGTGTGTCGCTACGGCCGCCCCAACCCTGGGTGGGCGTGCAGAACTGTTTGCGTGGTGCCTCTGAATGTGCCGCTGACGGGCCGGCCCACCCCTGGGTGGGCGTGCAGAAGGTCCTGCGGTTGCCTCTGGGTGTGCAGGCACGGCCGGCCTACCCGTGTGTGGGAGTGCAGAAAGGCCTGCTATTACCTCTGGGTGTGCCGCCACGGCCAGCCCACCCGTGGGTGAACGTGCAGAAGGGCCTGCAGTTTCTTCTGGGTTGACGCGAACGACCAGCTTACCCGTGGGTGGGCGTGCAGAACTGTTTGGCGGTGCCTCTGGGTGTGCCGCTGACGGGCCGGCCCACCCGCGGGTGGGCGTGCAGAACTGTTTATGCGTGTGCCTCTGGGTGTGACGCCGGGCCGGCCCACCCGCGGGTGGGCGTGCAGAAGGGCCTGCTTTTCCCCCCTGGGTGTGCTCGCCACACGGTAGGCCCACCCGCAGTGGGCGTGCAGAAGGGCCTGCGGTTTCCTCTGGGTTGACGCGAACGACCAACCCACCCGCTCGCGGTGTCGCGGCAGAACTGTTTATGCGTGTGCCTTTGGGTGTGACGCCGGCCGGCCCGACCCGCGGGTGGGCGCAGCATAAGGGCCTGCGTTTGCCTCTGGGTGCCGCCACGGCCGGCCCACCAGTGGGTGGGCGTGGCACAAGGCCCCGCGGTTGCTCTCTGGTGTGCCGCCACGGCCGGCCCACCAGTGGGTGGGCGTGCACAAGGCCCCGCGGTTGCCTCTGGGTGTGCAGCCATGGCCGCCTACCCGTGGGTGCTGCGGCAGAACTGTTTGCATGTGGCTATGGGTGTGCCGCCACAGCCGGCTCACCTGTGGGTGGGAGCGCAGAAGGGCCTGCGGTTGCCCCCTGGGTGTGCAGCGACGGCCGGCCCACCCTGCGGGTGGGCGTGGAGAAGGGCCTGCGTTGCCCCTGGGTGTGCCGCCACGGCCGGCAACCCGTGGATGGGCGCGGCAGAAGGGCCCGCGCTTTGCTCTGGGTTTACGATTGGCCGGCTCACCCCGTAAGTGGGCGTGGGGAACTATTTGCCTGTGCCCCTGGGTGTGCCGCTACGGCCGCCCACCCGTGGTGGGCGGCAGAAGGGCCCGCGGTTGCCCCTGGGTGAGCTACCTCGGCCGCCCCACCTGTGGGTGGGCGTGCAGAAGGGCCCGCGGTTACCTCTGGGTTGACGCGACCACCAGCCCACCAGAGGGTGGGCGTGCAGAACTGTTTGCGCGGTGCCTCTGGGTGTGCCGCCACGGGTCGGCTCCCACCCGTGGGTGGGTGCAGAACTGTTTGCGTGGTGGCTCTGGGTGTGCCGCTGACGCCGGCCCAATCTCGCGGGTGGGCGCGGTAGAAGGCTCCCGCGTTGCCTCTGGGTGTGCCGCTACGGCCGCCAAGCAACCGTGGGGTGGCCGGCAGAAAGGCCTGCGTTTGCCTCTGGGTGTGCCTCACGGCCGGCCCACCCCAAGTTAGTGGGTGTGCAGAAGGGCCTGCGCTTTACCTCTGGGTGTGCCGCTGACGGCCAGCCCACCCGTGGGTGGGCTGCAGAAGGGCCTGCAGATTGTTCTGGGTTGACGCGAACGACCAGCTTACCCGTGGGTGGGCGTTGAGAACTGTTAGCGCGGTGCCTCTGGGTGTGCCTCCGACGGCCGACCACCCGTGGGTGGGCGGCAGAACTGTTTGCGGTGCCTCTGGGTGTGCCGACGGCCGGCCCACCCGTGGGTGGGCGTGCAGAAGGGCCTGAGTTTGCCCCTGGGTGTGCCGCCACGGTAGGCCCACCCGTGTGGGCGTGCAGAAGGCCCTGCGGTTGCCTTTGGGTGTGCCGCCCACGGCCGGCCCACCCGTGGGTGGGCTGTGCAGAAGGGTTTGCGCTTGCCTCTGAGTGTGCCGCCACGGCCAGCCCATTCGTGGGTGGGCGGGAAGAAGGGTTTGCGCTTGCCTCTGAGTGTGCCGCCACGGCCGGCCCACCAGTGAGTGGGTGTGCAGAAGGGCCAGCGGTTCCCTCTGGTGTGCAGCCACGGCCGGGCTCCACCCGCGGGTGGGCATGCAGAAGGGCCCGCGATTACCTCTGGGTGTGTCGCCACGCCAGCCCAATCTGCGTGGGTGGGCGGCAGAAGGGCCTGCAGTTTCTTCTGGCTTGACGCGAACGACCAGCTTTCCTGTGGTTGGGCGTGCAGGATTGTTTGCGCTTGCCATTGGGTGTTCCGCCACGCCAGCCCACCCGTGGGTGGGCGGCAGAACTGTTTTTGCGTGCTCTCTGGGTGTAGCGGCCACAGCCGGCCCACCCGTGGGTGGGCGTGCGGTTGTAGGGCCTGTATTTTCCCCTGGGTGTGCCGCTGACGGCCGCCCACCTGTGGGTGGGCGTGCAGAAGGGCCTGCGGTTGCCTCTGGTTTGACGCGAACGACCAGCCCACCCCGTGAGGGTCGGCGTGTAGAACTGTTTGCGCAGTGCCTCTGGGTGTGCCGCTGACGGGTCGGCTCCGCACCCGTGGGTGGGCGTGCAGAACTGTTTGGCGCGGTGGCTCTGGGTGTTTCTGCCAAGACGGCCGGCCCACCCGTGGGTGGGCGGTGCAGAAGGCTCCCGCGGTTGCCTCTGGGTGTGCCGTCACGGCCCCAACCGTGGGTGGGCGTGCAGAACTGTTTCATGCGGTGTTTCTGAATGTGCCGCCACGGCCGGCCCACTTCGCGTGGGCGTGCAGAAGGCCTGGGCGGTTGCCTCTGGTTGTGCCGCCACGGGTGGGCCTACCCGTGGGGTGGGCGTGAAGAAAGGCGTACGCTTGCCTCTGGGTGTGCCGCCATGGCCAGCCCACCCTTGGGTGGGTGTGTATAAGGTCCTGCGGTTGCCTCTGGTGTGCAGGCACGGCCGGCCTACCCGCGGTGTGGAGTGCAGAAAGGCCTGCTATTACCTCTGGGTGTGCCGCCACGGCCAGCCCACCCGCGGGTGAACGTGCAGAAGGGCCTGCAGTTTCTTCTGGGCTGACGCAACCACCAGCTTACCCCGTGGGTGGGCGGCAGAACTGTTTGGCGCGTGCTCTGGGTGTGCAGCCGACGGCCGCCCACCCGTGGGTGGGCGTGCAGAACTGTTTTATGCGTGCCTCTGGGTGTGACGCCGGCCGGACAACCCGTGGGTGGGCGTGCAGAAGGGCCTGCTTTTCCCCTGGGTGTGCCGCCACGGTAGGCCCACCCGCGTGTGGGCGGCAGAAGGGCCTGCGGTTTCCTCTGGGTTGACGCGAATTCACCAACCCACCCCGCTCGTGGGCGGCAGAAGTGTTTGCGTGTGGCTCTGGGTGTGCCGCCACGGCCGGCCCACCCGCGGAGTGGGCTGCAGAAGGGCCTGCGGTTGCATCTGGGTGTGCCGATACGGCCGCCCACCCGCGGGTGGGCGGCAGAACTGTTTATGCGGTGACTCTGGGTGTGTCAAGACGGCCGGCCCACCCGTGGGTGGGCGTGCAGTAGGGCTCTGCATTTTCCCCTGGGTGTGCCGCCGTACGGCCCACCCCGGTGGGTGGGTGTGCAGAAGGGTTTGGCGTTTTGCTCTCTGGTTGTGCCGCCACGGGACCGGCCTACCCGTGGGTGGGCGTGCAGAAGGGCCTGCGACACCTCTAAGGGTGTGCCGCCACGCCAGCCCACCCTGCGGGTGAACGTGCAGAAGGGCCTGCAGTTTCTTCTAAGCTGACGCAATCCACCAGCTTACCCGCGGGTGGGAGTGCAGAACGGCATGCGTTGCCTCTGGGTGTGCCGCCGACGGCCGGCCCACCCGCGGGAGGGCGCGGCAGAAGGGTTTGGCGCTTGCCTCTGAGTGAGCCGCTGACGGCCGGCTCCCACCCGCAGGGTGGGCGTGCAGAAGGGTTTGCGTTTTCCTCTGGGTGTGCCGCCACGGCCGGCCTACCCGTGGGTGGGCGTGCAGAAGGGCCTCGCGGTTTCAGGGTTGACGCGAATCCACCAACCCACCCTGTGAGGTGGGCGTGCAGAACTGTTTGCGCGGTGCCTTTGGGTGTGCCGCTACGGCCGGCCCACCCGTGGGTGGGCGTGGCATAAGGGCCTCGCGTTTGCCTCTGGGTGTGTTACACGGCCGCCCACCCGTGGGTGGCGCGGCAGAAGGCCCCCTGCCGTTGCCTCTGTGTGTGCAGCCATGGCCGGCCTACCCGCGGGTGCTGCGGCAGAACTGTTTGCATGTGGCTATGGGTGTGCCGCCACAGCCGGCTCACCTGTGGGTGGGCGTGCAGAAGGCCCGCGGTTGCCCCTGGGTGTGCAGTTGACGTCGGCCCACCCGGTGGGTGGGCGTGGAGAAGGGCCTGCGTTGCCCCCTGGGTGTGCCGCCACGGCCGGCAACCCGCGGGATGGGCGCAGTAGAAGGGCCCGCGGTTGCCTCTGGTTTACGCTACGGCCGCTCACCCGCAGTGGGCGTGGAGAACTATTTGCCTGTGCCTTTGGGTGTGCCGCGACGGCCGCCCACCCGTGGGTGGGCGTGCAGAAGGCCTCGCGGTTGCTACTGGGTTGATCGCGACCGACCAGCCCACCCGTAGGTGGGCGTGCAGAACTGTTTGGCGGTAGGGCTCTGGGTGTGCCGCCGACGTCGGCCCAATCTCGCGGGTGGGCGTGCAGAAAGCCCTGCGGTTGCTCTCTGGGTGTGCCGCCACGGGCCGGCCCAATCTGCTGGTGGGTGTGCAGAAGGCCCCGCGCTTGTCTTCTGGTTGTGCCGCCGACGGGCGGCCCACCCGGGTGGGTGGGTGTGCAGAAGGGCCTGCGGTTACCTCTGGGTGTGCCGCTGACGGCCAGCCCAATCTCGCGGGTGGGGCGCAGAAGGGCCCTGCAGATTCTTCTGGGTTGACGCAATGACCAGCTTACCCGTGGGTGGGCGTTGAGAACCGTTAGCATGTGCCTCTGGGTGTTTCCGACGCCGGCCCACCCGCGGGTGGGCGTGCAGAACTGTTTGGGTGTGCTCTGAGTGTGTCAAGACGGCCGGCCCACCCGTGGGTGGGCGTGCAGAAGGGCCTGAGTTTTCCCCGGGTGTCAAGACGGTAGGCCCACCCGCGTGGGCTGCAGAAGGGCCCTGGCGGGTTGCCTCTGGGTGAAAGCCGACGCCGGCCCAACCCGCGGGTGGGCGGCAGAAGGGTTTAGCGCTTGTTCTGAGTGTGCCGCCACGGCCGCCCATTTGTGGGTGGGCGTGAAGAAGGGTTTGCGCTTTGCCTCTGAGTGTGCCGCCACGGCCGGGTCCACCAGTGAGTGGCTGTGCAGAAGGGCCAGCGGTTGCCTCTGGGTGCAGCCACGGGCCTGCCTACCCGCGGTGGGCATGCAGAAGGGCCCTGCGACTACCTCTGGGTGTCGCTGACGCCAGCCCACCCGCGGGTGGGCGCAGAAGGGCCTGCAGTTTCTTCTGGCTTGACGCAACGCACCAGCTTTCCCGTGGGTTGGGCGTGCAGGACTGTTTGGCGCTTGTCATTGGTGTGCCGCCACGGCCGGCCCACCCGCGGGTGGGCGCGTGCAGAACTGTTTGCGCAGTGCTCTCTGGGTGTGCCGCTGATAGCCGGCCCAATTCGTGGGTGGGCGGCAGTAGGGCCTGCATTTTCCCCTGGGTGTGCCGCCGACGGGCCGCCCACCTGTGGGTGGGCTGCAGAAGGGGCTCCGCGGTTGCTCTCTGGGTTGATCGCATCCACCAGCCCACCCGTAGGTGGGCGCGGTAGAACTGTTTGCGGTGCTCTCTGGGTGTCCCGCCACACGTGTCGGCGACCCATTGGTGGGCGTGCAGAACTGTTTGCGCGGTGGTTCTGGGTGTGCCGCTGACGGCCGCCCACCCGTGGTGGGCGTAGCAGAGGTCTCCCGCGGTTGCCTCTGGTGTGTTTGGCACGGCCGCCAACCGTGGGTGGGCGTGCAGAACTGTTTGCGTGGTGGCTCTGGGTGTCAGCTACGGTAGGCCCACCCGTGGGTGGGCGTGCAGAAGGGTCTGGCGTTATTCTCCGCGTGCCGCTGACGGCCGCCCACCCGCGGGTGGGCATGCAGAAGGGTTTGCGCTATCTCTGAATGTATGGCTGATGGGTCGCTCCCACCCGTGGGTGCGGCAGAAGGGTTTGGCGCTTTGCCTCTGAGTGTGTCGGGCCACGTCGCCCAACCGCGGGTGGGCGTGCAGAACTGTTTCATGGTGGCTCTGGGTGTGCCGCTGACGTCGGCCCACCCTGCGGGTGGGCGTGCAGAAGGGCCCCGCGTTGCCCTCTGGTGTTGCTACGCCGCCCAACCACGGGTGGGCGGCAGAACTGTTTTAGCGGTGCCTCTGAATGTGCCGCTGACGGCCGGCCCACCCCCTGGGTGGGCGTGCAGAAGGGCTCGCGGTTGCTCTCTGGTTGTGCCGCCGACGGCCGGCCCACCCGCGGGTGGGCGTGCAGAAAGGCCTGCGTTTGCTCTCTGGGTGCCGCCACGGCCGCCCACCCGCTGGTTGGTGTGCAGAAGGTCCCGCGTTGCCTCTGCGTGCAGGCACGGCCGGCCTACCCGCGTGTGTGGGAGTGCAGAAAGGCTCGCGATTACCTCTGGTGTGTCGCCACGGCCAGCCCACCCGTGGGTGAACGCAGAAGGGCCTCCAGTTTCTTCTGGTTTGACGCAACGGACCAGCTTTACCCGTGGGTGGGCGGCAGAAGGGCCAGCGGTTTCCTCTGGGTTGACGCGAACGCACCAACCCACCCGCTCGTGGGCGTGCAGAACTGTTTCATGCGGTGGTTTCTGGGTGTGCTGCCACGGCCGCCCACCCGCGGAGTGGGCGTGCAGAAGGGCCTGCGGTTGCATCTGGGTGTGTCGAAGACGGGCCGGCTCCCACCCGCGGGTGGGCGCAGAACTGTTTGCGCTTTGCCCTCTGGGTGTGTGCCGTCGACGCCGCCCACCTGCGGGTGGGCGGCAGTAGGGCTCGTGATTTTCCCCTGGGTGTGCCGCCATCGGCCGCCCACCCGTGGGTGGGTGTGCAGAAGGGCCTTCGCTTGCTCTCTAGGTGTGCCGCCACGGCCGCCTACCCGTGGGTGGGCGCATGCAGAAGGGCCTCGCGACACTTCTGGGTGTGCCGCCACGCCAGCCCACCCGCGGGTGAACGTGCAGAAGGGCCTGCAGTTTTTATAAGTTGACGCAATCCACCAGCTTCACCCGTGGGTGGGCGGCAGAAGGGTTTGGCGCTTTGCCTCTGAGTGAGCCGCCGACGTCGGCCCACCCGCGGTGGGCGGCAGAAGGGTTTGTGGTTTTCCTGCGTGTCACACGGCCGCCCACCCGCAGTGTGGGCGCGGCAGAAGGGCCTGCGGTTTCAGGGTTGACGCGAATCCACCAACCCAACCAGAGGTGGGCGTGCAGAACTGTTTTATGCGGTGACTTTGCGTGCCGCCGACGTCGGCTCCACCCGTGGGTGGGCGCATAAGGGCCTGCGTTGCTCTCTGGGTGTGCCGCCACGCCGCCCACCCGCGGGTGGCGTGCAGAAGGCCCCGCGGTTGCCTCTGGGTGTGCAGCCATGGCCGGCCTTACCCGTGGGTGGGCGTGCAGAACTGTTTCTGGTAAGTGGCTATGGGTGTGCCGCCACAGCTGGCTCACCTGTGGGTGGGCTGCAGAAGGCCTGGCGGTTGCCCCTGGGTGCAGCTACGGTCGGCCCACCCGCTGGTGGGTGTGCAGAAGGCCCCGCGCTTTGCTCTTCTGGTTGTGCCGCCACGGCGGGCTCCACCCGCGGGTGGGTGTGCAGAAAGGCCCGCCATTTACCTCTGGGTGTCGCCACGGCCAGCCCACCTGTGGGTGGGCTGCAGAAGGCCTCGCAGTTTCTTCTGGCTTGACGCACCACCAGCCACCCGCGGGTGGGCTGCTGAGAACTGTTAGCATAGTGCCTCTGCGTGCCGCCGACGCCGGCCCAATCTGCGGGTGGGCGGCAGAAGGGCCTGAGTTTGCCCCCAGGGTGGGTCACACGTAGGCCCACCCGCGGTGGGCGGCTGCAGAAGGGCCCGCGGTTGCCCCTCTGGGTGTGCCGGCCGACGTCGCCCACCCGCGGGTGGGCGCAGAAGGGTTTGCTGCTTGTACTTGAGTGTGCCGCCACGGCCGGCACATCTGGGTGGGTATGGAAGAAGGGTTTGGCGCTGCTCTCTGAGTGTGCCACGACGGGCCGGCCCACCCGCGGGTGGGCGGCAGAACTGTTTTGTGCTTGCCTCTGGGTGTGTCAAGACGGCCGGCCCACCCGCGGGTGGGCGTGCAGTAGGGTTTGCGATTTTCCCCCGCCGGTGTGTCAAGACGCCGCCCACCCGTGGGTGGGTGTGCAGAAGGCCCGCGCTTGTCTTCTAGGTGCCGCCACGGCCGCCTACCCGTGGGTGGGCGGCAGAAGGGCCTGCGATACTCTCTGGTGTGCCGCCACGGCCAGCCCACCCGTAAGTGAACGCGCAGAAGGGCCTGCAGTTTCTTCTGCTGACGAACGGCCAGCTTACCCGTGGGTGGGCTGCAGAAGTGTTTTATGCTTTGCCTCTGAGTGAGCCGCCGCCGCCCACCCGCGGGTGGGCGGCAGAAGGGTTTGCGTTTCCTCTGCGTGCCGCTACGGCCGCCCACCCGTGGGCGTGCAGAAGGGCCCTGCGGTTTCAGGGTTGACGTGAACGACCAACCCACCCGTAGGTGGGCGCGTAGAACCGCTTATGCGTGCCTTTTGGGTGCCGCGACGTCGGCTCCACCCTGCGGGTGGGCGGCAGAACTGTTTGCGGTGCCTCTAGGTGTGCCGACAGCTGGCCCACCTGTAGGTGGGCGCGCAGTAAAGCCTGCATTTTCCCCTGGGCGTGACGCGACGGCCGCCCACCTGTGGGTGGGCGTGCAGAAGGCCCGCGGTTTCTCTGGGTTGACGCGACCACCAGCCCACCCGTAGGGTGGGCGGCAGAACTGTTTATGCGCAGGCTCTGGGTGTGCCGGTGACGGTCGGCCCACCCGTGGGTGGGCGGCAGAACTGTTTGCGGTGGCTCTGGGTGTGCTGCCACGGCCGGCCCACCCGTGGGTTGGCTTGGTAGCGTCTCCGCGGTTGCCTCTCTGGGTGTGCCGCTACGCCGCCCAACCGCGGGTGGGCATGCAGAACTGTTTCATGCGGTGCCTCTGAATGTGCCACGACGGCCGCCCACCCCCTGGGTGGGCGTGGCAGAAGGGCCTGCGGTTGCCTCTGGGTTGATCGCGATCCACCAGCCCACCCCAGAGGGTGGGCTGCAGAACTGTTAGCATGCAGGCTCTGGGTGTGCCGCTACGGGTCGGCCCACCCGTGGGTGGGCTGCAGAACTGTTTATGCGGTTGCTCTGGGTGTGCCGCCACGGCCGCCCACCCGCGGTTGGGCGCAGAACGCCCCGCGTTGCCTCTGGGTGCCGCCACGGGCCGCCAACCGCGGGTGGGCGCGTAGAATTATTTCATGCGGTGCCTCTGGTAAAGCCGCCATCACCGGCCCACCCTGGGTGGGCGCAGAAGGGCCTGCGGTTTCAGGGTTGACGCAACGACCAACCCACCCGTGAGGTTGGCGAGCAGAACTGTTTGCGCGGTGCCTCTGGGTGCCGCCGACGCCGCTCACCCGCGTGGGCGCAGAAGGGCCTCGTTGCCTCTGCGCGTCGCCACGTCGCGTCCCACTCGTGGGTGCGCGCAGAAGGGCCTGCGTGTTGCTCTGCGTGCCGCCATGGCCGGGCCTACCCGTGGGTGCGCTGCGGCAGAACTGTTTGCATGTGGCTATGGGTGTGCAGTTGACGGCCGGCCCACCCGCGGGTGGGCGGCAGAAGGGCCTGCTTTTTCCCCCGGTGTTCACACGGTAGGCCCACCCGCAGGTAAGCGGCAGAATGGCCTGCGCTGCCAATCGGGTGTGTCACACGGCCCTGCCTACCCGTGGGTGGGCGTGCAGAAGGGCTTGCGCTTGCCTCTGAGTGTGGCGCCATTGCCGCCCACCCGGCTGGGTTGCGGCAGAAGGGTTTTTGCGTTGTTCTCTGAGTGTGCCGCCACGGCCGCCTACCCGCGCAGGGTGTCCGGAAGGCCCTGGCGCTGGCTTCTGGTGTGCAGCCACGGGCCGCCTACCCGTGGGTGGAGTGCAGAAGGGCCTGGCGGTTACCTCTGGTGCTTGCCACGCCAGCCCCACCCGTGGGTGAACCCGCAGAAGCGGGTTTGCAGTTTCTTCTGGGTTGACGAATCCACCAGCTTTCCCGTGGGTGGGCGCAGAACTGTTTGCGCGGTGCTCTGGGTGTGCTCGACGCGCCGGCTCCACCCGTGGGTGGGCGTGCAGAAGGGTTTGCGCTTGCTCTGAGTGTGCTTCGCCACGGCCGGCTCTACCCGTGGGTGGGCTGCAGAAGGGCCTGCGGTTTCTTCTGGGTGTGTCACGAACGCACCAACCCACCCGCAGGTGGGCTGCGGCAGAACTGTTTTCGTTTGTGCCTCTGCGTGCCGCCACGTCGACTCCACCCCTGGGTGGGAGGGAAGTGCCCAGGAAGCTGTCTCTGGGTAAGCCGCCAAGACGCCGGCCCACCCGTGGGTGGGCGGCAGTAGGGCTCGTATTTTCCCCTGCGTGCCGCTGACGGGCCGCCCACCCGCAGGTGGGTGTGCAGAATGCCCTGGCGCTTGTCTCTGGGTAGCCGCCACGGCCGGGCCTCACCCGCGGGTGGGCGCGCAGAAGGGCCTGCGACTACCTTCTGGGTTTGTCACACGGCCAGCCCACCCGCGGGTGAACGCGGCAGACGGGCCTGCAGTTTCTTCTAAGTTGACGAACGGACCAGCTTACCCTGCGGGTGGGAGTGCAGAACGGCATGCGCTTTCCTCTGGGTGTGCCGCGACGGCCGCCCACCCGTGGGTGGGCGGCAGAAGGGTTTCGCGCTTGCCTGTGAGTGAGCCGCCGACGCCGGGCTCCACCCGCGGGTGGGCGGCAGAAGGGTTTATGCTTTCTCTGGGTGTGTCAGCTACGGGCCGGCCCACCCGCAGTGGGCGGGCAGAAGGCCTGAGGTTTCAGGGCTGACGAACGACCAACCCACCCGTGAGGTGGGCTGCAGAACTGTTTGCGCGTGCCTTTGGGTGTGCCGCCACGGCCGCCCACCCGTGGGTGGGCGCGCATAAGGGCCCGCAGTTGCCTTCTGGTGCTCGCCACACGGCCGCCCACCCGCGGTGGCGGCAGAAGGCCCCTGAGGTTGCCTCTGGGTGTGCAGCCATGGTCGGCCTTACCCGCGGCGCTGCAGAACTGTTTGCATGTGGTTACGGGTGTGCCGCCACAGCCGGCTCACCCGTGGGTGGAGCGGCAGAAGGGCCCGCGGTTGCCCCTGCGTGTGCAGCGACGCCGGCTCCACCCGCGGGTGGGCGCGGAGAAGGGCTCGCGTTGTTCCCTGGTAAAGCCGCCACGGCCGCAACCCGCGGGATGGGCTGCAGAAGGCCCGCGGTTGCCTCTGGGTTTACATAACGGCCGGCTCACCCGTAAGTGGGCGTGGAGAACTATTTGCCTGTGCCTTTGGGTGTGCCGCAAGACATGGCCGCTCCACCCGCAAGTGGGCGTGGCAGAAGGCTCCGCGGTTGCCTCTGGGTTGACGTTAACCACCAGCCCACCCGTGAGGTGGGCTGCGGCAGAACTGTTTATGCGCCTCTGGGTGCTGCCGCCATACGGCTCCACCCGTGGGTGGGCGGCAGAACTGCCTGCAGTGGCTCTGCAGCCGCTGACGCCAGCCCACCCGTGGGTGGGCGGCAGAAGGCCCTGCGCTTGCTCCTGGGTGTGCCGCCACGGCCACCCGTGGGTGGGCGGCAGAAAGTGCCTGGCGTTGTCTTCTGGGTGTGCCGCCACGGCCGCCCACCCGCTAGTGGGTGTGAAGAAGGCCCCTGCGCTTGCCTCTCTGGTTGTGCCGCCGACGGCGGGCCCACCCGCGGTGGGTGTGCAGTGAAGGGCCCGCGGTTACCTCTGGCGCCGCCAAGACGCCAGCCCACCCGAGGTGGGCGCAGAAGGGCCTGCAGATTCTTCTGGGTTGACGCAGAATCCACCAGCTTACCCGTGGGTGGGCGTGAGAACTGTTAGCGCAGGCCTCTGGGTGTGCTCTGACGTCGGCCCACCCGTGGGTGGGGGCGTGCAGAACAGTTTGGGCGTGCCTCTGAGTGTGCCGCGACGCCGGGCTCCACCCGCGGGTGGGTGCGCAGAAGGGCCTGAGTTTGCTCCGGGTGTGCCGACGACGTAGGCCCAACCCGTGTGGGCTGCAGAAGGGCCTGCAGGTTGCCTCTGGGTGTGCCGCCGACGTCCGGCCCACCCCGGGTGGGCGTGCAGAAGGGTTTGCGTTGTTCTGAGTGTGCCGCCACGGCCGCCCATTCGTGGGTGGGCGAAGAAGGGTTTGCGTTTGCCTCTGAGTGTGCCGCCACGGCCGGTCCACCAGTGAGTGGGTGCAGAAGGGCCAGCGTTGCCTCTGGTGTGTGCAGCCACGGCCGCCTACCCGTAAGTGGGCGGCAGAAGGGCCCGCAGTTTCTTTCTGGCTTGACGCAACGACCAGCTTTCCCGTGGTTAGGGCGCAGCAGGACTGTTTATGCTTGCTTGCGTGCCGCCGACGATCGGCCCACCCGTGGGTGGGCGGCAGAACTGTTTATGCGGTGCCTCTGGGTGCCAAAGACGGCCGGCCCCAATCCCGTGGGTGGGCTTTGCAGAAGGCCCTGCGGTTGCCTCTGGGTGCCGCCACGCCGCCCAACCGTGGGAGCTGCGCAGAACTGTTTGGCGCGGTGCCTCTGAATGTGCCGCTGACGCCGGCCCACCCCTGGGTGGGCGTGCAGAAGGTCCCTAGCGTTGCCTCTGGGTGTGCAGGCACGGCCGCCTACCCGCGGTGGGAGTGCAGAAAGGCCTGCTATTACCTCTGGGTGACACCACGCCAGCCCACCCTGTGGGTGAACGCGGCAGAAGGGCCTGCAGTTTCTTCTGAGTTGACGCAACGCACCAGCTTACCCGTGGGTGGGCGTGCAGAACTGTTTGCGTGGTGCCTCTGGGTGTGCCGCCGACGGCCGGCCCACCCGCGGGTGGGCGCAGAACTGTTTGCGCATGCCTCTGGGTGTGACGCCGCGGCCGGCCCACCCGTAGGGTGGGCGTGCAGTAGGGCCTGCATTTTCCCCTGGGTGCCGCTGACGTCGGCTCCACCCGCGGGTGGGTGCGCAGAAGGGTTTGCGCTTGTCTCCGAGTGCCGCTGACGTCGGCCCACCCGTGGGTGGGCGTGCAGAACTGTTTGTGCTTTTGCCTCTGCGTGCTGCAAGACGGCCGGCCCACCCGCTGGGTGGGCGGCAGTAGGGCTTCCGCATTTTCCCTCGGGTGTGCCGCCACGGGCCGCCCACCCGTGGGTGGGTGTGCAGAAGGCCCCGCGCTTGCCTCTAGGGTGTGCCGCCACGGCCGGCCTACCCGTGGGTGGGCGTGCAGAAGGGCCTGCGAGCCACTTCTGGGTGTGCCGCCACGGCCAGCTCCAATCTGCGGTGAACGCAGAAGGGCCTGCAGTTTCTTCTAAGTTGACGCGAACCCACCAGCTTACTCCGCGGGTGGGCTGCAGAAGGGTTTGCGCTTGCTCTGAGTGAGTCAAGACGGGCCGGCTCCACCCGCGGGTGGGCGTGCAGAAGGGTTTGTGTTTTCGTCTGGGTGTGCCGTCACGGGCCGGCCCACCCGCGTGTGGGCGGCAGAAGGGCCTGCGGTTTCTCAGGGTTGACGCAATCCACCAACCCACCCGTAGGTGGGCGGCAGAACCGCTTTATGCAGTGCCTTTGGGTAAAAGCCGAAGACGCCGGCCCACCCGTGGGTGGGCGTGCAGAACTGTTTGCGCGGTGCCTCTAGGTGTGCCGACATTGCACGGGCCCACCCGCAGGGTGGGCTGCAGTAAAGCCTGCATTTTCCCCTGGGCGGACGCCACGGGCCGCCCACCTGTGGGTGCGCGGCAGAAGGGCCTGGCGGTTTCCTGGGTTGATCGCGATCCACCAGCCCACCCGTAGGTGGGCTGCAGTGAACTGTTTGGCGGTGCTCTCTGGGTGTGCCGGTGACGGTCGGCCCACCCGTGGGTGGGCGCGTGCAGAACTGTTTGGCGCAGTGGCTCTGGCGTGCCGCCACGGCCCGCCCACCCGCGGGTTGGCTTGCAGAAGGGCCCGCGGTTGCCTCTGGGTGTCATACGGGCCGCCCCAACCGCAGTGGGCGGCAGAACTGTTTGCGCGGTGCCTCTGAATGTGCCGCTGACGGCCGCCCACCCCTGGGTGGGCGTGCAGAAGGGCCTGGCGTTGCCTCTGGTTGTGCCACGACGGGCCGCCCACCTGTGGGTGGGCGGCAGAAGGGCCTGCGTTTCCTCTGGGTTGACGCGACCACCAGCCCACCTCGTAGGTGGGCGTGCAGAACTGTTAGCGCGTGCCCTGGGTGTGCCGCTACGGTCGGCCCACCCGTGGGTGGGCGGCAGAACTGTTTGGCAGGTGCTCTAGTGTGCCACACGGCCGCCCACCCGTATTGGGCTGCGGTAGAAGGCCCCCTGGCGGTTGCCTCTGGTGTGCCGCTACGCCGCCAACCGCGGGTGGGCGGCAGAATTATTTGGCGGTGCCTCTGGTGTGCCGCCACATCCCGGCCCACCCCTGGCGTGGGCGTGCAGAAGGGCCTGCGGGTTTCTCATAGGGTTGACGCGAATCCACCAACCCACCCGTAGGTTGGCGAAAGCAGAACTGTTTGCGCGGTGCTCTCTGGGTGCCGCCGACGGCCGCCCCACCCGCGGGTGGGCGCAGAAGGGCCTGCGTTGTTTCTGCGTGCCGCCACGGCCGGCCCACCTGCGTGGTGGCGGCAGAAGGGCCTGGCGGTTGCTCTCTGGGTGTCACGCCATGGCCGGCCTACCCCGGTGGTGCGCGCTGCAGAACTGTTTGCATGTGGCTATGGGTGCAGCCGACGGCCGCCCACCCGCGGGTGGGCGCAGAAGGGCCTGCTTTTCCCTGGGTGTTCCGCCACGTAGGCCCACCCGCGTGTGGGCGCAGAATGGCTTCGCGCTTTAGCCACCGGGTGCCGCCACGGCCCGCCCACCCGCGGGTGGGCGGCAGAAGGGTTTGGCGCTTTGCCTCTGAGTGTGCGCGCCATTGCCGGCCCACCCGCGGTTGGGCGCAGAAGGGTTTCATGCGCTGCTCTGAGTGTGCCGCCACGGGCCGGGCCTACCCAGCTGCGGGTGTTCAGTAAAGGCCCGGCGCTGCCTCTCGTGCGCAGCCACGGCCGGCCTCACCCGTGGGTGGGAGTGCAGAAGGCCCGCGGTTACCTCTGGGTGTGTCACACGCCAGCTCCACCCGCGGGTGAACCTGCAGAAGGGTTTGCAGTTTCTTCTGGGTTGACGAACGACCAGCTTTCCCGCGGGTGGGCTGCAGAACTGTTTGCGTAGCCTCTGGTGTGCCGCTGACGCCGGCCCAACCCGGGTGGGCGTGCAGAAGGGTTTGCGCTTGCCTCTGAGTGCCGCCACGGCCGCCTACCCGCGGGTGGGCGGCAGAAGGGCCTGCGTTTCTGGGTTGACGAACGACCAACCCACCCGTAGGTGGGCGCAGAACTGTTTGCGCAGTGCCTCTGCGTGCCGCCACGCCGCACTCCACCCCCTGGGTGGGAGTGGAGAAGGCCCCGCGGGCATGCCTCTGGGTGTGCCGCGACGGCCGGCCCACCCGGTGGGTGGGCGCAGCAGTAGGGCCTGCATTTTCCCCTGGGTGTGTCGCGACGGCCGGCCCACCCGTGGGTGGGTGCAGAATGCCCCGCGCTTGCCTCTCGGCGTGCCGCCACGCCGGGCCTACCCGTGGGTGGGCGCAGAAGGGCCTCGCGATTACCTCTGGTTTGTCGCCACGCCAGCCCACCTGCAGGGTGAACGTGCAGACGGGCCTGCAGTTTCTTCTGTTGACGCGAACGCACCAGCTTACCCGCGTGGGTGGGAGTGCAGAACGGCATGCGTTTTCCTCTGCGTGCCGCCACGGCCGGCTCCACCCGCGGGTGGGCGGCAGAAAGGCGCGCTTTATGCCTCGTGAGTGAGCCACACGCCGCCCACCCGTGGGTGGGCGTGCAGAAGGGTTTGCGGTTTTCCTCTGCGTGCCACACGGCCGGGCCCACCCGCGTGTGGGCGTGCAGAAGGGCCCGCGGTTTCAGGTTGACGCAGACCCACCAACCCCACCCGTAGGTGGGCGGCAGAACTGTTTATGCGGTGCCTTTGGGTGTGCCGCTACGGCCGCCCACCCGTGGGTGGGCGTGGCATAAGGGCCTCCGCGGTTGCCTCTGGGTGTGCCGCCACGCACCGCCCACCCGCAGTGTGGCGTGCAGAAGGCCCTGAGGTTGCCTCTGGGTGTGCAGCCATGGTCAGGGCCTCACCCGTGGGTGCGCCGCGGCAGAACTGTTTGCATGTGGTTATGGGTGTGCCGCCACTGCCGGGCTCACCTGTGGTGGGCGTGCAGAAGGGCCCGCGGTTGCCCCTGTGTGTGCAGCTGACGGCCGCCCACCCGTGGGTGGGCGTGGAGAAGGGCTCATGCGCTTTGTCTCTGGTGTGCCGCCACGGCCGGCAACCCGTGGATGGCCGTGGTAGAAGGCCTCCGCGGTTGCCTCTGGGTTTACGAACGGCCGGCTCACCCGTGAAGTGGGCTGGAGAACCATTTGCCTGTGCCTTGGGTGTGCCAAGACGGCCGGCCCACCCGCAGGTGGGCTGCAGAAGGCCCGCGGTTGCCTCTGGGTTGATCGCGAACGCACCAGCCCACGCCGTAGGTGGGCGTGCAGAACTGTTTGGCGGTGCTCTCTGGGTGTGCCGCGACAGTCGGCTCCCACCCGCGGGTGGGCTGCAGAACTGTTTGGCGCGGTGGCTCTGGGTGTGTCAAGACGGCCAGCCCACCCGTGGGTGGGCGTGCAGAAGGGTCCCCGCGGTTGCTCTCTGCGTGCCGCCACGGGCCGCCAACCGCGGGTGGGCGTGCAGAAAGGCCTGGCGTTTGCCTCTGGGTGCCGCCTCACGGCCGCCCACCCGTTAGTGGGTGTGCAGAAGGCCCCGCGCTTGCCTCTGGTTGTGCCGCCACGGTGGGCCCACCCGTGGGTTGTGTGTGCAGAAGGCCTGCGTTACCTCTGGGTGTGCCGACACGGCCGGCCCACCCGTGGGTGGGCGTGTAGAAGGCCCTGCGGTTGCCTCTGGGTGTGCCGCCACGGCCGCCCAACCGCGG
This sequence comes from Luscinia megarhynchos, assembly GCA_034336665.1. Lineage (NCBI taxonomy): Eukaryota > Metazoa > Chordata > Aves > Passeriformes > Muscicapidae > Luscinia > Luscinia megarhynchos. Next base: position 123,469 of record JAPFBE010000106.1, read on the forward strand.
GTGCGCGCGGCAGAACCGTTTGCGCGGTGCTCTGAATGTGCCGCCGACGGCCGCTCCACCCTGTGGGTGGCAGAAGGTCCTGCGCGGTTGCCTCTGGCGTGCAGGCACGGGCCGGCCTACCCGTGTGTGGGAGTGCAGAAAGGCCTGCTATTACCTCTGGGTGTGCCGCCACGCCAGCCCACCCGTGGGTGAACGCGCAGAAGGGCCTGCAGTTTCTTCTGGCTGACGAACGACCAGCTTTACCCGCGGGTGGGCGCGCAGAACTGTTTGTGCGGTGCTCCTGCGTGCCGCGACGTCGCTCCACCCGCAGGTGGGCGGCAGAACCGTTTTGCGCGTGCCTCTGGGTGATCGCCGGCCGGCCCACCCGTGGGTGGGCGGCAGTAGGGCCTGCATTTTCCCCTCGGGTGCCGCCGACGGCCGGCCCACCCTCTTGGGGTGGGTGTGCAGAAGGGTTTGCGCTTGCTTCTGGGTGTGCCGCCACGACCCGGGCCTACCCGTGGTGGGCGGCAGAAGGGCCCAGCGTTTCCCTCAGGCTTGACGTCTATCCCGACCAACCCAACCCGTAGGTGGGCTGCAGAACTGTTTATGCGGTGCCTTTGGGTGTGCCGCCGACGTCGGCCCACCCGCGGGTGGGCGCAGTATAAGGGCCTGCGCTTGTTCTCTGGGTGCCGCCACACGCCGCTCCACCAGTGGGTGGCGATAGAAGGCCTCCGCGGTTGCCTCTGGTGTGCCGCCACGCCAGCCAACCAGTGGGTGGGCGTAAGGCCCCCGCGGTTGCCCTCTGGGTGTGCAGCCATGGCCGGCCTACCCGTGGGGCGCGCTGCGGCAGAACTGTTTTGCCTGTGGTTATGGGTGTGCCGCCACATTGGCTTCACCCGTGAGTGATGGCAGAAGGGCCTGCGGTTGCCCCTGCGTGTGCAGCCGACGTCGCCCACCCCGTGGGTGGGCATGGAGAAGGGCCTCGCTTTGTCCCCTGAGTGTCGGCACACGGCCGCAACCCGTGGATGGGCTGGCAGAAGGGCTCCGCGCTTGCTCTGGGTCTACGATTGGCCGCTCCACCCGTAAGTGGGCGTGGGGAACTATTTGCCTGTGCCCCTGGTGTGTCAAGCACGGCCGCCCACGCCGCAGTGGGCGTGGCAGAAGGGCCTGGCGGTTGCCCCTGGGTGAGCCACCGCCGCCCCACCTGTGGGTGGGCGGCAGAAGGCCCGCGGTTGCTCTGGGTTGATCGCATTCCACCAGCCCACCCCGTAGAGGTGGGCTGCAGAACTGTTTATGCGGTGCCTCTGGGTGCTGCCGACGGCCGCCCACCCGTGGGTGGGCGCAGAAGCGTCTCCCGCGGTTGCCTCTGGGTGTGTTACACGTCGCCCCAACCGCGGGTGGGCTGCAGAAAGGCTCCGCGTTGTCTTCTGGGTGTGCCGCTAACGGCCGCCCACCCGCGTAGTGGGGTGTGCAGAAGGGCCCGCGCTACCTCTGGTTGTGTCAAGACGCCAGCCCAATCGTGGGTGGGCGCAGAAGGGCCTGCAGATTCTTCTGGGTTGACGCGAACCACCAGCTTACCCGTGGGTGGGCGAGAACTGTTAGCGCAGGCCTCTGGGTGTGCCTCTACGGTCGGCCCACCCCGCAAGTGGGCGTGCAGAACTGTTTGCGTGCCTCTGCGTGCCGCCGACGCCGCCCACCCGTGAGTGGGCGTGCAGAAGGGCCTGAGTTTGCCCCGGGTGTGTCGCCACACGTAGGCCCACCCGCGTGGGCGGCAGAAGGCCCTGCGTTGCCTTTGGGTGTGCCGCCACGCCGGCCCACCCGCGGGTGGGCTGCAGAAGGGTTTGCGCTGCCTCTGAGTGTGCCGCCACGGCCGCCCATTCGTGGGTGGGCGGAAGAAGGGTTTGGCGTTGCTCTCTGAGTGTCACACGGCCGGCCCACCAGTGAGTGGGTGTGCAGAAGGGCCAGCGGTTCCTCTGGGTGTGCAGCCACGGCTGGCCTACCCGTGGGTGGGCATGCAGAAGGGCCCGCGACACCTCTGGGTGTGCCGCGACGCCAGCCCACCCGGTGGGCGTGCAGAAGGGCCTGCAGTTTCTTCTGGCTTGACGCAACGACCAGCTTTCCCGTGGTTGGGCTGCAGGACTGTTTGCGTTTGCCATTGCGTGCCGCGACGGGCCGGCTCCACCCGCGGGTGGGCGGCAGAACTGTTTATGCGTGTTTCTGGTAAGCGGGTTACAGCCGCCCCACCCGTGGGTGGGCGTGCTGTAGGGCCTGCATTTTCCCCTGGGTGTGCCACACGGCCGCCCACCTGTGGGTGGGCGCGGTAGAAGGGGCTCCGCGGTTGCTCTGGTTTGATCGCGACCACCAGCCCACCCGTAGGGTGGGCTGCGGTAGAACTGTTTAGCGCGGTGCCTCTGCGTGCCGCTGACGGGTCGGCCCACCCGCGGGTGGGCTGCAGAACTGTTTGCGCGGTGGCTCTGCTGTTTCGCGACGGGCCGCCCACCCGCGGGTGGGCGGCAGAAGGCTCTGCGGTTGCCTCTGGGTGTGCTGACACGTCACCAACCGTGGGTGGGCGCGCAGAACTGCTTGCGGTGGCTCTGGGTGTGCCGAAGACGGCCGCCCACCCCTGGGTGGGCTGCAGAAGGCCCGCGGTTGCCTCTGGTTGTGCCGCCACGCATGGCCTACCCGCGGGTGTGGAAGAAAGGCGCAGGCGTTGCCTCTGGGTGTGCCAAGCCGCCGGCCCACCCGTGGGTGGGTGTGCATAATGTCCCTGGCGGTTGCCTCTGGGTGTGTTGCCACGGGCCGCCCACCCGTGGGTGGCGCGCAGAAGGCCCCTGCCGCTATGCCTCTGGGTGCAGCCATGGCCGGCCCACCCGCGGGTGCGCGGCAGAACTGTTTGCATGTGGCTATGGGTGTGCCGCCACAGTCGGGCTCACCCTGTGGGTGGGCGGCAGAAGGGCTCCGGCGTTGCCCCTGGGTGCAGCGACGTCGGCCCACCCGTGGGTGGGCGTGGAGAAGGGCCTGCGTTGCCCTCTGCGTGCCGCCACGGCCGGGCAACCCGCGGATGGGCTGCAGAAGGCCTGCGGTTGCCTCTGGGTTTACGCACGGCCGCCCACCCGTATGGGCGTGGAGAACTTTTTGCCTGTGCCTTTGGGTGTAAAGCCAAGAGGCCGCTCCACCCGTGGGTGGGCGTGCAGAAGGGCCTCGCGTTGCCTCTGGGTTGACGCGACCACCAGCCCACCCGTAGGTGGGCGGCAGAACTGTTTGCGCGGTGGCTCTGCGTGCCGCCGCCGGCCCACCCGTGGGTGGGCTGCAGAAAGCCCCGCGTTGCCTCTGTGGTAAGCCGGCCGCGTCGCAGCCGTAAAAGGCCTGCGGGTATGCCTCTGGGTGTGCCGCCACGCCGCCCACCCGCTGGTGGGTGTGCAGAAGGCCCCGCGCTTGCTCTAGTTGTGCCGCCGACGGCGGCTCCACCCGCGGGTGGGCGCAGAAGGGCCTGAGTTTTCCCCGGGTGTGCCGCTGACGGTAGGCCCACCCGCGTGGGCGCAGAAGGCCCCCGCGGTTGCCTCTGGGTGTGCCGCCACGCCGGCCCACCCGTGGGTGGCGCGGCAGAAGGGTTTGCGCTGTGCCTCTGAGTGTGCCGCCACGGGCCGCCCATTTGTGGGTGGGCGGAAGAAGGGTTTGCGCTTGCCTCTGAGTGTGCCGCCACGGCCGGGTCCACCCGCGAGTGGGTGCGAGAAGGCCAGCGGTTGCCTCTGGGTGTGCAGCCACGGCCGCCTACCCGTGGGTGGGCATGCAGAAGGGCCTCGCGACACTTCTGGGTGTGCCGCGACGCCAGCCCACCCCGTGGGTGGGCGCAGAAGGGCCTGCAGTTTCTTCTGGCTTGACGCAAGGACCAGCTTTCCCGTGGTTGGGCGGCAGGACTGTTTTATGTGCCATTGGGCGTGTGCCGCGAGGGCCGCCCACCCGCAAGTGGGCGTGCAGAACTGTTTCATATGGTGCTCTGGGTGTGCCCCCACAGCCGCCCACCCGTGGGTGGGCGTGCAGTAGGGCCTGCGATTTTCCCCTGGGTGTGCCAAGACGGGCCGGCCCACCCGTGGGTGGGCGTGCAGAAGGGCCTGCAGTTGCCTCTGGGTTGACGCGATCCACCAGCCCACCCGCGAGGTGGGCGCAGAACTGTTTTAGGCGGTACCTCTGCGTCCCGACACGGGCCGGCCCACCCGCGGGTGGGCGGCAGAACTGTTTGCGCAGTGGCTCTGGGTGTGCCGCCACGGCCGCCCAATCTGTGGGTGGCTGCAGTAGAGGGTCTCTGGGCGGTTGCCTCTGGTGTGCTTGCCACGGCCGCCCAACCGCGGGTGGGCGTGCAGAACTGTTTGGCGGTGCCTCTGAATGTGCCGCCACGGCCGCCCACCCCTGGGTAGGGCGGCAGATGGGCCTCGCGGTTGCCTCTGGTTGTGCCGCACGCACGGCTCCACCCGCGGGTGGGCGCAGAAAGGCCTGCGCTTTGCCTCTGCGTGCCGCCACGGCCGCCCACCCGCGGGTGGGTGTGCAGAAGGTCCCGCGGTTGCCTCTGCGTGCAGGCACGGCCGGCCTACCCGCGGTGTGGAGTGCAGAAATGCTCTGCGACACGCTCTGGGTGTGCCGCCACGGCCAGCCCACCCGTGGGTGAACGCGCAGAAGGCCCTCCAGTTTCTTCTGGGTTGACGCGAACGCACCAGCTTACCCGCGGGTGAACGCGGCAGAACTGTTTATGCAGTGCCTCTGGGTGTGCCGAAGACGCGTCGGCTCCACCCGCGGGTGGGCGGCAGAACTGTTTGCGCGGTGCCTCTGGGTGACGCCGGCCGCCCACCCGCGGGTGGGCGTGCAGAAGGGCCTGCTTTTTCCCCCCTGGGTGTGCCGCCACGGTAGGGCCCACCCGCGGCGTGGGCTGTGCAGAAGGGCCTGGCGGTTTCTCTGCTGACGCGAACGACCAACCCACCCGCTCGTGGGCTGCAGAACTGTTTGCGTGTGGCTCTGGGTGTGTCACACGGCCGCCCACCCGCGGAGTGGGCTGCAGAAGGCCTGCGTTGCATCTGGGTGTGCCGCTGACGTCGCCCACCCGCGGGTGGGCTGCAGAACTGTTTGCGCAGGACTCTGGGTGTGTCACACGGCCGGGGCCCACCCTGTGGGTGGGCGCAGTAGGGCCTGCATTTTCCCCTGCGTGCCGCCACGACGTCAGCTCCACCCGCGGGTGGGTGTGCAGAAGGCCCCGCGCTTGCCTCTGGGTGTGCCGCAACGCCGGCCTACCCGTGGGTGGGCGTGCAGAAGGGCCTGCGATTACCTCTGGGTGTGCCGCCACGCCAGCCCACCCCGTGGGGTGAACGGCAGAAGGGCCTGCAGTTTCTTCTGGGTTGACGCAATCGCACCAGCTTACCCGTGGGTGGAGTGCAGAACTACGCGCTTGTTCTGGGTGTGCCGCCACGTCGGCTCCACCCGCGGCTGGGCGTGCAGAAGGGTTTGGCGCTGTGCTCTGAGTGAGCCGCCACGCCGGCCCACCCGTGGGTGGGCGTGCAGAAGGGTTTCATGTGTTGCCTTCTGGGTGTGCCGCCACGGCCGCCCACCCGTGGGTGGCGTAGAAGGCCCCGCGGTTGCCTCTGGGTGTGCAGCCATGGCCGCCCACCCGCGGGTGCGCTGCGGCAGAACTGTTTTGCATGTGGTTATGGGTGTGCCGCCACAGCCGCTCCACCCGTGGGTGGGCGTGTATAAGGGCCTGCGCTTGCCTCTGCGTGCAGCTGACGGGCCGCCCACACGGGTGGGCGTGGAGAAGGGCTCTGCGCTTTGCCCCTGGGTGCCGCCACGGCCGGCAACCCGCGGGATGGGCTGCAGAAGGGCCTCGCGGTTGCCTCTGGGTTTACGCGAACGGCCGGCTCACCCGTAAGTGGGCGTGGAGAAGCATTTGCCTGTGCCTTTGGGTGTGCCGCGACGGGCCGCCCACCCGTGGGTGGGCGTGCAGAAGGGCCTGCGTTGCCTCTGGGTTGACGTGACCCACCAGCCCACCCGTAGGGTGGGCTGCGGCAGAACTGTTTGCGCAGTGCTCTGAGTGTGCCGCTGATGGTCGGCCCACCCGTGGGTGGGCGGCAGAAGGGCCTGAGTTTGCCCTCCGGGTGTGCCGCGACGGCCGGCCCACCCGTGTGGGCTGCAGAAGAGCTCCGCGGTTGCCTCTGGGTGTGCCGCCACGGCCGGCCCAATCTCGCGGGTGGGCGGCAGAAGGGCTTTGCGCTTTGTCTCTGAGTGTGTCGCCACGGCCGCCAATTCCGTGGGTGGGCGAAGAAGGGTTTGCGCTGTTCTGAGTGTGCCGCCACGGCCGGCCCACCAGTGAGTGGGTGTGCAGAAGGCCCGCGGTTGCCTCTGCGTGCAGCCACGGCCGCCCACCCGTGGGTGGGCGGCAGAAGGGCCTGCAGTTTCTTCTGGCTTGACACAACGCATCAGCTTCCCGCGGGTTGGGCCGCGGCAGAACTGTTTTATGTTGCCCTGTGCGTGCCGCCATCGCCGCCCACCCTGCGGTATGCGGCAGAAGGGTTTATGCGGTGCTCTAGCTGTGCCGACAGCTCGCCCACCCGCGGGTGGGCGTGCAGTAAAGCCTGCATTTTCCCCTGCGCTGCGTCACACGGCCCGGGCCAACCTGTGGGTGGGCGGCAGAAGGGCCTGCGGTTTCCTCTGGGTTGATCGCGATCCACCAGCCCACCCGTAGGTGGGCGTGCAGAACTGTTTGTGCGGTGCCTCTGTGTGTGCCGCCACGGCCGGCCCACCCCTGGGTGGGCGTGCAGAACTGTTTATGCTATGGGCTCTGGGTGTGCCGCTGACGCCGCCCACCCTGCGGGTGGGCGTGCAGAAGGCCCCACGGTTGCCTCTGGGTGTGCCGCCACGGCCGCCCCAACCGTGGGTGGGCGGGCAGAACTGTTTCGCGGTGCCTCTGAATGCCGCGACGGGACGGCCCACCCCTGGGTGGGCTGCAGAAGGGCCTGGCGGTGTCTCTGGTTGTGCCAAGACGGGCGGCCCACCCGCGGGTGGGCGGCAGAAAGGCCTCGCGCTTGCCTCTGGGTGTGCCGCCCGGCCGCCCAATCTCGCTGGTCTGTGTGGAGAAGGCCCCGCGCTTGTCTTCTGCTGTGCCGCCACGGCGTGGCCCACCCGTGGGTGGGTGTGCAGAAGGGCCTGCGGTTACCTCTGGGTGTGCCGCCACGCCAGACCACCCGTGGGTTAGCGGCAGAAGGGCCTGCAGTTTCTTCTGGCTGACGAACGCACCAGTTTACCCGTGGGTGGGCGCGAGAACTGTTACGCAGTGCCTCTGGGTGTGCCGCTACGGCCGCCCACCCGCGGGTGGGCTGCAGAGCTGTTTGGCTGTGCCTCTGGGTGTCGCCACGGCCGGCCCACCCGTGGGTGGGCGGCAGAAGGGCCTGAGTTTGCCCCCGGGTGTGCCGCCACGGTAGGCCCACCAGTGTGGGGGCGCGCAGAAGGGCCTGCGGTTGCCTCTGGGTGTGCCGCCACGCCGGCCCACCCGTGGGTGGGCGCAGAAGGGTGCGCGCTTGCTCTCTGAGTGTGCCGCCACGGCCGCCAATTCGTCGGGTGGGCTTTGAAGAAGGGTTTGCGCTTGCCTGTGAGTGTGCCGCCAGGGCCAACCCACCAGTGAGTGGGTGTGCAGAAAGGCCCGCGGTTGCCTCTTGGTGCAGCCACGGCCGGCCCACCCGCGGGTGGGCATGCCAAAGGGCCCGCGACACTTCTGGGTGTGCCACGACGGCCAGCCCACCCGTGGGTGGGCTGCAGAACGGCCTGCAGTGTCATCTGGCTTGACGCAACCATCAGCTTTCCGCGGGTTTGGGCGGCAGAACTGTTTGCGTTTGCCATTGGGTGTGCTTCACACGCCGCCCACCCCGCGGAGTGGCCGTGGCAGAACTGTTTTGCGTAGGCTCTGGGTGTGCCGCGAACAGCCGCCCACCCGCGGGTAAGCGCGCAGTAGGGCCTGCATTTTCCCCTGGGGTGCCGCCACGGCCGCCCACCCCGCGGGTGGGTGTGCAGAAGGTCCCGCGGTTGCCTCTGGTGTGCAGGCACGCCGCACACCCGTGGGTGTGGGAGTGCAGAAAGGCCTGCGATATTCTGCGTGCCGCCACGGCCAGCCCACCCGTGGGTGAACGCATAGAAGGGCCTGCAGTTCTTCTGGGTTGACGAACGCACCAGCTTGGCCTGCGGGTGGGCGCGGCAGAACTGTTTGCGCAGGCTCTGGGTGTGCCGCCACGGCCGCCCACCCGCGGGTGGGCGTGCAGAAGGGCCTGTTTTACCCCTGGGTGTGCCGCCGACGACAGGCCCAACCCGCGTGTGGGCTGGCAGAAGGGTTCATGCTGTTCTCCGGTGTGTCGACACGGCCGCCCACCCGTGGGTGGGCATGCAGAAGGGTTTGCGCTTGCCTCTGAATGTGCCGCCACGGTCGGCCCTCCAATGGGTGGGCGTGCAGAAGGCCATGGGTTTGCCTCTGAGTGTGTCACACGGTAGGGCCCAACCCCGCGGTGGGTGCAGAAGGGCCTGCAGTTGCCTCTGGGTGTGCCGCTACGCCGGCCCACCCGTGGGTGGGCTGCGGCAGAAGGGTTTGCGCTTGCTCTGAGTGTGTCACACGCCGCCCAACCGTGGGTGGGCGGCAGAACTGTTTGCGCGGTGGCTCTGGGTGTGTCACACGGCCGCCCACCCGCGGGTGGGCGCGGCAGAAGGCCCCGCGGTTGCCTCTGGTGTCAAGCACGGCCGCCCAACCACGGGTGGGCGGCAGAACTGTTTGCGCGGTGCCTCTGAATGTGCCGCTGACGGCCGCCCACCCTGGGTGGGTCGCAGGGCACCCGCGGTTGCCTTCTGGTTGTGCCGCTGACGGCCGTGGCCCACCCGCGGGTGGGCTGCAGAAAGGCTCTGCGTTTGCCTTCTGGGTGTGCCGCCACGGCCGGCCCACCCGCGGGTGGGTGCAGAAGGTCCCGCGGTTGCCTCTGGGTGTGCAGGCACGGCCGCCCACCCTGCGGTGTGGGAGTGCAGAAAGGCCTGCGACACCTCTGGGTGTGCCGCCACGGCCAGCCCACCCGTGGGGTGAACGCGGCAGAAGGGCCTGCAGTTTCTTCTGGGTTGACGCAACGCACCAGCTTACCCCGCGGGTGGGCTGCAGAACTGTTTGCGGTGCCTCTGGGTGTGCCGCTGACGGGCCGGCCCACCCGTGGGTGGGCGCGCAGAACTGTTTGCGCGGTGCCTCTGGGTGTGACGCCGCCGGCCCACCCGTGGGTGGGCGTGCAGAAGGGCCTTGCTTTTCCCCTGGGTGTGTCACACGGCAGGGCCCCACCCGTGTGTGGGCGCCGAAGGCCAGCGGTTTCCTCTGGGTTGACGCGAACGACCAACCCACCCGCCTGCGGGCTGCAGAACTGTTTGCGTGGTGGCTCTGGGTGTGCCGCCACGCCGCCCACCCGCGGAGTGGGCTGCAGCAGGGTTTGCGTTGCCTCTGGGTGTGCCGCCACGACGCGCCCACCCGTGGTGGGCGGCAGAAGGGCCTCGCGGTTTCTCAGGGTTGACGAACGACCAGCCCACCCGTGGGTGGGCGTGCAGAACTGTTTTATGCGGTGCCTTTGGGTGTGCCGCCACGGCCGGCCCACCCGTGGGTGGGCGGCAGAAGGCCTGCGCGGTTGCCTCTGGGAGTGCCACACGGGCCGGCCCACCCGCCGGGTGGGCGGCAGAAGGGCCCCTGGCGGTTGCCTCTGGGCGTGCAGCCACGGCCCGCCCACCCGTGGGTGCGCGGCAGAACTGTTTGCATAGGTTTTGGGTGTGCCGCGACAGCCGGCCCACCCGTGGGTGGGCGTGCAGAAGGCCCCGCGCTTGCCTTCTGGTTGTGCCGCCACGGGCGGCCCACCCTGCGGGTGTGCAGAAAGGGCCTGCCATTACCTCTGGGTGTGCCGCCACGCCAGCCCACCCGTGGGTGGGCGCAGAAGGGCCTGCAGTTTCTTCTGGGTTGACGAACGACCAGCTTACCCCGCGGGTGGGCTGCAGAACTGTTTGCTGCAGGCCTCTGGGTGTGCCGCCACGGGCCGGCCCACCCTGCGGGTGGGCGTGCAGAACTGCTTGGCGTGCCTCTGGGTGTGCCGCCACGGCCGGCCCACCCGTGGGTGGGCTGCAGAAGGGTTTGCGTTGTTCTGAGTGTGCCGCCACGGCCGCCCATTCGCGGGTGGGGCGTGAAGAAGGGTTTGCGCTTTGCCTCTGAGTGTGCCGCCACGGCCGGCCCACCAGTGAGTGGGTGTGCAGAAGGCCCTGCGGTTGCCTCTGGGTGTGCAGCCACGGGCCGCCTACCCGCGGGTGGGCATGCCAAAAGGGCCCGCGATTACCTCTGGGTGTGCCACGACGGGCCAGCCCACCCTGCGGGTGGGCGGCAGAAGGGCCTGCAGTTTCTTCTGGCTTGACGCAACGACCAGCTTTCCCGTGGTTGGGCGTGCAGAACTGTTTGCGCTTGCCATTGCGTGTCAGCGACGGCCGGCCCACCCGTGGGTGGGCGGCAGAACTGTTTGCGGTGCCTCTAGGTGTGCCGACATAGCCGCCCACCCGTGGGTGGGCGGCAGTAAAGCCTGCATTTTCCCCTGGGCGTGCCGCCACGGGCCGGCCCACCCTGTGGGTGGGCGGCAGAAGGGCCTGCGGTTTCTCTGGGTTGACGAACGACCAGCCCACCCCGTGAGGGTGGGCGTGCAGAACTGTTTGCGTGTGCTCTGCGTGCCGCTGACGGTCGGCCCACCCGCGGGTGGGCGGCAGAACTGTTTGCGTATGGCTCTGGGTGTGCCGCCACGGGCCGGCCCACCCGTGGGTTGGCTTGCAGAAGGTCTCTGGCGGGTTGCCTCTGGGTGTGCCGCTACGGCCGCCCCAACCGCGGGTGGGCTATGCAGAACTGTTTGCGCGGTGCCTCTGAATGTGCCGCCACGGCCGCCCACCCCTGGGTGGGCGTGGCAGAAGGGCCTGCGGTTGCTCTTCTGGTTGTGCCGCCGACGCGGCCCACCCGTGGGTGGGCGTGCAGAAGGGCCTGCGGTTTGCCTCTGGGTTGACGCATCCACCAGCCCACCCGTAGGTGGGCTGCAGAACTGTTTGCGCAGTGCCTCTGGGTGTGTCACGACGGTCGGCCCACCCGCGGGTGGGCGGCAGAACTGTTTTATGCGGCGGCTCTGGGTGTGCCGCTGACGGCCGCCCACCCCGCGGGTGGGCGCAGAAGGCCCCGCGGTGGCCTCTGGGTGTGCTCACGGCCGCCCCAACCGCGGGTGGGCGGCAGAACTGTTTCATGCGGTGCTCTCTGAATGTGCCGCCACGGCCGCCCACCCCTGGGTGGGCGTGCAGAAGGCCCGCGGTTGCCCCTGGTTGTGCCGCCACGGCTGGCCCTTCGCGGGTGGGCGGCAGAAAGGCTCTGGCGTTGTTCTGGGTGTGTCACACGGCCGGCCCACCCGTTGGTGGGTGTGCAGAAGGCCCCGCGCTTGCCTTCTGGTTGTGCCGCCACGGGCGGGCTCCACCCGCGGGTGGGTGTGCAGAAGGCCCCGCGCTTGTCTTCTGGTTGTGCCGCCACGGCCGGCCCACCCGTTGGTGGGTGTGCAGAAGGCCCCGCGCTTGCCTTCTGGTTGTGCCGCCACGGGCGGGCCCACCCCGTTGGTGGGTGCGCAGAAGGGCCTGCAGTTTCCTTCTGGGTTGACGCAACGACCAGCTCTACCCGTGGGTGGGCGCGGAGAACTGTTTGCGTGTGCCTCTGGGTGTGCTTCGCCACGGCCGCCCACCCCGTGGGTGGGCGGCAGAAGGGCCTGAGTTTGCCCCCGGGTGTTCGGCCACGGTAGGCCCACCCGCGTGTGGGCGTGCAGAAGGGCCTGGCGGTTGCCTCTGGGTGTGCCGCCGACGGCCGCCCACCTCAGTGGGTGGGCGGCAGAAGGGTTTGCGCTTTGCTCTCTGAGTGTGCCGCCACGGCCGCCCATTCGCGGGTGGGCGGAAGAAGGGTTTGCGCTTTGCCTCTGAGTGTGCCGCCACGGCCGGCCCACCAGTGAATGGGTGTGCAGAAGGGCCTGCGGTTGCCTCTGGGTGTGCAGCCACGGCCGGCCTACCCGCGGGGTGGGCATGCCAAAGGGCCTGCGATTACCTCTGGGTGTGCCGACGGCCAGCCCACCCGGTGGGTGGGAGTGCAGAAGGGCCTGCAGTTTCTTCTGGCTTGACGCAACGACCAGCTTTCCCGTGGGTTTGGCCGTGCAGAACTGTTTGCGCTTGCCATTGGGTGTGCCGCCACGGCCGGCTGCCCACCCCGCGGGTGGGCTGCATAACTGTTTGCGTGGTGCTCTCTGCGTGCCGCCACAGCCGCCCACCCGCGGGTGGGCGTGCAGTAGGGCCTGCGATGTTTCCCCGGGTGTGCCGCCACGCCGCCCACCCGTGGGTGGGTGTGCAGAAGGTCCCGCGTTGCTCTCTGGTGTGCAGGCACGGCCGCCCACCCCGCAGGTGGGAGTGCAGAAAGGCCTGCGATTACCTCTGGTGTGCCGCCACGGCCAGCCCACCCGCGGGTGAACGCAGAAGGGCCTGCAGTTTCTTCTGGGTTGACGAACGCACCAGCTTACCCGCGGGTGGGCTGCAGAACTGTTTATGGTGCTCTCTGGGTGTGTCAAGACGGGCCGCCCACCCGTGGGTGGGCGTGGCAGAAGGGCCTGCTTTTCCCCCTGGGTGTGCTTCGCCACGGCCAGGCCCACCCGCGGTGGGCTGCAGAAGGGCCTGGCGCTTGCTTCCCGGGTGTGCCGCCACGGCCGCCCACCCGCGGGTTCGGGCGTGGCAGAAGGGCCTGCGCGTTGCCTCTGGGCTGTGCCGCTGACGTCGGCCCACCCGTGGGTGGGCGGCAGAAGGGTTTGCGCTTGCCTCTGAGTGTGCCGCCACGGCCGGCCCACCCGCGGGTGGGCGGTAGAAGGGCCCGCGGTTGCCTCTGAGTTGACGCGAACGGCCGGCCCACCCGCTGGTGGGAGTTCAGAACTGTTTGCGCGGTGCCTCTGGGTGTGTCGCCACGCCTGGGCCAACTGTGGGTGGGCGTGCAGAAGGGCCTGCGCTTGCCTCTGGGTGTGCCGCCACGGGCCGGCCCAACCGTGGGTGGGCGCAGAACTGTTTGCGGTGGCTCTGGGTGTGCCGCACGGCCGGCCTACCCGCGGGTGGGCCGCAGAAAGGCCTGTGGTTGCCACTGGGTGTGCCGCCACGGCCGCCCACCCGCGTTTGGGCGGCAGAAGGGCCTGCGGTTGCCTCTGGGTGTGTCAAGCACGGCTGGCCCATCCGTGGGTGGGCGGCAGAAGGGCTCTGGCGGTTGCCTCTGGGTGTGCCGCCACGGGCCGCCCACCCGCGGGTGGGCTGCAGAAGGGCCTGGCGGTTGCCTCTGGGTGTGCCGCCACGGTCGGCCCACCCGTGGGTGGGCGTGCAGAAGGGCCTGCGCTTTGCCTCTGGGTGTGCCGCCACGGCTGGCCCCTTTCTGCCGGTGGGCGGCAAAGGGCCTGCTGTTGACCTCTGGGTGTGTCGCGACGGGTCGGCCCACCCGCGGGTGGGCGGCAGAAGGCCCGCGGTTGCCTCTAAATGTGCCGACACGGCCGCCCACCAGCCGCTGGGCGGCAGAATGGCCTGAGATGGAAACTGGGTGTGCCGCTACGGGCCGCCCACCCGTGGGTGGGCGCAGAAGGGCCCCGCGATCCGGTTGATGCATCGGCCAGCCCGACCGCGGGTGGGCGGCAGAACTGGTTTGCTTGTGGCTCTGGGTGCCGCCAGACGTCGCCCACCCGTGGGTGGGCTGCAGAATATTTTGCGCGGTGACCCTGGGTGTGCCGCGACGGCCGGCCCACCCGCGGGTGGGCGGCAGAAAGGCCTGCGTTTGCCTCTGGGTGTGCCGCTCCCACGGCCGCCCACCCGTGGGTGGGCGCGGCAGAACTGTTTGCGCAGTGCTCTCTGGGTGTGCCGCTCCCACGGCCGGCCCTTCGTGGGTGGGCGTGCAAAAGGGCCTGCTGTTGACCCCTGGGTGTGCTTCCACGGGCCGCCCACCCCGTGGGTGGGCGTGCAGAAGGGCCTGCGGTTGCCTCTAAATGTGCCGACACGGCCGCCCACCAGCCGCTGGGCGCAGAATGGCCTGAGATGGAAACTGCGTGCCGCCACGGCAGGCCCACCCCGTGGGTGGGCTGCAGGGCCTGCGATTCGGTTGATGCATCACAAGCCCTACCGTGGGTGGGCGGCAGAACTGTTTGCTTTGTGGCTCTGCGTGTCACACGGCCGGCCCACCCTGCGGGTGGGCGTGCAGAATATTTTATGCAGACCCCGGGTGTGCCGCTACGGCCGGCCCACCCGTGGGTGGGCGCAGAAAGGCCTGCGGTTGCCCTCTGGGTGTGCCGCCACGGCCGCCCACCCGCGGGTGCGGGCGGCAGAACTGTCAGCGGTGCCTCTGGGTGTCGCCACGGCCGGCCCACCCGCTGGTGGGTGTGCAGAAGGCCCCGCGGTTGCCTCTGGGTGTAGCCACGGCCGCCCACTCGTGGGTGAGAGTGCAGAAGGACCTGCTGTTGCCTCTGGCTGGTCTCACACGCCGCCCCACCCGTGCGCATGCATAGTAGGGCCTGCAGTTGCCTTCTGAGTGTGCTGACGGGCCGGCCCACCCGTGGGTGGGCGGCAGAAGGCCTGCGCTGCTTCGTGTTGACGCGACGCCGCCCACCCCGCGGTGGGCGTGCAGAAGGGCTTGCGGATGCTCTGCGTGCCGCCGAGGCCGGCCCACCCTGCGGTGGGAGTGCAGAAGTGTCTGCATTGCATCTGGGTGTGCCGCCACGGCCGCCCACCCCGTGGATGGGCGTGCAGAATTGTTCGCGCTTGCCTATGAATGTGTCAGCGACGGGCCGCCCACCCGCGGGTGGGCGGCAGAACTGTTTGCATGTGCTCTTGGGTGTGCCGCCACGGCCGGCCTACCCGTGGGTGGGCGTGGCAGAAGGGCCTGCCTTTGCCTTCTGGGTGTGCCGCCACGGCCGGCCTACTTGTGGGTGGGCGTGCAGAACTGTTTTGCGGTGCCTCTGGGTGCCGCCACGGACGGCCCACCCGTGGGTGGGCGTGCAGAAGGCCTGCGTTGCCTTCTGGGTGTGCCGCCACGGCCGGGCTTTTTTCGTGGGTGGGCGTGCAGAAGGGCCTCCGCGGTTGCCTCTGGGTTGACGCAGCCATCTGCCCACCCGTGGGTCTGCGCGCAGAACTGTTTGCATGTGCCCCTGGGTGTGCCGCTGACGGCCGGCCCACCCCGTGGGTGGGCGTGCAGAAGGGCCTCCGGTTGCCTCTGGGTGTGCCGCCACGGCCGCCCACCCGCGGGTGAGCTGCAGGGGTGCAGAAGGGGCGCCCACTCTGGGTGGGCGCATATGCCTCTGGCGTGTGCCGCCGACGGGCCGCCCACCCATGGGTGGGCGTGCAGAAGGGCCCTGCGGTTGCCTCTGGGTTGAAGTAAAGGTCGGCCCACCCCGTGGGTGGGCGGCAGAAGGGCCTGGGATTGCTCTAAGTGTGCCGCCACGGGCCGGCCCACCCGTGGGTGGGCGGCAGAAGGGCCTGCGATTGCCTCTGGCTGTGCCGCGACGGCCGCCCACCCGCAGGGTGGGCGGCAGAAA
Organism: Luscinia megarhynchos; assembly: GCA_034336665.1. Classification (NCBI taxonomy): domain Eukaryota; kingdom Metazoa; phylum Chordata; class Aves; order Passeriformes; family Muscicapidae; genus Luscinia; species Luscinia megarhynchos. The sequence goes on from JAPFBE010000106.1 coordinate 139,083, forward strand.
GGGCTCGCGGTTGCCACTGGGTGTGCCGCACGGGCCGCCCACTCGCGGGGTGGGCGGCAGAACGGTTTTGCGGGTGCCTCTGGGTGTGCCGCCACGGCCGGCCCTTCGCGGGTGGGCGCAGACCCGGCCTGCTTTGACCCTGGGTGTGCTCTCCACGGCCGGCCCACCCGCGGATGGGCGTGCAGAAGGGGCTCGCGTTGCCTCTAAATGTGCCGACACGGGCCAGCCCACCCGCGGCTGGGCGGCAGAATGGCCTGAGATGGAAACTGGGTGTGCCGCCACGGCAGGCCCACCCGTGGGTGGGCGGCAGAAGGGCTCCGCGATCCTCCGGTTGATGTATCGGCTGCCCACCCGTGGGTGGGCGTGGAAGAACTCTTTGCTTGTGGCTCTGGGTGTGCCAAGACGGCCGGCCCACCCGCGGGTGGGCGTGCAGAATATTTTGCGTGGTGACCCTGGGTGTGCCGCCACGGCCGGCCCACTCGTGGGTGGGCTGCAGAAAGGCCTGCGAGTTGCCTCTGGGTGTGCCGCTGACGGGCCGGCCCACCCGCGGGTGGGCGGCAGAACTGTTTGCGTGTGCCTCTGGGTGTGCCGCCACGGCCGGCCCACCCGTGGGTGGGCGGGCAGTAGGGCCTGCGGTTGCCTCTGGGTGTGCCGCCACGGCCGGCCCACCCGTGGGTGGGTGTGCAGAAGGCCCTGCGGTTGCCTCTGGGTGTGAAGCCACGGCCGGCCCACTCGTGGTTGGGAGTGCAGAAGGACCTGCTGTTGCCTCTGGCTGGTCCGCCACGGTAGGCCCACCCGTGCGTGGGCGTGCAGTAGGGCCTGCAGTTGCCTCTGAGTGTGCCGCACGGCCGGCCCACCCGTGGGTGGGCGTGCAGAACTGTTTGCGTGTGGCTCTGGGTGTGCAGTTACGGGCGGCCCACCCGTGGGTGGGCATGCAGAAGTGTCTGGGGTTGCCCCTGTGTGTGCTGCAAGGGCCGGCCCATTGGTGGGTGGGCGTGCAGAAGTGTCTGGGTTTGCCCCTGGGTGTGCCGCAACGGTTATGTTTTTTGGGTGCCGATTGTCTTTTGGATTTCCTGTATAAATAAACAAACTGTGATCAACAGTTCTGGAATAGGAGGATGGATATACTGTGTTAATATGTATTTGGCTTGCGGTCAGTGGTATTGTTGTGTATTTGCTGCTGCTTCCATGTATTGCTCTCTCATCTAAGTTTGCATTTAACAGTTTGTATATGGACGGTATTTGTAATTCACTTTGTATCTGTACTTTCCTTTGTATACATTGTTTGGCTGTGTTTTGATGAAGTGTAAATAAAAAAAATCATTCAATTTCAAGTTGAATCTAATGAAGATAATTCCCACTCCTTCTCCCCCCATCCCCCCCCCCCCCCCCCCCGGCTCCTGTCTCTATTTGCTATGATTTATTCATTTTCTTCGCTGTCTTTCTTGGTTTACTTCTCACTTTACATTTCAGTCTATTTCTGGCTTTGCTTTTCTGTTTTGAACTCTGTGTCTCTCTGGTTCTCTAAGTCTATCACTATATCCTTATTTCCCTCTACCACTCTTTCCCTATAAGTCTGTGTCTTTTTCTCCGCTTCTCTAACTGCATCTTACTATTTTCCTTTAACCCCCAAGTCTTTTGCTTTCTCTCTGTTACCCTGTTTCTAACTCTTTCTCTCTCTGACTGTGTTTCTTTTTCTCTAACTCTCTATTTTCCTCTCCCTTTATATTGTCTCCCTTCTCTCTTTCTCATTTTATTTCCCTATTTCTCTCTATTTCCCCTCTTCATTCTCCTCTGTCTGTTCCTCTAATTTTATTCTTTCTCTCCATCTGTTCTTCATTTCCCTCTATTTCTTTCCCCTCCCCCTCTGTTTCCTTTTAACTCTACTCTCCTTCAACTGTATTCCCCCCCTCTTTCTTTGCCTCTATTTATTTCTTTCTCTATCTCTCTATTTCCCTTTCTCTCAGCTTCTTTTTCTCTTTCTAACTTTTCTTTTCCTTTCTAGTTTTAAAAAGCAGCAGTAGAAACTTTCAGGCTCCCCTGGGAGTAAATTTAAAAATTAAAAACCTTTTAAACATTTTAAATAAAAAAAATTTTACTCCCTCAAGAGCCAGAAAAATTTCTACTGCTGCACCAGACATTTTTTTTCTTCTTTTTATATATAGTATATATAGGCCTTAATTACCAACCCCACCCCACCAAGGAAGGAGGCCCCGCCCCAAGAAAAGAGGCCCCGCCCCAAGGATCATAGGCCCCACCCCCAGGGGAGGAGCCCCTGCCCCCCGTGGGTGAAGCCCCGCCCCCAGAAGAGGGTCTGCCCCTGGGGTGTGGCCCCAGTGGATGTGGTTTCTTCCTGGGTGGGGCCTATTTTCTGGTGGGCGAACTCTCTTTTCCTGGGGAGTGCCCCCCCCCCTCGGTGGGCAGAATCTTACACGAGGGGGGCGTGGCCTACTCCCCGGGTGGGCACGGCTTTTCCCTCAGGGAAGCTGCCTCCCCTGGTGGGCGTAGGCTTCTCCTCCCGTGCGCGCAATTAGGGTGATGAGAGAACAGGGCAGCCCCAGGTGTGAGCACTTACAGTAAGCAGTCCCAGGTATCTCGCGAGTGACCATGACGAGGGGGGCAGGTCCTGCTGGGGGCTCTTTTAGGGAGAGGGTTTCACTGCTCTCTTCGGAATGGGGCTGCTATGGAGAGCAGTTTATCGGGGCTTCCAGGGGTTCCTCATGGAACGGAGGTGAGAGCACCCTCACAGGATCTGGGGGAGCGCTGCCATGCAGAGCACTGCTACAGGGAGGTGCTGAGGGACAAACTTCTGTGCGAGGAAGCAACTGCTGAACAGGTGAGCCCGTGTGGCTTTGTAGTGGGAACTTGTCTCTTTTCCCTTGTCACTTTTATCTTGTCCATGTTCTTCCTGGTGCCCCCCAGAAAACAATGGGGGCTATGAGGACACAAGAAATTTAAATTGCAGAGAGTGACCCCTCTTCCGCTATTGTGTGTGTTTAAACTGCGCGGAACTAGCCCTCCACCTGTGATTTTAAGGGGACGGACAGAGGCGCAGCGGGTGCTTAACAGTGCCGTAGCCGAAGCTGTGCCGGAGCGGGCGGCATCGGAGTCGTAGCCCCGCCTCAGCCGCCAGTTCTCTCCGGAGGGGACTCGGGAGCCAGCGGGCCGCTTCGGACCTGGTGCCGCCCAGTTGGGCGTAGGCAGCGGCAGGCGCCGTCCTCTCGGCCGGAGGAGCCGCCTCTGAGGAGCTTTGCTTTCGCCTCTGGGGGCCGCCTCCCGCCTCGGGCGCCGCCTCCCGCCCCGCCCCTGGCGCCTCGCCGCCTCGCCCTGGCGCCGCCTCCGCCTCGGGCGCCCCGCTCTCGCCTCGCCTGGCGCCGCCTCGCCCCCGGGCGCCGGCTCCTCCGCCTCGGGCGCCGCTGGCCCCGCTCGCCTCGGGCGCCGGCTCCCTCGGCCTCGGGCCTGGGCGCCGGGCTCTCCCCGCCTGGGCGCTGGCTCGCCTGCCTCGCTGCCTCCCGCCTCGGCGCTGCTCCCCGCCTCGCCTCGGCGCCGGCTCCCCGCCCCTCCTCGTCCTGCTCCTCCCTCGCCTCGGCATCGGCCTCGCGCTCGGCGTCGCTGCCCCTCGGCCTCGGGCGCCGCGAGCTGGGCCGTGCTAGGCGCCCTAGTGCCGCTGCTGCAGCGGCCACCCCGCGACCGCTGGAGCGGGCGCCGCCCCGAGCTGAGTCCCGCATGCGCGTTGGGGATGCTTGTGGCCTCGGTCAGATTGGCGCCGCGGTAAAAGCCATGGAAGGGAAGAAAGGGAAAAGGTGGCAGGACGGGTAGCTCGCTTTTGTTTCTGTGGACTCCTGTCCTGGGACAGCTGCAGAACACTTCGGTTTCAAATAATGCCGCCCCAATCCAGTGAACTTGAATCTTTTTAGACACTTTTGATCCTTCTGATCCATTACCTGCAAGCTGTGGGCTCAGAAACACTTGCCCCCTTCTGGATGGGTTTTTACACATACAAATTCGCTTTTCTTAGAGAAGCCATCAGGTGTAATGAAAACTTATGGAAAGTGGGTGGGTGGCACACCAGCTGCTAGTAGGTCTTGGGCTTTTTCTTTCTTTTCTTTAACCTGTTCTTTAGAGGGGTCTTCAGCTGGAAAAATGGAATGGGGTGGGAGTCGCTTTCCATTTTTTGAAGTATTGCTGTGGATTTTGGTATGTCAAGTGACACCACCAAAATAGGATTGGAAGAACTGAGCTTCAGGACTCTGCACTTAATTCTTTTTAATGTGTTTGTGCGGGTGCAGGAAATGCCAAGTGCCAAAGCAATTCCTGTCTCTAACATTGCCGCAGCACCTTTATGCCAAGTGCTCATGTGGGTTTTCACGTCAGTTTTTATGGTCTAAAGGCTTTTCTTGTGCCCCAAAAGCCGCAAGGAACCTGCCAGAAACAGGCCTCATTGGCGTGAAGCTGGGATTTTCATTTGCTCTTGGATTCTTCTCTCCAATCTTTTTTGGAGTTCTTCTGCCAGACTGGGGCTGTGACCCCCGAGCCACGCAGAGGGTCTGTTGCCTTGCTAAATTGGAATGAAATTGGCCAAGTCCATCAGGAAAGCAAAACCATCCCAAGATTCGCTTTGGCCAAAGACGAACCGTGAAGATGTCCATACTAGCAGTGGGTGTGAGCCGATACTATTGGTTGTGTGTCCTTCCTGCTTTCACCTGGGCTGGAAGGATGGGCATGGCTGGCCTGTATTTATCATATGAAAATGATGTTACTAAATTTGTCCATAAAGTTCTGATTGTTATTATTATTATTATTACTCATTTTCTGACAGAAAACATTATCATTTTGCCTTTCCCACGTTGTTTTCAGGTGCTGCCCCAGATGGACATCTGTCGCCCCAGACATCGCATTGCCTAGGAGGAAGGAGAGGCTTTGCCACACCTGCACAGCTCAGGTGGATGTGACAGAATCGGTGTGGCCTGACAAGGCACGCACTAGCTGTCTGCGTTTTGGAGCGCCTCCAAACCATTCTCTGTCAGGGTTTTGAGGGGATTCTCTTTGGAATTTCTTGCAATGCAGCACCCTCGCGTGTCCCTTTTGGGCGCAAAGTCCAGTGGTAAAGGATTGAATAACTGACAAGCAGGGTCTGGGATGAAAAATGGTTGTTAAAATTAAGCAAAGAATGCAATAAGAAAAAATGAGCATCCTTTTAAAAGTCTGGAAATAGTTTGGAATAAAAATGCTGGGAAAAGGCACTTTTGTATTTGAATCGGGTGTAACCGGGTAAAATCTATAGTGAGCAATCAGAGCAGAAATGTGAAAGCCGGGATTCTTTGACTTCTGCAGGGAACTTCATTTTCTTTCCTGCTCTCTTCAGGACAGGAAAAATCATTACACTGCTCCCATCTTGCCAAAAGCTGTGGTGTTTGAGCAGCCAAAGCCAAGAGGCTTCAGCATCAGGGGTCTGCTCCAGAAAGCTCCTGGTCCTGCCCATGCTGTTGGGTATGTCAGAGGGATGCTGGGTTCCTCTTTTCCTTCCTACTGGGAGTAGCTTCCTAGGGAATCTGGGTGAAATGCCAGCCTCCTGGCGTTCAGGGATGCAAGGACTGAGGGACTACGTTTTACCTGGGGCTTTCCAGCAAGAGGAAATGGGGTGCCAGAGCCGCGGTCCCATCAGGCTGCATTTCCTCTTGAGGACAGAGAGTCTGGGCCGAGGCGAGATCGCCACGAGCCGGAAGAGCATTCCAGGAACAGGGAGCTCGGAATTTCAGGTGCCGCCGGAACCATTGCTCTTAGGTCTGCTCCGCCTCTGTCTCTGACCAATGGGATTTGTGCTGGAGAGAGAGGTGCTGTCAGGAACAAAAGGTGGAGTAAATCCTTTCTGGGGATGTGCAGCAAAGGACTGAATAGTATGGAAGGAGAGTATTTATAAACTCTATAGCTATTTCTCCCAAAAATTAAGATGGAGCAGCGATGGGGGTGGTTGGGTTTGGCTGGGCCTGTTATTCTTGTGCAATTTTTAATTGTTGTACAATTTACTGTCCAGTATCTTTCTAACAAAAGCTGTCAGAAATTTAGCTTAAGGATTAGAACATGGGTCCATTCACTGCAAAAATTTGCCAAGGCTGGAGGATTGGGGTGATGGCTGCCCCCCAGGAAAGGTTACTTATTAATACTGTGTCAGATTTCCCTCAGTGACTCTATGGCTGCGAAGTTCACGTTATTCTCACTAGATAACTGGAAATTATTTCAGTATCATTAGAAATTTTAGAAAAAATCCAGCTGAAAAATGTCACCCCTGCTCCCCCTTAAGTTAACCCAGTTTTGCCCCAGTTAGGAACTGCACCGAGGTGAGGCAGGGGAAATGGCATCAGGAACAGCTGTAAATTCAAAGGCAGAAAGAGAAGACGTACCAGCAAAGGGAAAGATTTCACAAAGCATATCTGTGGTGTAATTAATAATAATTTCTGATTCCCCAGTGAGAACACCAACTCACAGTCATTCAGGCCTGACAGTCCCCCTGCACGCTGTGAGAGCTCAGCACACATCTGCAGAGCCAAGGCCAGCATCTGAAAGAAGAAAACAGAAGAAAAAAGGTGACTTCTTTACTTTAAAGTTCTTTCAGGTTCCTAAAGCCCCTAGCAACATCTGCTCTCAATTTTGGTTGGGTGAATCACAGGCAGTGGGCACAGGTCGGGCCATTCATTTAGCTGAAAACCCAGGGTAATTTTAGAGGGGACACGAGAATTGTTTCTATGAGGGAAAAATGCGAGGGGTGTCAAGGGGAGCGAGGTGGCATTTTCGAGAGGATTGCTGAGGTAATCGAAGGCAGCTCGGCAGAGGATTTCCACAGGAAACTGAGGCCCCCCGGGCAGCACAAAAATATCTCCTTTAAAGCCATATCAGGAATCTGGGAGGGTGAGGTGTTTTTCACAGGAAAAGGGACAATGTTCTTATCCACGGCCCTGGGCTGGCACCGGGCTTCCGCCCGCTAAAATGCCGAACAGATCAGATTTCTCCCAGCCGCAAACTTCAACCACCTAGAACCTTGGCTGCATTTGGTTTGACAAATGCCTTCTGCAAACTGGTATAAGATAATTGGGGTTTGAGGTTT